>CM002476.1:29867842-29942826 GCA_000325765.3 Leersia perrieri
CAAAGTGAATCTTGATCAAGGCAACGGTAAATGAGTTGGGACTAATATGTTCGGTGAAGTTGTAGGTGAATAGTCTCGACGGTAAATTAAAGATGTCAATCCTCAAGTGAAGAAAGAAGATGGTGTGAAGGCATTCCTAGAGGTATATCTTTTCTATTTTCTTTTGAGTATAGGAATGTCGTACTATTAAGAGGAATGCAATTGTTGATGAGTTTGCATATGTCTTGATGCTCAAAGTGATCATACCTAGTGCTAACTTAAGAGAAACCCAAGCCTTAACCTATCCTATGAGTAGTTTTAGTTGTGTTTATTGGTTGGGTTGGGTAGCCACCTAAATAAGCTTTCCATAGAGTCCAAGTTCATCGAAAACGGACTCCGGAGTGCGGAGTTATGCCTGTTTTCGTGGGGTGCTGTCAGGCTGTCTAATTACCGGCGGACATTCCGGTAAATCAACCGGAGTGTCAGGTAAAAACCTTCTGTTGGCAACAGAGAGTTTTTACCGGAGTGTCCGGTGATTGCACCGGAGTGTCTGGTGGAAGGTGTTGGCTGCACGAAGTGTTTTCACCGGAATATCCAGTAAGTCCATAGGAATGTCCGGTGTTCAGATCTGAGAGGCTAACGACTAGTTTTGGGGGCTCGGGTATTTAAACCCCTCCACCCCTCCTATCCCTTGCTGCTGAGTTTTGGCAAGATTAGATCCATCCGAAGCCAAAGAGCCCTCTCATAATCTCCTACCTTGGTGATAGTTCTTTGTGAGTGAGATTTGAGTGAAGATTTGTGAGATTTGAGAAGGGATTTGAGAGGAGAAGAGATTTGGAGTTGAGAGAAGGTTGGAAAAAGTGAGATTAAGGGTTTGTGAGCTTCAGTGGTTTGAGAGAGAGTGGGAGAGCTTGAGAGCTTCTCTCCATCTTTGAGTGGGATTTGAGGGAGAGATTGAGAGGTAGTGACCTCCACCCATCCATGAGAAGAGAGATTATGAGCTAGTGAGCTCCACCATCCTTGAGAGAGTTGGGATTTGAGTTTGAGAGCTAGTGAGCTTCACTCCACCCGTGAGCATCCGGTTGTGTGAATAGCCGGGAAGAGTTTGTGAAGGTTTTCCTCACCTCCGCAAGGGAAGAGGTAAGTTAGTGGATACCGTGCTAACTCCTAGAAGGTTGCTTGGTAGAGCAAGTCACAACGAGGGATTAGGGCTCTCCGATAGGGCTTGATCCGAGGGGATCGCTCTAATGCATGATCCGTGGGGATCGTTTGGAGACTTACTAATCCGCGTGTGGACTTGGACACTAAAGCTTCCTTGTGGTTGGTAGCATGGCGAGGCACGGGATCGAGTGAGATCCGGCTCCTTGGAGCACCTCACCGTAGAGTAGGATCTTTGGATCCGAACTACGTAAAAAATCGCGTGTCTACTTGTCCTCTATTTACCGCACTTTGTGCTATTATGGATATTGCTTTGGTTGATTGCTTATGTTAGCTTGTGTACCATGTTGCAATATTGTGCTTGATTTGTGTGCTAGCTTGTACTTATATATCATATTGCAATATTATGCTTGAGCTTGATGTGCTAGCTTGTATACCTATTCTTGTGCTAAATTGTGAACTATATTGCAATACTTGTTCTTGTGTTAGTTGTGCTCAAATTAGCTTTTATATCTTGCTACTAGCTAGTTTTTTTTGTGCTTGAATTTGTTGTGTTTTCTCCTTCGAGAGAAAACTTTATAGATTATCGGATAGTCCGGTGAAAGCACCGGAGTGTCCGGTAAAATTATTCTGTTGGCAACAGAACATTTTTACCGGAGTATCCGGTGAATCCACCGGAGTATCTGGTAAGCATTTAAAGTATTTTTCAGGCACGCCTATTCACCCCCCTCTAGGCGACTTCAAGGTCCTTTCACTTTTCACTTTTTTCTAAGTAACGACGGCAGGATTTCTGCCGGAATTTATATAAGAAGTAGAATTGACTTAGTTTATAAGGAAAACCGGGCCCAAAAACCTAACAGATGCACGGTTTATTAAAGGAAAGCCGGCAAAACCTTTATAGAAAAAAGAAAAAAGAAGAGTAGCATGCATTGATCAGACTACATCGACTGCATTAGAGGTCATTGCCGAGTATTGCAAGACGCAAGCAGCTTTGAGTCCTAAAACAGAGAGATAGCACGACCAACACCTAGACAACCTGTTTATGGAGCAAGAACTTCTGAGCGAAGCCTCCAACAAGGAAAACAACATCGAGGATGTTGTTCGACGCCCGTCTAAAATGGACTAGATTTTCACCTGAAGGGTAGAGAGCCAAAATGACGATACCTCCAAGGAGGAAACGGCGCCCACAGGCGTCGATATCGTCCTCCTAGATCAAAAGACCAAGCAGGCTTACGTCCAAGGCTCTCTCGAATTTGCTCCACATCCATCCTCTCGCCTTAGAGACATGAAGTTAGTTAGAGGTTATCGTTGCCGAGCTTGCCACACCCGGCCAAGCAGCACCGACTCCGCCCCAACAAAACAGCACAACAACAAGAAAAGAGGGCCACCTCTCCCGCTTGAGACGGAAGTCTTACACGGGAACATAAACTGCTGCATGCCAACTAGAGAAAAAGAAAAGTTGTAAGCTAACCAATCTTCACCGATTAGGGCTATCTCTTGACGGTTCATCACCTCCCGAGGTGCTCCCCACAGGAAGAGGGGAGGAGAACCGAAGGGGAGGTAAAGGAACAATCAAAAAAGCACTAACACGCTGAAAATTAGCTGGCTTCCAGCCAACAAGGCGACTCCTGAGACAAACGAAACCAAGCCAACGGCCGGCAAAGGAAGACCGACCGTACACCCTCTCTGTCCACCACACCATCATAGTCAAAGCACTTCTCCGACCAAAACTGGAAGTAGCTCGATCAAAGGAGGGGAGGAGCACCAAAGAAAATATAAGTGATAGGCAGCGACGCCGCAAGGAGATTGTTGGAGAACAAGAAACCGCCGGAGAAGAAGAAGAGAAGAGGCAGAGAGGGGGGAGAAGCTGGTGCCGGCGGTGCACAAAAGCCAACCACCGGCGCCACATCCAACTTGCCGCCGCCGGCGGCACACCCAGCAAGCCGCCGCCGCCAACACAGCAAATATGCGCCTGTCACCGCCATTGCCGCAGATCCGCGGCCGCAGTGACCTGCACGAGCAGCGGAGGTGGCACCTCGTGCCGCCGACGCCACCAGGCCGGCCAGCCGATGGCCGCCGCGACCGCGTCACCAGCCGTCCGCCCCATCAGCCCTGGCGGCCGCATCCCGGCCAGATCCACGGCTGGAGAGCCAGATCCAGGCCAGGAGTGGCCGGATCCGCCACCGCTGCCGCCGGGATGCCGCCGCGGCAACCACCCGTTGCCCGTCTCGCGCCCACCCGCGCTGGAGCAAGACAGGGACGGGAGAAAAGGCCCCGCCGCCACCGTCCCGGCTCATCGCGCGGCTTTGCCGGCGGCAAAGCTTGGGAGGAGGAGGGAGGAGAGCGGCGGCGGCTAGGGTTTAGCCCCCGAGCCGCCGCGTGAGGACGACGCGGGGGGCCTGTGGCCACTCACAACTTTTCACTTTGGACAAGGTATAATCACTAAGGTTGCACTTTAGACCAGTGGTCTGACATGTTAGCAAGTGTTCTTCCTCCCCAATCCAGCCTAGGTCGACTAGCAAGATTGTGCAGAGATGGCGATGGAAGTGAACTCCCCAGGCGTCCTCTTATGTAGCTCGTGCCCAAGCTTGTACCATTATTACATTGTCCTTTTCTAGCATCAGAGAAATTAAGCATCCGGAGAGCCAGTGGGCTAGCTTGTATTGCTCGAGGGAGCTGATGAGCCAGCGACTACTCGATGCTCCTTGGAGGTCAGCCATCACTGCACGGAAGAGGAGCTTCTACATGGATGAGTTGTGAGCAGGGGGCAGCATGAAGGTGGATTGATGAGGAAGAAGGTTGTTTGGCGTGTGGGACCATGGGTCTAAAATGCAACATTTGGTGACTTCAAAATGAAAAGAATCACCAATGCCTAGTCCAATTTGCAACTAAGGTAATAAAAACTAGGCCAAAGTGCAATTCTCCCTTTAAGAAATGGCATTGACAAACGTCTGGCTTTAAGAAATGCCATCGACGAATGCAAGTTCTAAGAAATAACATCGTACAAGTGAATTTGTCTCTATAATGTCATCGCCGTGACGAACAGTGTATTTTAACGACACGGATGGATGAAATCCTAACGGCGATGATATTTCTTATAACTAGTCGCTTGTACAATGGTGTTTCTTAAAACTAGTACTTATCGATGATATTTTTTAGTACTAGGTGTTTGTTAATGGTATTTTTTAGATTTTCTCATGATCTAAATGTTTATATTGTTGAACAGATGGAGTTGCTCACTTGCTCGATGGCTGATCACTCCAGGCGCGGCAAGTGGTAAACTTGGTAAGCCGGCAAGCCACCACAGGGGGCAGCCGTGGGCTATTTCGTATTGGGCATGGCTTACATAGCTTGGAAACAAATATGGCCCGGGGCTCGGTGGCTACTATCCAGTGTCACGCATCAAAACTCCGAAACAACAGCGGGCCGTGCCTGCCTGCAAGGCCGTGGCTCCGCGGCTACGTTCCACTTCCGCGACGCGCGCGTCTCACCGCCGCGTGATCGCGCCGGCTCAACGGTGGTATTGCCCCACCGCTCGCTCATACCATTGCGGCATTGCGCGCTCAACTCCTGCGAGGCGCGGCCCTGTTGACAATGAGAGCCCAGCGCGATCTCGCTAAAATTGTGCGTGCTTAATTTAGTCGGATCCGGATGGCATCATGGCCGATTTGCCGTCGAATCGGCGCCGGCGTCGGCGTCGGCATATGATCTTAAACCACAAAACACGTACTGGTTTTCCTTAAAGGCGTACGTACTGACGAATTTAGGAGTACATAAACGTGCATGGAAGCACGTTGAAGCTTTTATTTACTTATGCCACGGTCTTAGTTATTCCCGTACAGTACATAGATAAGCTGCTGCACATGGCGCATACACATACACACACGTACGTACGTGCAATACACGCACACACCATGTACACGACCGTGCACACACTCACGTACTCATACAGGTGCTCAGCCGTAGTACTGGCTGGTGCAGGAGTCGTACTGGCGCCCGGAGCCGTGACCGTGGCGTTGCTCACCGTGGACGATGTGCTCCTCGCGGCGGTAGCCGCCCTCGTGGCCGCCCATGTGGCCACCACCGTGGCGGCTGCCGCTGTAACCAAGGTGGCCACTGTGGCTTCCACCGAGGAGGCCGCCGCTGCCACCGTGGTGGTGGTTGGCGCGCGCCATCCCGTCCACCTCCTCGTACGTCTCCTTCCTCACGGCGTAGTGCTCGCCGCCGCCGCCGTGCCCGTGCGGCCTGTTCATCTCCTCCGCGCAGTAGTCCACCTCCGAGTAGTACTGCGCCATGGTGAAAAACTAGCTAGCTACAAAATGTAAGTGTGATTGGCTCGAACTTGTGTATATACGTGATGTGGAATGCGCTGATGAGTGCAGGATACAAGGATTGGCTCTGCTTTTATAGTGTGCCTGCAGCACATTCTGCCTGATGGTGTGCATCGGTGGAGTAGGGAATTTGTTCCGAGATAGATGCCTTTGTGCATTGCTGTCTACCGATACGTGCCAGATGGCCCTTCGGATGGAAGATGGGAGAGAATTCGAGACACATTTCTACCTATCACTGCCCGCGAATTGTGACTGAGCCGAAAGTTTCAGGCTAGCAGAAGGGCATGAAGACATATGTACAGATATGTATCGACGCAAAGAAGAATGTGGACGGAATATTAAAAAAGGAAGAGCTTGGATTCTTTGGTACATTGTATCTAGCTTGTGAAAACAATAACAACAAGGACTACATCTAAAATTCTAAATACACAACAAACCTTTCATTTCTGATAACTAGCAAAAATGCCCGTGCGTTGCAACGGTAATAACTAAAATCTCTACTGTTGTCGTCACAAGTTGCATAGATCTCAAATCTTTCCAGATAACTATGGTGCCCCAAGGCATTTCGATCTTCCAATTCATGTGTGCAGGGGGGCAATTCTGTAACTCGCATGTCATTGCTAATCTTGTAGGATAACTATGGTGCCTGTGGCGCCTTGACCTTCTAGCACCTGTTTTTTTAATTATTATTACATCATTAATCCGGGCGCGAAACACAAACACCAATCCACATGAAGGGTTGGGTCGTTACTTTCTTTATTACAGAACAACATGTTGGGCTATTCGTTGGCTATCAACCTTTTGACTGGTCGAAGTTCTTTGCTTGAAAACGCCACCAAAAATACCCATGATAAATAATTATAATTAAAATCTTGCTTTCAAGCTCGCAAGTCGCAACCAGCCAAAGCACCTCGCTTAAAAACAATGTCGGATATACCCTTTTTAAAAAGTAAATTTATATTAGTCAAAAAGAAAAAATAAATGAGTAATGATTTTTTAAAATAGCCATCATTTAAAACCTCACGGGCAAAAGCTAGCCGACACCTGACATATTTACATATGGGCGAATCCACACGATTTGTTCATATGCTCGAACAATTCAACGTATGGTTCACTGAAATTTGGATTTCCTATCTATATTGAATCTAGGTCGGGCCTTGTGTGCATTGTTCTATTTTGTATTTTGGATTTGATGAGTTGCAGGCTTTTGGGCCTGACCTATTGGGCACATCGGTGAGTCAACTGGGCCTGGAAAGTTGGGCATGGACAACGATCCAATGGCTTACAACGTGATCACGTGGAACGAAAAAAAATCAGATTCCATCTACGCTAGCGATGCTGGATGATGCCGTGATGACGCAAGCGTGACGTAGACGACGTACGAGACGGACATGTGACGATCGGAAACATCTTCAATGTTTTTAATAGGTAAAGATATATAGAAATTGGGGAGGCCAGCCTCTCTTTCTCCAAAAATAAAAACCAACTATACTGTTTTATACTTGTATCGAGATGGGGAGAATATAAACAAGAGTTTTTGAAATCTGCAAATTTATACGGAAAAAGAGTGCAAGTTTGCATCAAGAAGCCTTATTCCAATCTACACCCACCAAACTGCCATCCTTTAGTATGGCTTATGACACACCTAAAAAAGTACGGTTTATAAAGAACCTATTGGTTATAACACCTTCTTATTGAGCTCCTCTGCTACTCATATTCTTATTTTTCTGTGTATGATATATTTGAACTCGATCCATTATTTTTCTTGTACTGCATCGAAGTTAACCATCTATATATAATTCCTACTGCTTGAACAAGAGACAGAAAGATAGCATCTTGATCTATTGTGTTTTCCTAGCTGGCACTCAGGGCATGAAGGGTCAACCATGTGTAGTCTGAAATGCTGTTCTATTTAGTCTGAAAAAGGTAGACGAGAAGGGTATTTTCTCCATTTTATGGTTTTCCCCGAACAAATTAACAACTCAGTGTAGAGTATACATGGTTATTGGTTAAGCACCTTACCGAGATGCAGCTAGAGTGCGGGCGACACCGTGCTTGACGGAATGACTTGTGGTGCAAAGGGGTAGCAAAAGACACGGCCTTCAGGAACAAAGGTGTGCTAAATCAATCTTAAGCCTCGTTGGCTGGGAGACTGGGAAAGAAATTAACAAGAGAGCTCTTGAAATGACAAGTCCGCGATCGAGTAGTACATCATGGATTGGATCACAATCATGGGCATGGAAGGCACGAGGACCATGAGGATTTGGCAAGTTTGCTGCCGGTCAACGAACTTTCATTCTTCTTTTGGTTTTGTAGTTGCCGAGCACAGCTCCCTGAGAAGTCAAGGCGAGGATTGGACACAATCTTCACCTTAGGGGCTTAGACAATATGGAAAGATCCCAACAATCAGGTGTTCAATCAAGTCCAGAGATCATGGCCAATGATTTCCAAATTCCAAGACCATGGCTGAAGAGACAGTTTTTTGGCGCTTGGCCATGTTGTCAATGCCACAGCTGCTGCTGTAGCTCAATCGATGCCGCGAGAATTAGCTTTTCAGTTGTATTTTCGTTTTTCTTTTCCTTCCTAGCCCTTTGCTATTTTTTTTTGTTCCCTGTATTCGCTTTTACTCCTCAAGATACGCAAAAGTTTTGTGTATTAAAGAAAAAAAAAGTTTGCTGCAAGCCCAGAACAAGCTCCAAAGAAATTCTTTCAAATAATGGATAATCCGATCTTAACTTAAAAAAACTACAACCACTTTAAAGAAAATTAAATGGTTATTGTTTGTTAAGATGGCTTCGAAGATTGGCTGCACCATCGTAGATTGGACCAGAGAAGAGCAAGAAACTTGCCTTTGGGTCGGCGTGAGGCATATTCATCTTGGGACTTTTCTTAGTGTCTGTTTCCTTTACAAGTTATTGTCGTTGTATGATTCAGATTTTAAATCAAAATACTAATCGTTCTTATATTTTAAAGCACTCTTAAGGAGCCATTGCCTTACTACCACCGTCGATGAAGGCATCACCAATACTCTCACAAAAACGGGTTAATTTGGAAAGAAGGGGATGCAAGGGTTTTCAATGGAAGATCATGCTCTTTGACTCAGTTTTTTTTAAGGATAGAAAAGTTTTGCCCCGTGCATATTAACAGAGCAAGAAAGATAGACAATACTACAGACCAAGAAGGCCTGTAATCAGGAAAAGTAAAAAAAACACAACCCACCACGCGTTTACAAACAGGTCCCACTATCAAAGCACAAGATAGAAGAGTGACACATCTAATGGATCTTCGAAACGACGCCTTCAAGAAGGTTACGGTGCTAAAGAAATGCTGTCGCCACCGCCCGTCCAAAAACAAGATTTTCACCTGAAGAAACCAGTAGTAAAGGACGGGAAAACGCAATAACGTCGTAAGAGGAGAGCGGCGGCGCCTGCAAGCATCACCGTTGTTGGCCTGAAGGCAAGGCTTTCGCCTGAAAAAAATCCCACCCTGCCATGTCACGCCTATCAGCCTCAATAACAACCACCATCCGAAAACGTTCAACACGTAGCTCTTGCGCCAGTGCCCAGCCGCCGGTCATCCATCAAGCAGGTGCTCGACATATAGCATGCTCCAATTCCATCCACACAATAGGATTGTAAGGGGAGAGAGTGAGATAGAAGAATGGATCCCTTCTCGCCCTAGCTAGCCTGCCGACGTGGCCATCTCGTGATGACAAAGTCACCACCACGAGAGGACAACCGTTTGGACTGGAGCCCACCACAGGCCCGCAATGCCCGTCTCACGACTCTTCCGTCGTCTCTGCCTTGGTCTGACAACCCGCAAAACTTCGTCGTCACAGATCACCTGAGCACAACACTGTCGCCGTCTTTTGCGCGTCGCTAGCATGCCGCCCTCTGCGCCGATCTTCTACCGCCTCCTCTGTCGATCCAACAACGGCAGTTTCACCAAACGTCGTTCGCTACGAGGCGTCGATGTGGCGGGTCCACCTAGCCACCACACCGACACGACTATGGGATGACATATTGGCAGAGGGAGCACCTCCACACCACCCTTAACGCAAGGCACGGTAGTAGATCACCGCGTGTTGCGGCCTCCTTGCCATCACAATGACTCCTCACCGTCGTTGCGGGCTCCCCGCCGCATCCACGCCCACGCAACACGGCCGACCCTAGCCAGATCCGTTGAGGGGTGACGGATCCTGCCGCAGAGGGGCCAGATCTAATGCCTGCGCCGCCGCCGCCCCAGGTCTCGCGTGTCTGTCATCACCCCTCGCCTCCGCGCATGTGCGCTCCTGCTCTGTGTGCCGTGTGCATAGTGTCGGGGCGCCCACGGCCCCCGCGCTTGCGTGCTAGCGCCGCCGCTGTGCCCACGGCCTCCGCGATTGCGCACCAACGCCATCACCGCGCCCATGGCCTACACGCCTCCGCACGCTCGCACCTCGCGCTTGCGCTGCTGCCCTGCCCTCACATAGCTGCGTCTCCTGGGCGCCCACACCGTTGACTCCTCGCTGCCCAGCCACCAGCTAGGGGCCACGGATCTAGGCACTAGGGAGCCGGATCCGTGTCCACCGATGCCAGATCTGGTCAACGGTAGCCTCATGGCAGCGGTCACCTCCGCCGGCTCTCGACGCTCCCCCACCGGAAGCACGAGCAGGAAGGAGAGAGGGCCCCGCCGCCGTCGTCCTTGTGGCCGACTGCCAGTTGTTTAATGACATCAAGGATGGGATTTCCATGTACAAAGAAGATGGCTTTTTAAGACTAATGCTTGGAGTGGATCCGGATGGCATTTCATATGCCATCCTATCCGTAAAAGTGGCAAAAGATTAATTATTCCAGCACAAAGGCATGAAGACATATGTACAGATATGTATTAAAGCAAAGAAGAATGTGGATGGAATTAAAAAAAAAAGAGCTTGGATGCTTTGACCAAACAATAGCAACAAGGACTACATCTAAAAACACAACCAACCTTTCATTTCTGATAATAGAAATGGGAGAGGCCAGCCTCTCCTTCTTCAAAAACAAAAACCAACTAAACTAGAATACTAAGAAGTATCGAGATGGCAAGAATATAAACAAGAATTTTGCAAATCTGCAAATTAATACGGACAAAGAGTGCAAGTTTTCGTCAAGAAGCCTTAGGCTGCATTAATTTGTAGCTAGAGAAAATAGTGCCGGCAACTCCAAACATTGTTTTCCTCTTTTTTTTCGTGCGCATGCTTCTCGAACTATCAAACGGTGTATTTTTTAGAAAAAAAAAATTCTACACAAAAGTTGTTTAAAAAAGTCAAATTAATCTATTTTTAAAGTTTAAAATAGCCAATAGTCAATTAATCACGTACTACTAATGATGTTTCTCGTTTTGCATGTGCTACTGTTCTTTTTCTTCCCTTTTGCCAACAAGCACATTCCTACTCACCAAATTGCCATCCATTTTTGGTTTATGGCTCACCTAAAAAAGTACTACCGTTTATAAAGAACCTATTGGTAATAACACTTTCTTATTGAGCTCCTCTCCTATTCACATTCTTATTTTTCTGTGTATGCTATATTTGTACTCGATCCATTATTGTTCTTGTACTGCATCGAAGTAACCATCTATATATAATTCCTACTGCTTGAACAAGAGAGAGAAAGATAACATCTTGATCTATTGTGTTTTCGTAGCTAGCACTCAGGGCCTGAAGGGTCAACCTTGTGTAGTCTGAAACGCTCTGGAAAACGTAGACGAGAAGGGTATTTTCTCCATTTTGTGGTTTTCCCCGAACAAATTAACAACTCAGTGTAGAGTATACAACTATACATGGTTATTGGTTAAGCACCTTACCAAGATGCAGCTAGAGTGCGGGTGACACCGTGCTTGACTGAATGACTTGTGGTGCAAAGGGGTAGCAAAAGACACGGCCTTCAGGAACAAAGGTGCTAAATCAATCGTAAGCCTCGTTAGCTGGGAGTGGAAAGAAATTAGCAAGAGAGCTCTTGAAATGAGAAATCCATGGGCATGGAAGGCACGAGGAGCACGAGGATTTGGCTAGTTTGCAGCCAAGCCAGAACAGGCTCCGGAGAACTTTTTTTGAGATGATGGACAATTCGTCCTCGACTTCAAAATTGTTACAACCACTTCAAAAATGGTTATTGTTTGTTAAGATGGCTTCGAAGATTGACTGCATCACGGTAGATTGGATCAGAGAGGAGCAAGAAGCTTGCCTTTGGGTCGGCGTGAAGAATATTCATCTCGGGGCTCTTCTCAATGTCTGTTTCAATGGAGTTATTTGCTGGTAATTGGTCTTCAGACCAAATCACCCTCTTCGACGTCATACCGTCGATTTTTTTATGTAATTTGTAATCTTAAATTTCTTTTATCTCAATGAAATTAGACCGGCCTCGGCATAGAAGAAGGGACCGGTACCACACCAACGTTCTAGTAGGAGTAGCATTTTACTACTATGAAAGTTTATAAGCTCTAACCCTATCTTCCACATGATGACCTTGTAATCATTAATCAGATCATCTGGAAACATGTTATCTTTACCTTGCAAGACTGAAGCAAGCGTCTGGCTGAGGTGTTTTTCTTTCATCAATTCATCGTTTGTTGCCGCCCACGTACAATACGTATCCAGTAACACCCTGGAATAAACATAATCATACTGATTTAACAATAATCAGGACATTAATCTTTATTCAGGTCACGAGTTTATTTTCATAACCCCCTCTGTTCGTAGCTCGTACAGAGAAGTGCTAGCTCCGTGTACGCACGCACACGCACGATATACACGTAAGCCACATGACGACCACCACGACTACAGGCACACACTTTCACTTGCACACACATATACACGTACACAAGCTCGAATGCTCGATGCGTGTGACGCTCAGTCGGACCTGAGCAGGAAGCTCTCCTTGTGCTCTGGAACTCGCCGGTGCAGGTGTTGACGTCCTCCTCCACCCTGGTCTCGCGAACCACGACGTGGTCATTGCCGTGCCCGTGTTGGTGGAATTGTGACTGAGCCGAAAGTTTCAGGCTAGCAAGGGCTTGCAGACATATGTACAGATATGGATTAAAGCAAGAAGAATGTAGATGGAATAATTAAAAAAAGAGCTTCGATTCTCAGTACATAGTATTTTGCGACTATAAAATACAATAACAACATTATAACATCAGACTATATCTATAGTGATCGTTTTCACTTTGCAAGTTAGCATGGATGGACAAACTGTAAAGGATTGAAGGAAGTAAAGCATTGTCTTATTCGTAAATTTTAATTATTTGCCAGTGTTTGATGAGGAAGTGTCGCATGAATGTAACAAATCCAATATTTAAAATATCTTTTTGGGTGAAAACCTAGCGATAACGACATTACAAATGTCGCAACCATGAAGACATCGTATTAGAAGTTTATGTATAGGCACTTTTCTAGAGACATATTTCAATTTACCACTAAAATTAGAAGTTTTCTAGTATACATGCACTTATGCACTTGTTAGAAACACTTCTAAAATTGTTTATGATATTTTTACTCTATAGACACTTTAGAGATATTTTATGACGTTGTAGTAAATTAATGATCTAGAGACATCTTTTCGGCACTTTGAACGTTATCTTATATATAAAGACATTTTATTGAGGCATTTTTACCTTTATAGAGACACTTTTTAAATTGTTGATATATGCTAAGTAGCTGACAATGTACATGTGTGTAAGAAACTTCATGAGGTTAAGATGATTAGTGTGTTAGAGTTAAGAATTCTTTATCCAAGAGTTCTTGAGTTCAAGGATTGACACCAACAAGAATAAAAACATTTTTTCTCTTTTTTTACACTGTTGTGCTATGGTAGTGATACAATTTAATGTCTCTAGAAAGTGTCTCTATCCTCTTATAGACATAATATAGTGTCTTTAAAAAATGCTGCAAGGTACAGAGACATTCTATAAAATGCCTCTTACTTTTTTTGACACTTCACTAGAAGACGGTCATGAAGTATTTTCAAAAATGCCTCTACGCTATTCTAAAGGCATATGAAAAATGCCACTATAGTATTAGAGAAATGTCTCTACATGGCCTTTTTGTTGTAGTTGATCGAAATAAACTTTAGGCTAATGACTGTTGTTTACAGCTTAGCTAATCTCTGGCGTTTCTTCCGATTTGGTTTGACTACCTACCAAAGGTGATAAGAGCAGGATTCGATTGACAAACAACCAAATGCTACTTTTGGAGATTAATTCTTTGGTTTGAGAAAGATAATGACTAATTTTATGCATTTTGGCTAACCTTAAATAGTGATATCTATTTTAGGGTTGGTTTTAGTATTAGTTTTCTTGTTTATAATTAAGCCGTGTATCGTTGTAATTCGTAGATATTTGGTCGTAGGTTCTTTGAATTAAAGGCCGAAATTAATTCCGTTATCTAATAAAATAAAATATTTTTCTAGGGCGATTTTTATTTTTTGGAGTAAGAGAATTGTTGGAGTACTAGAGAGGAACTTAGCATCCATTTAGAGAAGAAAATGATGAGATAACATGCATCCAACATCATACGTAAGAAGTATTGAGATGGCGAGAAAATAAACGATGATCCTGTGTGTAAGAATTTTGGAAATCTGTAAATTAAAATGGAGTGCAAGCTTGCATCAAGAGGCCTTATTCCATTCTACACCCACCAAACTGCCATCCATTAGTATGATTTATGAAATCTCACCTAACATGGTGCGGTTTATAAAAAACCAATTGATTATAGCAATTTGTTCTTGAGCTGCTCTGCTACTTACATTCATTTTATTTCAGTGTATGATCTTTAATTATTGTTCTTGTACTGCATCGAAGCTGCCATCTATATATAACTCCTACTGCCTGTCAGCCTGAACATAAGAGAGAAAGATAGTATAGCACTATATATAGCATCTTGATCTGTTGTGTTTTGCTAGCCCTATAGTAACATCTTGAACTCAGGGCCTCAGGGGGATAAACTGTGTGTAGTTTAAAATGTTGTTCATGTTAGTCTGAGACGCGTAGACGATAAGGGTATTTCTTTTGAAACGATACGATAAGGGTATTTCCACCATATTGTAGTTTTTCCCAAACAAATAAACAACTCAGCGTAGACTATACCTGGTTAAGCACCTTACTAAATGAAGCTTAGAGTCAGGCGACACCGTGCTTGACTGAATGACTGGTCGTGCAAAGGGGTAGCAAAACACACGGCCTGAAGGAACAAAGGTGCTAAATCAATCTTCAGCCCAGTTGGAGACTGGAAAGAAATTAAGTAACAAGAGAAAATGACGAGTCCGCGATTGAGTAGTACATCATGGATTGGATCACAATCACGGGCATGGAAGGCACGAGGAACACGAGGATTTAGCAAGTTTGCTGCCAGCGCAGAACGGGACACAGAAATGGTTACTGATTGTTAAGAATTCGCCGTGACCTCGAGGTAATTGGCAGGGATGGACTAGCCCCTTGCACGATTGTGGTTCTCTGCTTGCTCGATGTACTCAGGAGAGCTAGGAGCCTAGACAAGGATGGTAAGATCTAGGCAACTGGCCAACGCCTATGGTTGGTGGAGTCGGGGAGCACAACCCGTCGAGACTGCAGAGAGCTATTGTTTTGGGAGACGGAGGGGGTCGTGCGCACTAAGCTTTTGTTCACCAGCGGCAAAGGGCGTCAGTGTTGGTCGAAGCTGCCTTCTTCCTGTCTTGGCGTGGGTTGCTGCTTTGAACCCGGGCCCATTGTGCCCTCCTCCCTCGTTGTCGTTGCAGTGATGACCTCATGGCAACGAGATAGGAGAAGCGAGCAAGGTGTTCCCCTTGCTGGGGCGAGGGCTAATGGATTGAGAGAATCACGTCGTTCGGCTGATGGCGGAGGAAGAGACGATGGTGTTGGCGTGAGGTAGGGTCACCGATGAAGATGCAAACGGGAGAGATGATGGGGAAGCTAGGTCATTTCTCATCGGCTGCCAGGTTACTTCACTGAGTTGGCACCAATAAGTGGCAAACGAGATAGAATGAGTGGGCATGAACGATTCAAAATCAAAGTTTTTTTTGGATGATGGTATTTGATAATGCGGCACCGAGGAGGATATCAGACAGTCCAAAATCCTCCACAATAGAGCGAAGAGATAGCAGGGTTATTATGGCTAGTTTTAGGGAAAAAAAACCTAAAAAATAATATATTTTGAGATAGCGGGAGTATTTGGTATCCTTTGTTCCCCAGCTACTCACTGAATGAGATGGTTCGATGCAGGGGAGCAATTGTCTAGGTAGAACGGATTATTTTGGAAAAATTACAATAACGTTCCAGTAGGAATAACATTTTACTACTATGAACGTTTGTAAGCTCTTATCGTAGCTTCCACATGATCATCATGACAATAACCTGTTATCTTTACTTTGCAAGACGGAAGCAGTCGACTGGCTGCGGTGTTTTGGTTTCATCAATTCATCATAATTGCCACACACGTACAGTACTAACTCAGTAACACACTTGGAATAAATATAATCATACTGATTTAACAATAACCAGGACATTAATTAATCTTTATTCAGGTCACGAGTTTATTTTCATAACCCCCTCTGTTCGTAGCTCGTACAGAGAAGTGCTAGCTCCGTGTACGCACGCACGCACACGCACGATATACACGTAAGCCACATGACCACCACGACTACGGGCACGCCCTTTACACAATTACACACTTGCACACACATATACGTACACAAGCTCGGATGCTCGATGCGTGTGACGCTCAGTCGGACCTGAGCAGGAAGCTCTCCTTGCGCTCGTGGAACTCGCCGGTGCAGGTGTTGACGTCCTCCTCCACCCTGGTCTCGCGAACCACAAAGTGGTCGTTGCCGTGGTGGTGATGGCCGGCGCGGCGGCCGGGCCTGTCAACCTCCTGGAACGTCTCCTTGACGACGTGCTGCTGAACGCCGCGGCCGCCGTGGAGGAAGTTGGGTTTCACCGACCTCACCTCCTCCGAGCAGTAGTCCACCTCCTGGTAGTGTGCCATGGTGTGTGTGTGAGGTGGTTGTGATGAGCAAACGATGGTTACTTAGGGTTGGGTGCTGTGGTGGTGGTGGTGTAGGGATTGTTAATGTGGGGGTGCTTTTATAGCGTGGAGGTGCATGAGTGGTGCAGTAATACGTACAGTGTTAGGGAATATGTTGATGAGAGATACATGTGCACACTGCTTTGTGCTTTCAGGCTTTCACCTTCGGTTTTGGTGTTGATTTTGATCTACTTGGAATATTATTGGCCAGGATGATACCTACGTGGCTAGGTAATTAGTCGTACTACTTGAAACACAGAAATGACGTAAGAATAGAGCAAACATAAAATTCTAAGGATATAGAAAAAATGATCGCAAAACACGAGAAAAATAGTGGAACATGAATTGTGTGGGAGAGATACTAGTTTCCAATTTTTTTAAAAATAATAATAATATTTTAATAAAAAAATTGCAAAAATAGATAGTTGATGAAGAAACTTGTGGATTTAGGGCCTGTTTGTTTGAGCTTCTGGACAGCTTCTCAGCGTGAAAAGCCAGAATCTCAAACAAACATCTAACTTTTTGTGCAGCTTCTGTAAAGCCAGAAGCTCAGAAAAGCTGAGTTTGTATGGGAAGCTGAAAAGCTCAATTTTATGAGCTTTGTGTGACTTTTTGAACCCAGAAAATAAAACACATCTTCTAAAGCTATGATTGGCTTTTCAGAACGAAAAGCCTGCAACAGCTTTTCAGAAAAGCTCCAAAAGCTGCAGCTCAAACAAACAGGCCCTTAACATCCTGTCGTCGCCGGGGTCGACGATAAGGTACCTGTCGTAAAGGCTCATGTCGACATCTGGAAGCCTATCGTGATATATATAGTATATGACGGGACCTATCATCATCGCAAATGACAATAGGTCCTCTGTGGCGGGCTCTGTCATCATTTGGCATATTGATAAGTCCTCTGTGGTGGGCCCTATCGTCACGTCGTCACGTGGGAAGATGATAGGCCCTATCGTTATTTAGTGCGACGACAGGCCCCTGCCACAGCAGAGATGGGCCCTATCATCACACCCTATGTCGACAGGCCATCCTATTATTACTCACTGCGTCAACATGCACTTGTCATTCTTTATAATGTTGATAGGGTGCTAAACTTATATTATTTTTTTTTTTCCCTTGGCACTTATTTTTGCGATTTTTCATTAAATGATATTGTTTTTTTAAAAAAAATATCATTTCCAAGAGGTTGGGCCTCATGTTAACTTTTCTTCAATATCTTGTTTGTGACATTCCAAAAGAATTTATAGGACTTTGAAAGCCCCAGCTGTTCATTTAAAAGGGTCAAATAGGATAATTTCTTATAGAATTTTAATCCTACTAATTTTCTTCATGAAACCTTTATTAAGCTAGGCTGCTGTTTTTCTACGAGGATAATTTCCATGGATAGATTATTCTCTGTAGTGTATATGCAGAGAAAGGTACTTACGGATGAATTGTTAGAGAACAATACACATTTCGTCCAAACGATTAGCTCTCATAAAATGCACACCCGGCCCTTCTCCGGTTATAACTGGAACCCTGGTGTCTAAACTAGTGGTTCTTAGTTTCAAAAAACGTTGTCATATATCTATCCGTCATGTGATCCAGTAAGCATTTGACATTTCATATGGCTTAGCTAAGCTGGATTTTAACTTATGCAAAATTGCAATTACAAATTACCCCGAGTAATTGAACTTGTCTTGTCTTGCCGGTCACCTTCCAAAGAAGTCACCGATCAGGTAAGAATATACTCATCCTTTATGTTAGTGGGAATCCTATACTTGCGTTTCGCCCTGCCCAGCGTTGTTACTTCACTTGGGATGGAGACCTGAAGATGCTCGCAGGTGCTGGGAGAAAAGAGGACCCAAAGTTTGTTCATGGTGAACACATCCAGATGTGATGTGATGCGATGCATCGCCCCCAATTCAAATTCCTTCTTAGCGCCCATTAAAAAGAAGAAAAGTCCTTCCCTGCAATCATTTTCTGACCAGCCGCCGTTGGTTTACACCAAGCGGTTCTTCAAGAAGTTGTACAAGAGGATTCCCACAACACTATCTTAGGCGATTGGCATGATCATGAATCACAGGATTACGAACAAAATGATAAACGTAGATCAGCAATTCACTTCAAGCATACACCAATCATCCTAAGTACTGAACAAATAGTTTTTCCTTTTACCGACTAATGAAGAACAAATTGCCAGATAGATGCACAAAACCTGCTGATCCTAAACCATACCACTTATCACCTCAAAACCATCACTCATTCATATTGTTCGATTCACACAGATCAAAATTTTGCTGTTGAATTTGTGACCTTGCAGATTTGCAGATTTGTGACCCTGCAAAGGTTATCTGTAGGTTGGAACTAATGCCTCTTCCTCTTCTTACCTTTCTGATGTTTTCTCCGACCTCCACTCACGGCATGGGGTTTGCTTGAACCAACATCATTATCCTTGTCTTCATCGAGGATCATGTTCATTCCAAGGTCAAATCCGTCTGTTAGGCCTCGTAGCCTGTTTCCAACATAAGGTCAGTCAGGTGTATTGAAAATCCCAAAGTGCAACCTCAGCTTTAAGTTATAATTGCACCCAATTTTATGTACTTATAATGGATAATAGAAGATCAGCTGCACATACCCGTGAAGCTGTTTCCTCATTTGCCTTTCCGTCTGCTTATCACGTTTTGTCAATGGAGCTCGAGTGAACAGCTCCTCTTCTTGTTTCTCTTGCAACTCTCTCTGCCGCATGTACCTTGTAAATTCCCTGCTTTCATCACCTGCTGTCTCCTTTAACTGCAAAAGCGTGCAAAACATTATTTGAGTGACATAGCACAACAATTAGATAACTATACATCTAATCAAGAGCTAATCAATCAAATGAAATAATTGGCAAACCTCTTCAGGTCTATCAGCAGCGTCATCAATTATCTCTTTGATGTAAGGATTTCCTATGGCCATCCGTTCCAATGCTTTATCTCTCCTTGCAGCTTGTTTGATGCGCTTATCCTCATCATCCATTTTAGTAGCCATAAACTTTGGTGGACGATAGACACCATCGTTGTCCTGAAATCAGTGATGTACATCAGGAAAATTGATTGTATAAATGGAATGTACAAATTACAAATAGAAAAAAAAATCAGTGTTAATGGATATAGTGCACTCAGCAAGTCAAGCAGTATATTCCAAGTAACTCTAAATCTATCAAAGGAAAAAAGAAAAAAATTAACTAGCATGTCATTATTTTGTCCATAGAAGCGAGCATAAGAATTAAGCATGGCTAGGCTTAGCCTTCCTGAGAATAATTACTTTAGGATTATCGATTCATGTTTGGGCTAAAGTAGCAGCTATATGTCAAGCTTGAGATACATAGAAATCAATGAATGCAGATTTCAGAAGGTAGAAGTCTGAATACTTAGCAGTGTAAGAAAAACAAACAGCTGAGTGGTTTGTGCGGGTGGAAAGGGGAGATGAACAACCTGCCCTGCAGGATCGGTCTTAGTGTCCATCATATCAGGGTTTGGCCGATACTTCAGAAGGTCTTCATCATCCTGAGGCTGATCCTTATTCTTTGCTTCTACATTTACCACCTTCTCCTGGGCAGCTCCGCTATCGGCCGCATTGGTGAGCTTCTGAATTTGGTACTCCATCTTCTTGTCTATTGGACGAATCTACTCAATCCAATTTAACACAACAACATCCAATGTTAGCTCACAAAAAGGATACACAAAACTTTATAACAATCATCAGCCGCACAACCTTCTCCAGGAAAAGCCTGATCTCGACGAGGCTCCGCACGACGGGATGGCCTTCCACCGAAAGCCCCTTCGCCTTGCGGAGCACATAGTAGACGATGTCCTGGCAGTAGCTCAGCAGCAGGTGGTGTTTTGCCTCCAGGTACCCAATCCCATCGGCCGTCGGAAGCTGGTTCTTCTTGACCTACCCACACCACGCATCAATCAATGAACCTCACCATAACCATCTCGAGAGCGGGACATGGGAAAGCTCAAGAGAAAGGGGAAGCGAGGGTACCGTACCTTGCGGGTGAGCGCCTTGACCTTGCCGGTGACGTGGTCGAGCCCTTCCTTCATCTCCTTCAAAGCCGCGAGCAGCTTCGGCGCGTCATCTCTACAAAATACCAATTCCCCAACACCGGTGCCGTCGCCGGCGACGGCACCGGCTGGACTGCCGGTTCCGCCGTTGTCCATCGAACTACGGCAACCGTCGCGCGTCTTCGTTCGGTCGCCGCTCCTCCTTCGCGGGAAGCAGCCGGGGGAGGAGAGAATCGGGTTGTTGGAGCGGCGGCCGGCGGCGCTTTATACGCGGCCTCGCCAGCCGGAGAGCGGAGAGGAAGCGAGAGCTTGCGGTGAGGTCGTGGCGGCGGCGGCGGCGTCGAGTGGGGATGCTCGCCCGCGCTGGACCTGTAAAGACTAAAGAGGCTAGGGCTTGCCGTTTTCGGGCTTTTGGGCCTCCAAGGCTTCCTGGGCTAATTCGTTTAGAGCTGCATTTTCAGCCCAGTAACCAATTATCCCTTTTACTGTGCACTTGTCTCTTTTACTTGTTGTTTTGGGTTCTTCCCATTTTCATTCGTGAAGTTTTTCTTTCAAAAGAAGTGTAGACTCGTGCCCTCGCTGACACGCGCATACTCACACGCTTCAATCGTGGATAATCCCATTTACTGATCTACACAAAGTTTTAAACACATGCGTAACTCTTTTTTTTTTCTTCAAAACGCAGTGTAGACTCGTGTCCTCGCTGACACGCTCATACTCACACACTCGTTAATCGTGGATAATCCCATTTACTGATCTACACAAAGTTTTAAAACATGCGTAACTCACAACTAAAGGTATCGGGCCCCTTTCGGCTGGGTGCAGCAGCTGCAATGCTTCAACAATATTCATACATGTATTTGTCTATTGCTCCTTGCATCCACAGAGCTGTGGCTGTAGAAAAACTGGCTGCCGAACACAGCCATTAGTTTTGTTTCAAGGAACCCAGAACACAAGTTTTACGACATATTACTCAATACAAACATCATAATACTTTTACTTTCATCTATTTACTGTATGGTACAAAAGTTCTGAATTTTTTCTCGTAATATCTGATCATTCGTTTTATTTAAAAATTTATGAAAGTATTTTTTATTCTATTTGTGCTTATATTATATTATTAAAATTATTTTAAGCATGACTTATTTATATATATATATGCACTGAATTTCGAAAAGACAAATGTCAAAAGTTGCAAAAAAGAAAAGTCTCGCACATTTATGAAACAAATGTACAAGTTATTTTTTCACATATCTAAAAGTCTGACATGCTATGAAATTTTTATTTTAGTTCGTCCTTAAAATAGAAGCGCTTGTTTTCGGGGAGAATTTTAAACGAGTTTTCTATGCTTTCAAATATACATATCAAACCACAGAAAATCATATTTGACAACTGATGTTAACAGCTTACAAAAGAGTACTGAATCGTAAGAGAGTCAGGAAGTAAGTATAGAGACAGCTTGCCAAAGAGAATACTGAATCATAAGAGACTCAGGAAGTATAGAGAATCGAAGCCAGGACATGTACACAGAATTTCTACACGACTACGATGTGCGCCAATCGAAAACAGTCTCATCGGTGACATCGTGACATGTTCCTCAAAAATGCTACTACAACGCAACAATAATAGCACTAGCACCATAATACGGCATCCAAAAATATCACAAATGAAGCAAACGATTTCTTTCAACAATAACGATAAATATTCCATGCACGAGGATTAGCCTCGATAGTCACATATTCTCCAAGTCGCAAACTTCGACACACATCCTAAGCTGTTGGATAGTATTGGCCATTCGTGTGACATGTCACATGTTCCATCTCTTCTCCAATAATTGAAAATTGACTTAAGTCAATCAAGCAGTCAAGGAAATTTCCGAAAGAATGCACTTGTACCTAACGAAAACGGTATACAGTAAAGTTTCATTGATCTTTTTGCAGCCCTCAGTACCTCCTTCCTCTTATCGGTATGCTATTCGATCCAGACCTGTTACCAAAACCACCACGCCCCCTTGACCGAAAATTGCCTCCTGCATACAGATAGAAATTGAAAAGTAAAATACAAGGAACACACGTAGTACATCCCAAAAGCAAAACTGAAACAGGCAAGAATCTACCTCCCATTGAACCGGCTGACTTGGCCATAGATTCTAGCGCTGGATTCACAACCTGACCAGCTTCCCTCAAAATCTTGACAAGGTTCCTAGAGAATTTTGCATTCGAGTTCGTGAAAAAGGTGAATGCAGTTCCACTAGCACCAGCACGGCCAGTTCGACCTATTCTGTGAATATAATCCTCCAGAGTTGTTGGAAAATCAAAATTTATCACGCACTTAATATCCTTGACATCTGCAATTATTAACAAGAAAATCGTGAGTATGCAATCAAGATAACAGAACTGCCCTGAAGACCACAGCAGACCAAACTGGGATATCAACATTGTCGATCTCCATTAGAAGTCAGCACATGGCTTGAACCAGAGCCATAGAACAAAAACTGCCATGGATGCACTTTCAAGTTCTACAACTAATACAAGTCGAAGGAGCTGAAAAACTGAACTGGGTATCAACAACTGTTGGATGTGGATATGATGGTGATTGATCTGTCAGCCTTTACTCACAATACTGAGAGCTATCCATTAAAATACTGGTATCAGTAAATATCCAAATGAACCAAATGAAAATCTGTCACCAATACCAATCCAACATAGGCTGCAATGCTTAAGGTGCTGCATCAGAGGTCAATACGAGGATCACACCGTAATAACAATGGTAGGCTACTCTACAACCATCTTTGGACCAGTTGGCAGTGATAGATACCAGGGCACTTATTTAAAATTGCAGTATATAAGCATTAAAAAAATCATGCATGACTATGGACGTCCACAGCTCTAAAATACTCGCTGTATCTAATATAAATTTGGCCTGAACTTACTCTATTGACTAAAACAAATAAATAATCAATAGACATTTTCTAATACAAATTCAGTCCGAATTTATTGAACTAGCCTTTAAGAAATAATAATTATTTGACAACAAATAAATAATCGCTCGTTCAAAACAAACAAATTACAAATGACTAAGTATCTCATGAATAATAACAAAAGATACAAAAAGATACCAGGGAGGAGAGCAAAGGTCCATATGGCAATGTTTCCATATGAATATTAACGCAGGAAAACTAACAGGACACAAAAAGGCAAAAACACCTAACACACTAGATATTCAAAGATAAAGATGCAACTCAAATTTAGGGGTCAACTAATATATAGTGCTACACTATAAATAATGGACAGACTAGTTTGCAAATTCTTCATTTCTACATTGAAGGTAAGGATCCCCTACAAGAGAAAATACCGTAAGCCTAGCAGTTTTCAGATACTTTTAAACCAAGAAAGAATGTGAACGTGATAGTAGAGAGTTAAAGTGCCCTGGTAACGCTGCCATCGCTTACACTCGAGCGGGTAAAGAGGAGAAATTATGATCTACCTCTGACATGATGGCACCTCGCAAACACCACCAATCCACAAGTTCAGTTCACTCAACCAAAAACAGCTGACAGCCCTCCGACTTATCATCCTTGTGCACTTGGAACTACAACCTAATTCTAATATTCAAACAAGTCACCATACCAAGACCACGTGCTGCTACATCTGTGGCAGCCATTATAGGACTCTTCCCACTCTTAAACTCTGCCAGAACATAGTCCCTCTCAGCTTGAGCTTTGTCACCATGAATAGATAATGCTGGCCATCCATCCATTCTAAGTTGACGAGTGACCTTGTCACAGTCCTTTTTAGTTTGGAAAAATATCAAGATTCTGCTCCCATCCATTAGATCAGATAAAAGCTTGCTGAGTCTGTAAGAAAGAAGTAGAAGTAAACATCATGGAAGTTTTTAATTGGACAGTTCATGGTGCAATTTCATAAGCAACAGTGTTGGTACACACCTGGGATATTTTTCATGTTCTGAAATGACCTCAATAATTTGTTGTATTGAATGATTAGCTTTAAGATCAGCTGATCCTATGATTACCTGAATTATGGCAATGTTAAATGTAAGTGATAGGACATAGAAAACAGGTAGGACAGTTCAAGAAAATATTTCCAAAAAAAGTGCACCTTATAAGGATTCTGCAGAAATTGTCTAGCCAAGGCTTCCACTTCTCTCGGCCAAGTGGCACTCCAGTACAAGGTTTGCCTATCTGGCCGGATCTGTCAACACAAAAACATTTAGTACACTAGAAAAAAACAATGTAAAATAAGCCAATTTATCACAACTAATATAAACATTCCAAAACAAGCCATGCCTGTGCCACTATTTTCCGGATCTGGGGCTCAAAACCCATGTCTAGCATGCGGTCAGCCTCATCCAGGACAAGGTATGTCACTCTACGTAGGTTAGTGTGACCAGCTTCGAGCATATCGATCAACCGACCAGGTGTCGCAATGACGATCTCAACCCCTGGAAGTACACAATCATACTTAGCATGCAAATTCATAATATCTAAAAATAATTTTGATAAGATAGACAATACCTCTCCTAAGGTCACGTATCTGTGGTCCCTTAGGTGCTCCACCATAGATACAACTGCTTCTAGTTCTTGAGTACGATCCAAATTTGCCAGATTCTTCCTGTATTTGAACAGCCAGTTCTCTTGTTGGAGCGAGTATCAGAACAATTGGACCATCACCTTGTTCTACATCATTACAATGGGTTCATTCAATTGACAAATTCAAATATAAAACATTGCACCAATTTTGTAACAGAAACAAACCTAGTCGAGGCTGTGCACCAACATGAACCAACCCAGGGAGAAGGTAAGATAGTGTTTTCCCAGAGCCAGTTTGTGCAATACCAATCATGTCCCTGCCCTTCAAAGCCATTGGCCAACCTTGAGACTGAATAGGTGTTGGCTCTACAAATCCACTCTTGGCTATTGCTTGCATGCAGTAATCTGTTCAAACGGCAAATAGTACCAATTCAATCAAAATTCTTTCATCCAAGACATATTGATGTATCATATGGACATACAAATTGCTATAATAGAAACGAAACGCTTCAATCTGAAATAGCAAACCTGGAAAATTGGCCTCCTGAAAGTACCGAACCGGCTTGGGCACATCATGGCCCTCAACAGTGATATCACGGTGGCGGCGATACTGCGACACCTCCATCTCTGACATCGCCTGAACGGCAGGGCACTCCACATAAAAGTTCTTCTCGAAGGGTATAAGGCTCCGGAAGTCCGGCTTAGGAAGGGAGAGCGAATCCAGCCCATCCCTTCCACCACCACCTCCTCTCCCACCGCCGCCGCGATAACCACCACCACCGCCGCCGCCGCCGCCGCCACCTCTACTCCACCCACCGCCGCCCGAGCCTCCACCACGGCCTCTCCCGCCGAAGCGCGAGAGGTCGCCGCCAGCGGGAGCCGCGGGAGCCGGCGCGGGCGTGTACGCGGCGGCGTAGGGGTTGGCGGCCACGGGGGCCGATGGGGCTAGCACGGGAGCCCCACCTAGGTCACTGCACACAATAACCAATCAATCGATTCAGCTCATCTCATCCCAGATCTAATCAAGTAAGCTAGGGTTAGGGTTAGCGTACCTGCGCCTGTCGCGGTAGGACGAAGGGTCGGCGTAGCGGAGGTCGTAGGGATTCATGTCGCCGGAATCCGGGGTCGACTCGGTGCGCGCGCTAGGGTTTGGCCGGAGTCCGGTGGGCGCCGCCGCCGTTGGGGGATCGAGTTCGAGGAGGATGGGGAAGATGGATCTGGGAGGAGAGGCGGCGTGCGGCGTGGGAGGGAGGCCCGTGGTTTGGTTTTGTTTTGATGGGTGCGAAGCGTGTGGGGTCGGGGTTAGCCTTAGGTCGGCCGCCGTGGCCCACGTGTCATACTGCGTGAGGGTTGATGCTGCGTGTACGCGTGAGAACTCGTGAAGAAGTTCTTCACGTTTCTTCTTTCCTCGGGTGATGGACTAGGCTGCAAGTTATATAATGGGCCGTGCCTTCTTTTCTTCCACGCGGTCTCAAATCTGGCCATTGGTTGGGCTCTGCATGATGCGTTAGTAGGCCACTAGGCCGAATTACACAAGGCCTTTGTTTTTTTTTCTTTTATCTTGCTTATTATACTCAACATTCAGGGTGGGAGTTGGGAGTTGGGACTGCACAAGATTGGCAATTTGGCAATTCTCAGAAAAAAAAAAGAGATTGGCAATTTGGCACTCTACGAAACTAAATGTCAAATTGCATGTCACTCGGCTGCGATATGATTAACCTTTAACGCGGTGAAAGTTTCAACAGGTTGTAGTACTGGTTTGATCTAGCTTTTCTTGATCTCCGACGGCCCTAGTTAGTTCTGTTTAGCACATTTTCGGATCTGCGTGTTTTTGAAGTGAGTATTCCTTGATTAAAATTCATATATATTGATAACATTTGATGAATCTTTTTTCATGATTATAATTTTAAAACATTATCCTTTATCTTACAAACTTCAAATTGCAAATCCAAATCATTGACTATCGATTTGCGGTTTTAAGTTGGATCAAGCATGACCATTTTTGCTTCTCGAGTTACAGTCCTCTTCTTGTTGAGTCCCCTTTCTCCTTGGTCATGGAGAAAAAAGAATTAGGACTGGTGTTGACAGTTCATCACGGAAAAATGAACTCAAAGAGCCAGGATGAAATTTAGTTTCAGAGAAGCGTTGAGTCTGTACTTTATGTCCAATTCAAGTAATAGAATAATCCGTAAATATGCACACTTTCTGAACTCTTGGACAATGCAGTTTACAAAAACTTTTATGTTTATTGTTTGTAAAAAATCATTTCATTTTTATTTCTCTACTCTGTAGTGTTTACTGTTTATTTTGTACCCCTTATAGCTATCATGTCACATCTTCGCTCCTATTTGTTAGAGCTCCAACTCCTATATGTAACTTAAGGGGTAGAGCGTGAAGTGGATTTGTCGAGCGGTTTAAACCTAGCTTCGCTTTCTCTAGCTTATTTTTTCGATCACTCCACCTGCTCTGCTCCTTTTATGATGGAGCTAAAATCGTTTGTTTGGGCTTAAGCTCTAGAAAAGATCGAACTGCCAAAGAGACCCTTCAAGGCTTCGAGACAAACAATGAAATGAAACCAATATGATAATTTCTAAAATTAATGTTCCCCCATATTTACTTCAAGAAACATATACTCTCTCCGTCCCCATTTATAAGGGATTTTGACTTTTTAATTGTAACTTTGACCATTCGTATTATTAAAAAATTTGAAAGTACTATTTATTTTTTTATGGTTCACTTTATTATCAAAAGCACTTTAACCATGACTTATCATTTTTAATATTTGCAACAATTTTTTGAATAAGACGAATGATCAAAGTTACAAGAAAAAGTCAAAATACATTACGGAGGTAGTACCAGTATATCACCGTTGAAAATACTGAAAAGACAATTTAACAGAACTTTCTTATATTTTTGGCTTGAAAGAACACATATGGTCCCAAAGTCTAAAATGATCAACAACGACAATCTCAAAGCTAAACCGGATCACCAATCTCAAACAGCTTCCCTGTCCAGAGTCCAGACCTCGAGGTCGATGACTGGCGAAGCGAAATATTTCTAGTCGTCTCCCTCCTTCCCTCAACCTCTCGTCAGATCTGGCCACTCCCACGCGACCAGTCTCCTAAACCCTACTCACCTCTCCTCCTCCTCCTCCCCTCGCCGGCCGCGTCACTCGCCGCCGCGGCCATGGCCGCCGGGAGGCTCCCAGCCTCGGTCACCCTCCTCCTTCTCCTCCTTGCCGCCACGGCCGTCGCTCCCCTCGCCTCCGCCGTCCGCCCCGTCTCCGACGCCCACAGATCCGCTGCCGCCGAGCTCTTCGCCGCTTCCCCCGACGGATCCTTCGGCGAGTAAGTCCACTGCCCCCCTCGCCGACCTCCGCACTGTCCCGATCTCGAGTGGTAGTCCCATGCCGGGGCAGTTTCGCGCCACCGAGGTCCAGATCGATCCGAGGCGGGGCAGCATGATTGGAAATTTTGGATGCTTACTCAGTTTGGGTGTGTTTGTTGTGCAGTGTGGAGAGGATATATGAGGCGGTCAGGACGTTCCAGATACTCGGGGTGGAGAAGGACAAGAGTTTGACAGGTGAGGCGTGCAAGGTTGCAGCCGAGAAGCTGGCTTCGTCGTCGTCGACTGCGAAGGATCTGTTCCATGCGGTCCGGATCAGCGGCGTCCTTGGATGCGGTGTTGATTCCGGCGTTTACGATGTGGGTCTTAGCTTGATAGATCTTGTTGATGACAATGGGGTTGTCTTGTTTGATGGCATTATGACGATCCTGCTATTGTTGTTACTTGTTAGGATGTTGCTACGAAGCTTAAGGCTGTGATCAAGGACACCAACTCGCTGCTGGAACTGTACTACTCTTTGGGAGGGTTGCTTAGCATCAAGGTTACTATGCGGAATGCACATACTTGTTTGTTTGATTTGCTCATCCCCACTTGTTGATAGTTGGCTTATATTTTCTGGCCATTACTGAGTTTGCATTCTTTGCTTCAGGAAAAAGGCCACAATGTTGTCTTACCTGATGCCGATAGCACATTTCACGCAATTAAGGTGACAACAGTTCATTATGATTACATTTTAACTCTTGTTTACATTTTTCAAAATACATCATAATTTCCTTTTCAAACTAGAGTTGCTGAGATGTGTAATTGTTTCTTTAGGCACTCAGCCAAAGTGACGGAAGATGGCGTTATGACACTAACAGCGCTGAATCGAGCACGTTTGCTGCAGGTAACAGTTGTTATTAAATTGAGCCACTTAAAATATTTGTGGCCATTTGTAGACTTAAATTTAATGTGGAACTGCACTTGGATTAGAGGGTATGCTGATCGCTATTCATTTGTATCTTACTGTTTAATTTCTTAAGACTCACTTATTATGGGGCTACGAAGAGTCATCAGTAGCCAGTGCCCCTATCACTTATTACGAAACTTTCTATATCATCATTTAATTGAGAAATATCTTTACTGCAATTGGGTTGCATATTGTTTTACTAATTTTTAGCGTAATATACTTCTACAGGTGTCGCACTGGAAGCATTGGCTTCAGTTGTTTCACTGGCTGATTCAGAGATTGACCCATCCATGGTGTGTGCATCCTCTATACTTGAGTATCTACACTTGTTCTAATTACTATATATTATCTTCCTTTGAACTAAATAACAAAGTAGCATATTGTTTAATTTTCTTGTAAAACCTAAATAGGGAATGACCTTTGAAAGAGTAGACAACATAGCACTCATCTGACATCATATTAAGCTTTATCTTCCTTTCATAAGTGAGATGAAGTATTGATGGCCATATGTAGGTAAATATTTTGATACAAATTCATTAAAATTGGAAGAACTTAACTCCACAAGAAAACAATTAACATTCTGGCAATGTTGTATTGCATCTCCCAGCTGTGTTTCTTAATTATAGATTGCGGCTTCATTTAAAAACATGGACTTATATGACTTTGTCTATGATCTTAAAAAAAGGCCCAGTTGTCCAGCCATGCCAATACGGCATTCTATGTGATTGGGTATTAGCTTGTGTGTATGTAGCATTTGTTCATACAATTAGTTGGTGATTGGTTCTTCCAATTTCTAGTCTTAAGATTTACCTAGTGCTCTTCAGTGTCATTAGTATGACATTGCAAATTTGTACTGATTGCTGTTTCTTCTATTAAAATATCATGCCAACAGATAGCTGTGGTGAAAAATGATATCGTGAAGCTATTCGACACAATCAAGAGCTATGGTATGGTGTACTCTGATGATATCAGGTGAGAATCCAAATTACAATACTAAACTAATACTTTCATATGGTGCATATATATAACCAGACGATGGGACATTTTACTTTGACGAAAAGCATGTTGATGCTACCGAATATAAGGGTCCTATAACAACTTCTGCTTCAGTAGTACGGGGTGTCACCTCTTTTGCAGCTGTTGCTTCTGGGAAATTGAATGTGAGCTGTCTTTCATCATTTTCATACTTTATCAATAAATTTATTTGTAAACGGTCTTTGTTAAGTAGCTGCACTGAATCTACAGATCCCTGGTGAGAAAATATTGGGTTTGGCGAAGTTCTTTCTAGGGATAGGGCTCCCTGGTAGCGCCAAGGATTGCTATAACCAGATCGAATCATTATCATTCTTGGAAAACAACAGGCAAGTCATTTTTCTTTATTGTTCCCAATGAACATGCATTTTTTTTTGTGTGTGTGTAAGGCCCTGTTTTTTTCCACTTGGGATTATCATAATCCAGATTATTGGTTGTAATCTAAAACAAACAGATAGATTGTTGGGATAGCTTATTATAATCTGAAGCCCAGATTACCATAATCTGATAAGCTCATCTAAGTGAGCTTTTTTCAGATTATTGGTTAATTATTTACCCACCATGCCACCTGCTTCTCATTTTTGACATGCAAACTTAATAATCCAACACCCCATAATCTATAAACCAAACAGCTCACAGCTTATTGTCCTCCAACTTATAATAATTTAGCTTATAGTAATCTAGTTTAATAATCTAGATTGCAATAATCCTAAGTGGAAACAAACAGGGCCTAAATTAACGAGATACCTTCTGTTGCAGTTTTCTTTATATTTTTGAAAATTTATCATGCTCCTTAGAGCTTTATTACAGAGGGTAGTACCTTTTAGTGCTTATTTCTTATCTTCAATTTGCAGGGCCTTTGTTCCTCTGATCCTCTCACTTCCTTCCAAAGTATTTTCGCTGACCTCCAAAGACCAGCTTAAGGTGACTCAATACTTGCTAATATTTTGGATTGTGCCATTTTTTTAATATTTTTACTAGGATTGAGTTAAATCTGGCTATGAGTGAGCATTTGATTGTTATTAGCTGTAATGAATTGGCGCTTTGATATATGAACACTGCATTAGTGACTAAATATGTAACAGTCAAGCTGTTATACTAACTCACACGCCATTTTCATAGCCTCAAATAACCTTTTTGGGATGGAGGTAATACTGTCAAATTATATTTCTATAGCAACAATTTTTCTATTACTAAAGTAAAAAAACATTTTTTCTATTACTAAGCTATTTTTGCGGTTGGTACACAACGGTTTATTCATTGCTTTTGTTTTTGCTTATGTTTAAGTCTATATGAGTTAACTCCTGTTTGTATTTCCTCGGCTGATCGGCATGTTCTCTTTTTAGGTGGAAGTCACCACAGTATTTGGATCTGCTGCACCTCCTCTCAGAGTGAACCTTGTGCAAGTACTGGGCTCTGACTCCAAGGTCATCACTACAGAAGCCAAGGTAGAGTCGATTTAGAAACTTCCTCTATGCCTTTCTTTTTCCGAGCTGTCATCCTCTAAAAACCCTTTTACCTCTGATATCAGGAACTTCAGTTTGATCTTGACAGCAACGTTCATTACCTGGACATTGCTCCTTTGAAAATAGATGTTGGGAAGTACTCACTTGTTTTTGAGGTAAGTTTAAATTATATTAGTTTGTTTCTGTTATGTAATAGTTGTTGACATGCATTTTTTGTATTGCCAGATTTCTCTCCAGGAGCCAGAACATGAAACTATTTATGCTATAGGAGGGAGAAACACTGAGACTATATTTGTCACAGGATTGATCAAAGTTGATAAGGCGGAAATCGGAATTTCTGACAACGATGCTGGGAGTGTGGAGTCTGTTCAAAAGTAAATTATTTAATGATGTCATTTCCGTCCATTTCAAAAAAAAAAAGAGAGAGAGAAAAGGATATGACTTTTAGATCTACATTTTAAAAAGACAAGCTGGTACCTTATGCTGAAGAAATCTCATCTGCTTTCTTGAGAGCATAGCCATCGAAAAAGTTCCATTCTCATCTCGAAGAGCAGACAAGCGCTTTAAATCTTCTTACTGTTTATTTCTCATTCCCTTGATATATGTCTGCAGTATCTCCTGCTATTTTTGACTTGAGTAGTTCTGTTGTACTGCGATTGCAGATCATGTTTAATATTTTGGTTTAGTTAATAAAAATTGCATGAAGTTTTGTATGCTAACTTTGAATCAGGACAGCCTGCTTTATATGTTTCTCATATTTCAAGCTTCTTCATTTCAGGATAGATCCGCAAAAAGATGCAAGTGTTTCCCTTTCTGCAAACCATCTGCAGAAGTTGCGGTTATCTTTTCAACTGAGTACACCACTCGGGAAGACGTTTAAACCTCACCAGGTTGCTCTTGAACTTTTTTTTTTCTTCTTCCAGAGGCCCAGCACTGGTTCTTTTCCGGGCTTGATTGAGCAAATCTTTTTTCAGGTGTTTCTGAAGTTAAAGCATGAAAGCAAGGTTGAGCACTTATTTGTAGTACCAGGCTCTGCAAGGCAGTTCAAAATTGTTCTAGTTGAGTATCCCATCCCCCGGTTTGTTACACTCAAGTTTTTTAGTGCTTGTTCAGTGTTTTTGAATGCTATATGACCATTAGTTTCTTGTCCACGCTGCACATTATCCAGAGACTGGTTATATACTGAAATCGCTAGTTTGTGTAGCTTGGTTCCCGTATGGAATAGAACACATGGCCACCCACACCATTTGAATTTGACGCCAGCCGTATTTATATAAACAATGTTGACGACAAATTGAGGTTTGAAGAAAAGAACACCCATTTACTTAATCATTGAAATATAATTAATATATATCTCAACATAATATAACGGGGATGGAAGGTGGGATCTATCTCTCTGTTCTTGAATTCAACCTGAATGAGCCACCGTACAAAGACATCTCATGTTATTACTGGTTATGTTATAGGAAAATTGTCAGGAAAATCAAAATTATGTATTGTGTTAGTAACAAGTATTCTTACATGTTTATTCATTTTATCATAGGACTTCCTTGGTTTGGTGGAGAAATTCTACTACCTTTCTGGAAGATATGACCTGGAGCTTGCAGTTGGTGATGCTGCAATGGTATGTCACCATCGTACTGGAGACTCATTCCCATTTTGCTGCCCTTGCTGATTTTTGTTTGTGCTCTCAGGAGAATTCATTTCTACGAGCCCTTGGCCATCTTGAATTGGACTTGCCTGAGGCCCCAGAGAAAGCCCCGAAACCCCCCGCACAGGCTGTTGATCCGTTCTCAAAATTTGGTCCAAAGAAGGAGATATCACACATTTTCCGCGCACCAGAGAAAAGGCCACCCAAGGAACTCTCATTTGCGTTTACGGGTCTCACACTTCTGCCTTTTGTCGGGTTCTTGATTGGGGTGGGTGAAAACAAGTCCTCTGTGTGTGCATTTTTTTACTCGTCAGTTTTATTGTTTGTTCGTATGACGTCATTTTTATGTTGTATATGTGTGTGGCACTCAATTTGCAGCTTATGCGTCTGGGAGTAAACTTGAAGAACTTCCCACCCTTGTCAGCACCGGCAGTATTTGCCTCACTTTTCCATGAAGGAATTGGAGCAGTCCTGCTGCTCTACGTTCTCTTCTGGGTTAAGGTTAGCATCTTTCATGTGGTAAAACATTATTGTATTACATTAACAAAGGCTTCTGCTGACACTGACATTCATTCTTGTTGTAACAGTTGGATCTTTTCACAACTCTGAAGTATCTCAGTTTCCTTGGTGTCTTCCTTGTGTTTGTGGGCCATAGGGCTCTATCATACCTTTCCTCCATGTCAGCGAAACAGAAGACTGCTTGAGAGGACGACCCTAAGAGAGGATTCCCAGTCACAAATTTTCAACCATCACAAGTTGCTTAGGTTCTATACTTTAGCGCTTGATATTCTGACCATTTTTCTTAAGCAACTTTTGAGTTATGAGGGACAAGTCGATTTCAATTTTGTGGGGGTTAAGAATCCTGGAGCTAGAAATGTAGGACCTCACCTTCTTGTATGATGATGCACTGATGTGTTCTCAATAGACATATGTTTGATGATATAATTAATAATACCTTGTTCTCCAAACGCAGAGCTGACTTGGCAGAAACTGACTCCAAGATGCAGAATATCAAAGCTCTAGAAATCCGAGGTCCCATATGATATAAGTAATAGTGACTTCAGAGCACGTATTCCATTTCTGCAAAGAACACTTCCTCGGCAACCTGCTACTTTGAAAAACAATTCCGTTTATCGTGACACGGTTACACAGACACAGATGTATGAAATTGTTCGTACAGTTTTTTTTAAAAAAAAACAATTTTGCAAAACGAGTTACACAGAAGTATAATGCACTATTGCGAAATGTCAAAACTGAAGTGACCTTTCCCTGAATAATACAATAAAAGTTACAGGGTTTCTGATGGCCTGGCTCTGATCAGAATGCCTATACATTTGTAATTACAGGTTGCGCCTGTATAAAATGTAACTAATTGACTTCTTTAAAGAATCATTAAGTTCCTGGATCCTCCATACTAGATACTACTGACCCATTTTGTTGGGGGGTAAACCACTTTTTAATTTGATTGGTCATCATTTGTATAACTATCTGAACAGTAACTTAGCTTGATACGGCTTGAACTATTTGGCCTCCACGGTCAGGAACTCGGGATCACTCGCAAAGAATACGCAAATTACAAACGACTCTCCTTGCCTGCCGTTCCACTTGAAAAAAAAAATGGTGTGGACCGAACCAATTTCTGTGAACTCAGGACTAGTCGAGAGCATCATTTTGTCGCCTGGCTAATCTTGAATACAAACCATCTTTCTTAATAAGCTCATTATGTTTCCCATCCTGCATAACCACACATAAGAACTTAAGAAATCCAAAGTTCAGACTCACATCATATCATGTATATATACTGGGATCAGATTGGTGTTGGTTTGTGTATTCAGTGAGAAGCCACACCAATAGAAAGCATACCTCCACAATATTACCATTTTCCATCACGATAATTCTATCAGCCGCTTGAATTGTCGATAGCCTAAAAGAGAAACAATTATGTCAGCTCAAAGATTCAAATTGAAAATAAACACCTGTACCATAAGCATACCTGTGAGCTATGATGATCACGGTTCTTCTAGCTTTAGGATCAGTACTAAACTTTGTGATTACACTCTAGCAAAAGCAGGAAGAAGAAATTAGCAAACCATCCATAGGCCCTTTATTTATCTCTAGGTACAAGATGGGGTCAAAATTTTAGGAAGAGGTTACTTACCTTCACATAATGTTCACTCTCAGCATCAAGTGCACTAGTGGCTTCATCTAACACCAAGATGGACGGGTCCCTAAGAAGGGCCCTCGCAATGGCAACACGTTGCTTTTGACCTCCACTAAGAAGAGCATCATCAACAATGGTGCTATAACCATCAGGGAGAGACATTATGAAATCGTGAGCATATGCCTGCTTTGCAGCCCACTCCACTTCTTCATGGCTAACTTCTCTTGGGCAACCATACCTAATATTAGAACTAATATCCATTCGGAATAGCCTAGGTTCCTGCACACACCAAGACATGTGGGTTATCTAATGCAACAAAAGTTTCACGTGGTAGCAGTCTTGAGTTAGATCCGAACCTGTCCCACAAAACCAATTCTTTCCCTGAACCATCTGGTATCAAGCTCACTGAGTGGGACATCATCTACTAAGATCTGCATCGACCACAAAACATAGCTTTAGACAAACCAAATTGGTTTGCTTTCAAGTGACTACATGCGGTCCAGCGGCACAGACAAAAGTAAGATGTAAAAATTATCTTACTTGCCCATTTGTAGGTTCATATAGTCGAAGCAGTAGGTTAACTACAGTACTCTTGCCACTTCCACTGAGACCAACCTTTAAAGTTTCATGTAAACACAGTAAGTTAATCAGAAATTGAGAATTCAGAAGTATGAACTAATAAAAGCGTATGTGTTCCTTATCTCTTACAATTGCAACTACTTCATTTGGTTGTAGTGTTAGATTCAGCCTACCCAGAATTGGTACCTGTTAACAAAACAATCCATAATTTAAGGGACACATGGTAACAACAGGTTTCCCTTATTTACACAATAAACATGATAATTATGAAATACTTATGCATTAGGATTCACCCTACTTGTTTTAAGTCAAAATTAAAAAAAATGAGCATAAGTTATGATCAGCTGGATCCTAAACAGATAAGTATTCATTTTTCTTTTTGGTTGGTGAGATTATAGGTACTCATTACCAGAGAAGTATGTAGAAAAGCGTTGTGATCATACCGTAGGTCTTGATGGATATGAAAATGACACATCAGCATACTTAATCCGGCCTTCCAGCTTCTGTAGTCTGAGGCCTACAATGTTGAAGTAATTTATATCACTGAACGGTTTTACAACCACAAGTAATATCACTCAAGTAGGTATTCTAAATTAGATATCATTTTACGACAGTATCCAAGCATGAACTCTATTTTCTTGCCTTCAGAACTAAGTTGTCTGCTTGGCAAGAGATCCATCAAACGGAAGACCTTTTCACTTGCCCCAACAGACTGCATCAGAGAGGACCAGTTGTCTCCAATCCACCATGTCGACAAAATTAGCCACTCGGCATACAATATAAATTTTGTCAGTTGCTCAGCAGTTAGCTTCCCAGCCATGATGGATATCCCTCCAATCAAAACTGCAATGACCTACACAAAGCTTATTTGCAAGAATACATCATCAACGGTACAGTAAGTCTCTATCAGAGTTGAACATTTTATATTTTACAAAAATGCTATTCAAATATGTTACTGTTGGTGTATCTTTACGAATCGAACAGAAACAAGAAACTACCTGAGTAGAATGGTATAGATAATTTAAACTCAAGCTCCAGCCTCCATAAGCCATTGTTTGCCGGAAGCTTACATCATATAGCTTATCTAGCCACTTTGCATATCTATCAAAGTACAAGGCACCATTACATTATGCACATACACACACGCGCGCGCACACACGCACAAGCACACAGACAGCGAGAGGGAGATCACCTTTTAAACTCCTGCTTTTCTGTTCCATATACCCGTACTGTCCTTACCAAGGTTATCACCTCTTGAGCAACCTGGTTTAGATTAATGTAAAAACTGAGGTGAAAACTTGCCTTATCAAACACTACTAGATTACTCTAAAGAGTATTAACTTACATTGTTGGCACTTGCAGTGAACTCCTGTGCAAATTTGGCTGCTCTTTTCTGGTACCTATTAACCAACATAATAATTTATCTCACATGCACCAGATATTTACAGTAACAAATTAATAACTTTGACGTACTCTAAAATCTAGACTTTCACTATGATAGCAATGTATATGGAAGAAAGCTAACTCAGGAAAAGGAGAAACAAAATACAATATAAATAAGAGCAAGATTTTACCGTCCATGAACTAGCATAATTGTTGACAATGTTGCACAAATCAACATGGTACACGTTCCAAGTGGCCAAGATAAGACTAGCAGATAAATTAATGCACCTACACCCTGAGATAAAGTGGGAAAATAGTATGTGAGTTTTTCAAACTACTGGTTACACTTTCATACAAGAATACTAACAACCTTTCAACCTGAAGCAAATTGCGTGAGATTAGATTAAGGTCATTGCCAATGACTCGAGACACTTGCTGGCAGTCAGAACCAAGCCTACTTGTCAAATCACCAACAGTTTCTTCGTCAAAAAAAGCAATATCCTGTCATAATGTAAAATACAGTTAAACGCTTTGTAGTGGGGTAACCAAAGTAAAACAGCAGAAAAGGTTATGCACATATATAAAATTTCTTTCAGCAGCCACGTTTTTTATTCCTTTTTTACCTGAGAAAGAATAGAATCAAACAACATTTCTCTCATTCGTTTGACCTATGAAAAAAAAAATCAGATGATGACTGTTAGAAACTAGTCAAAAGAAGGGGCAATTGTGAGGAATAAACTTGGAAAGTTACATCGAGAAATCTAACATGGTTTTACCAATATCATGTTTGCAACACCAAAACAGCAGCTTCGCACACCACTGCAAAAGAGGGATACCAGTTGGTAAGCAACTAGTATTGCTGTTTGACAAAACCATGCTGAAGACGAACAAATTTCACTTCAATGTAGATTATCTTGCTAAGTTCCTTATGTTACTGTGTGCATGTTCATTTGCCACGACATTGGTATACCCTACCAATTGCACACATCAACATAATGAAAATTTTCAACAGTCACTAGACTTTGACTAGCAATTCATTATAAGATTTCACATTGTCAACTACAACATCCATCCATGGAAGTGATCTTATTATGGACCAAAACGCCTAACAGCTTTTTCACCTGAACAATGTGATCAGGTACAGTTGTATTATATAGCAGAATGCAGTGCTTGGAAATGCAGCATTACCTATATATAATGATGGCATTCACGAATTAAGCACAATTTGAACAAAGCAATAACTGACCTAAACACTCCAGAAATCAAACATAGAACAACCAGAAGCTTGGCGTTCCGGTAGAACACCGCTCCTCCATTCTGCGCAGAGAAGATGGACGCCGCAAGGAGATGGGGTATGGCGATCTCCGCGAGCTGCAACCACAACCACACAACACACATCACCGCGCTAGGCCTATCAACGAGAAGTTTGCGGCAGAAATCAAACCCAGATATCGCCATTACCGCAGCGCCGACGAGGGACGCGAATCCGACGAAGACGACCCACCGGTCAGCGGCGACGAGCGCCCACATCCGCCTGAGCGCGGACGCCGCCGTCGAGCCGCTCGCCTCGGCGCGGCCGCCCCCGCCCCCGGCGGCCTCCTCGCCGTCCTCGAGGCGCCACCAGCTTCCCCCGGGCAGCACGTTCCGCAGCCGCTCGATGAACTCCCCGGACACGGCGCGCCGCTGCGTGAGCCCCCCGAACTCTCCCCCGATCGCCGCCGCCGCGCGGATCCTCGTCGCCGCCGGCCTCAGCCTCCTCGGGGGAACCCGCCGCAGCGACGGCCTCCTCGTCGCCGCCGCCGCCGCCGCCGCTGTCAGCGACAGCGCCGTTGACCCGGTGGCCGCCGTGACGAGCAGAGCGGCTGGAATCGGCATTTTCCTCCCCTTCCCCCGCCGGATTTCAGATTCCGATTCGCCTCGGTGAGCGGCGGCGAGGTTTTTAAATAGGGGAGGAAACGTAGGCGTGACGTTGCCTCGCCGGAGTTGGGGGCACCGTAACGTCTCTCCCTTCTCCGGCTATCGTTGTATTTTTGCTCGCTGCTCTTTTCCGCCGCTTTTTTAATCCTTTTTTCTCCCACTTTTACGTCGTGTGCTTCTTTTTCTCGTTGTATTTTTGTGATTTCGTTTACGGGAAAAATGGATGAAATGTAAGAAATGATCCATGTGCTGCCTGTTGCGTGCGTGCTCGCGGTAGCGCCTGGCGCTAGGATGCCTCGTGGTGTGGTGGTGGTATTTTTGGAGATTTTAAAGAATTTTCTGGCGGAGAATAATCATTATGGGATTTTTGGATTGGACGCGGAGAAGAAACGCCTTGCAGGCTTGCACCTTCGTGGTCGTGGCTCAAGAGGGACATGAGGTTGGTGACAGAGATGAAGAGAACAGGTTGGTGGTGGTGGTAGGTCCTATGAATTTTTGGATTGCCCAATGTATTATACCCTTTTCATTCTTAAATAGCCGAAAGCGGAACTGTTTGTTGTAAAACTTTAATTATTTGTTTGTATCAAAAGTTTAATAAAAGATTATAGCATCAGTGTTTACTGCATCTTAAATACTTACATAAGGCTAAAACTTTTGTTTTGTTTATCATAATATAACCATTTTAACATCTATTTTTTCAGCTTATTTGCCAAAGTATTGAAATAGAGTATTTACTCTATATTTATTAAGGGTGAGTAGTCAAGACCCACTAAATTTTACTCTAAGATAAGTAGTAGTACTAACTATCCTGACAAATCTATCAAAATTATAATTTGGCTTAACTTAGTTCTTGGGCCTATCAAATTTTCATGTTGCCTTGTCACATTATTTGCGGATGCAAGGGCAACGATAGGACCATTCTGCCTTTAAATACGAAAACAAAGGATTGCTAATTTTTGTTGCTTACACTATTTGCTCCTGGAACGAAATAGGGCTTTAAAATGGTTAGAGTATGATTTGTTCCACTGATTTTGAAAAGCCGGTTTCTTTTATGGTAAGACTACGACTATCATTTGCATGGTTATCATGTTCAATACTTCAATTTCTTCAGCTGAATTATTTAAAGCCATTTATTGAGTTTATTTGTTAATAATGTTTAATTTATAATTGTGACCAAGTAGACAATCAGTACCAGTAATCCGCTTAATAATATAAATTAAACAAGGCCTAAAAGTTATTAAATTATCAAAGTGATATATAATATTCAACACTGACAACTAATTGAAAACACCGAAAACATATGGATTAAGATTTTCTGACTTAAATTCTCCTATGACTTGGTCATTGACATGTGGTCCTCTTGTCAATAGAACTATGGGCCTACGTATCATCTACCACTTCCGTTTTAACTTAAAGTTGCATAGTATATATATCAGTATTGTGAACGATGGTCATATTGGTGATCTATTATGAACCACAATGTTATAAGACATAAAATTATTTAATATCATAGAGCATGATGACATAGGACTGATTGGCTAAAAGGTTTGACACACGCATGGTTAAATTATATCAGTGCTAGCCCCGTTAATTAAATTGGTCAAAGCATGCATGTAAGCTTGGTTTGTTGATAAGCCAGCTCGATGCATAAGCCTCATATACGAAATTTCTTAGCTGGTGCCTGTGCAGTTATCAGGTCAACAAGATTGGTACGGCACATGCAGTTCATGACTGTCAAGTGTCAACATTAAACCATATATGCAGAGGAGTTTTTGGAGCTATTTGAAATAGGAGTGGAGCCAAGTTCGGCCTAAGAGTGACCGGGCCAGGCCATTGTATATTTTGTTGGTACAGTTAAGAAAGCACATTATGGCGGGCTTTTGAATCCTAGGCCTTGAGCCACGTACGGCCCATCCCCAATAAGTGGACCCAATGCCTAGATCCTCATAATATAATTTAATAAAAAAAATCTTTCTAACTCGAAGATGATTTGCAAATGGCTAGAGTATCCTCCACACATGACTATACAATTTTAGACGGTCTAACATACAATGCTATGATGATTGTCCATCTAACACTATCTAAATCGATCTCGTATGGATGGTTGCGATGAACTCAGGAGGAGAAATGAGGTGTGATCGATGGGCGGATGGATAGCAAAATATGGACACCCAGGAGTGCTAATGAAAAAACTAGACTAACTCTGAATCCATTATTATAGAACCGTAGATAGAATGATAATTGTCCTTGTCAATTAGTTGAGCACACAAGGAAATGTTCGTCCCAGTGGTGAGTACTTACGGCCAGCACATTATCTTGCTTGTTAGGAAAAACCGACAAGGTAATTTGCATTCTAGACCTGCATTATAGGCCGCCAAGGTAATGTTTTTTCTTGGCGGTTTCTAGGCGGCCACCAATGAAAGTTTTGTAGCTGCCAAGGCAAATCCGGTCTGGTGTAGTGGACACGGCAACATGAACAATCAGAAATAGGAAAAAAAAAGGCAGGACAAGGATACCTTACTGTCACTTGGATGGAAGGGGGGGTGAGGGGAGGAGAGAGACCAATCAGGTATGGCTAATAGATGCTATCGGCAGTGGACTAAAGAAGTAAAGAAGAGTTAGTGGACCAAGTGGAGAAAGATACTACCTCTGTCCTAAATGTTTCTCGCCGTTGACTTTTTTAGATGTGCTTGCTGCTGTCTTATTCAAAAAAATTACGTAATTATTAATATTTTTCCTATCATTTGATTCATTGTTAAATATATGCATATATATAGTTTTATATATTCACAAAGTTTTGTATACGACGAATGGTTAAACGTGTGTTAAATAGTCAATGACATCAAATATTTAGAAACAGAGGTAGTAGTGCTATAGGACAGAGAAGGATAAGAAACATAGTGTCGCGCATTGTAACTACCTGGATTTTGACTCTATTTTGACGATCCAAAATTCGTGTGATCATAAAAGGGAAATGTACCGATAAACATATAGACTGTTTAGTTGTAAAAGTCTGGAAATGAACCAAAACCTTAAAAATACACATTATCACGAGCTAGGTACTTACCAATTATTTGGCTGTGTACTACATCCTTTTGGATGTAGAGAGACCGGGTTTTAAATCGATTATCGATCTAAAAAGAGATACTTGCCAATCACACTCCTACTTAAGTCTCCAGCTAGCTCCTTCAAGTAAGGTCTTAGTATATTGGCCCTCTCATCTGATGTCTTTATTCCTTTCCAATTTTTCTAGTGAATAAACCTTCCATGACCCAGGCTAGCTAGAAACCAAAGATGCACACGAACGATCAAACGCACAAGACAACAGAACACACACACACACAGCCAGCAACCACACCGCTATCAATCATTACACACATACATTATAGCTTACATATACTAGTCGCACATCTAGTGGTTCCTGTAGCAAAGGTTTGAGTTGGCGCAACAGCACACCACCGCATCCAGAAAGAATTCGCCGAAACAAGCACATCATTGCCTTATCCTTTACGAACACACACCTAGAGATAGCTATATCCCTCTTATCACTCTACCTATCCTGTTCCCCTTCCCCCCATTTCCCCGCATAAAAAACGAGTAAACAAACAAAAGAGAGGAGAAAAGAAAAGTGAGAGATGAAAAAAAAAGGAGAGTGCAGAGGCCCCATCCACATCTGGTCGCTCGCTGGGGCGATCGTTCGATGGATGGATGGATCAAAAAACGCATCAAAGCGCACACAGTTCCAATCATGCATGTGATTCATGTCTACGCGACGACGAGGCTGCTGCTCCGCTGCTGCAGCAGATGAGACGATGTGGGGTGGGGAGTGGGTGTACGTGGCGGGAGAGAACCTCGAAGCGGGCCACTAGTTGTTTATCATTATCACTCCGCGCTAAAACCGAGCGCACCATAACGTCATGTTTCACGCTCGCCGCCGCAGCCGCCGCGGCGCCTGCGCGCACATGGCGCCCTCTCGTCGCTCGCGCTCGCGAAGGCTAGCCACTAGCCAGGCTGGCGGCGGAACGGAACGGGGGGCCATGCGTGAGATGAGATCACAACTACCACCAAACAGGCAGGCTAGGCTAGAGTTTCCATGGGTGTGGGTGTTTCGTCCAGATGAAGAATCTTGCTAAGTAGAGTGAGATGCACCAGGAATCAATTAGCCTGTGCAGGGTTGGGTTAGTCAAACATGTACAGACATCATCCATGGACATTGCCCATATGTGCATGCATTCATGCAAGTATATATATACTTCAGTCTTCAGGCTTGCAATATTCTAGCCACATGCATGGCTCTTGGTCAATGTTTTTGACAGTATGCAGCCGAAATGCAGAGAACAAGTCACAGGTCGATATATATGCCTTATCACCTTTGATGAGCATATACTTCGATCTGCAGCAATGCATGCATGTTTGTCATCTGCTTACTATCTATCTCTGTCTCAAAATAAGTTCATCTTAAACTTACATACGATCTTACTTTGACCAATGGGTATTAAAAAATAAATTCTCTAAATAAAAAGTTTATATATTATAAATCTTATTTAATAATAAATTTAGTAATATTATTTTTATATGATCAATTATTTTTATTTTTTGTTAAGAGTTTAAAAGTTTGATTTGACACTGCTAAAAAACACTCTTTTTTGGATTGATCCCTTTGTCCCAAAATATAGCAAGCTAAAAGAAAATGTACCACTCCTTAGACATGTTCATCAATTATCCTACGAGGGTCAAATCCCTTTTAGGTTTCTATTTTAGGAATTTTAGGTTTCTATATTTTAGGAAGAGATCTCGGAGGGTAGTACTAATTAATTGTGCATAACTCTAGTGGATCAGGAGATTTTTTTAAAAAGAAAAACTATATCGCCGTTGTTGGACGCCTGTAAATCCAATGTGGCTATCTATGTAGCTAGTAATTGCCAAGTAAGGTAGACGCTTGATGATAACCTCTCCGTTCGCCAAAAAAGGCAGTGACGATAATGATAATAAAAGAGTAAAAGAGGGTATCATTGACAACAACCACACGCATGTACTGGTTCATATGTCTGCTTGTTAGCCACAATGGACACGACGATTAAGATAATTAATGTTCACGCTCACATGTACAGGACACTACTACAACAGGGTTCAACAAACAACCAAACCATGCGTTTTTAGCGTCACTGGTACGTACGGGTTGCTACTCAAATATCATCCCTACCGCTACGATTCATACAACCATTGGCGGAAGATCTGACCAAAGAAGTATATTACGGAGAGCTAGCTAGCTAGCTAATTAAGCTTAATATGGAGTCATCTGATGCCAGCATGAAGAATTAATTAGTTCACCGCTTCTTCAGATGCTCACCGCCATCTGGTTCATGGAGGCAGCGGCGGCCTCCTGGCGAGACCGCCGCACGCCGTGCGGCGACTTGTCCTTGCAGGCGCCGCCGTCAGGCTTGCCACCGCCGCCTCCTGCTGCTGCGCCGTCGACGCTGCCGCCGTCGACCTCGCCTTCGCCGGCCTTTGTATCGGAGACGCCGGCTTTTTCCGGGCAGCCATTCTTATGCTTACCGACCGCCCCTGACGAATTATTGCCTTGCTCCTGCGGCGCACGCCTCACCTTCACACCGCGTATCAGCTGATGATATATTAATTAAGGTTGCGGTTAGCTAGCTGCATTGCAGAAATGAACATAAATTGCTTTTTACTGAACGTTTAACAGAAGTGTTATACTGCCATTTCCTAACAGAAATCCAAGAAACCGCCGATCGAACTGATCAGCCGAATTAAAGGCGCACAGTGGCATGCAAACTACACATGCGGTCATGCGGATGAAATCGTGGCATCGTACTGATTTCAACCATCATAGTGGTTGTGGCACTCAAAATCCCACCCAACTGAATTCAATTTAGACTTTTGAGCATGTAAAAACGACAGGAACTGTAGGATGAACATAAGGTTATGATCGTTTTCCCCCCCAAAAAAAAGGATTGTGATCGTTTGGCTTCGGCTAATAAACCGATGCCACACGAACAAAGCAGCAAAAATTAATTTGCGAGTACACTTTTACATGCTATGTATTGTCACCAGTGGAAAAATACCAGAAAAAGGTGGAAAAAAGACCGATGAAAAAACCTCAAGTCAACTCCAAAATTCACTATTTAAATTTTTTAAAGACTGGATCATATATATACCCTTCATTTAAATCAGAAATTGAGGATTTACCCTCTATTGTCACTTGACATATAAGGTCATCTAAGGTCACTTAGATGAGAATTAGGAGGGTAAATCCTAATTGACATTATATGATCAAATTTTACTTACATATTTGCCCGACTTGATATCAGAATAGATCACTATGAAATCACCCTCCTGCAGCTCATTTGAACGAACAAAATCCCCTGAAAAACATACCACAGCAATCAGCAAAACTTGAGAGCCAGAAATAAAGGAGATGTTGGGTTGTGATTGTTTTTAAAAATAATATATTTTTTTTTTGCATCTCACCGGTGTTCTCTAGAAGATACATCCTGCTTTTGTTGTTGGGCCAAAACCTGTGCTCATATAAATAATCAATAACCATTGATGTTGATCAGTGAAACACAACTGAGTAATCATATATTAAAATAATTTATATATGCATATATTCTTTCAATGGAAATAACTAGTTTAATCAGAAACATGAGCTGACTTTAACCATTAAAATTGTAGTAATACAAAATGTTATTACTAAAACAGCAGGAGATTCAACTGTTCTTTTTGTTGTATGCATTTGGGCATCAAGAACACGATGAATGCATGCTCCTATTTGACTCCCAGATTCCAATGATATGTTCGTATGACCCACTTGCCCAATTCGGAATGGGACCATCTCATAGTCATTTACTATATCTGGCCCAGAGGTTCTTTCCCCTCTCCCAATTAACAAAGAAACAAGTGGACTTAAACAAGCTTAATTAGCAATTCCAAATCATGCTTCGACGAATGACGACTCACCGGTACTTCATGTTCCACACCTGCGATGTCCCAATGTCCTCCATGGGGATGGTGATGCCATCCCTTGTCTTCAGCTCCGGCATGTGAATTTCCGCTTCCTTCTGAAACCATCCACAAATCATGGAAGGGGAGAATTTTTAGTTCTACCATCATCGTCACCAATCTGAAGAAAACCATCAAGCATGGGTGTGTGTATGTGTGTGTATGCAAGTGGGATCCTTCCATGGAATGGATTTGTGCAAGTGGGGTAGTGGATTTGGAAGAAGAAGAAGAAGAAGAAGAAGAAGAAGAAGAAGAAGAAGAAGAAGGTGTCCGGATGGTGGTGACTGTCTCACTTTGGGGAGCACGATTCGGCCGAGGCTTCCGACGTCGCTCTGCTTCAGCACCTTCTGCAGCAGGAACCGCAGGTTCTTGTCCGCCGTCGACTTCGTTCCACCCTGCAGCAACGATCGATCCATGCCGTTAATTTCATTTCTGGATAGCGATGTTAGTGACTGATCTAGTGTGTGTGGAGTGTGAGTGGAGGAGATCGAAAGAATCAAGAGGTCTCCCTCTCGCGTGAGATCGATCCTAGCTATGGTGGATAGCGATTGATGTGTGAATCATCTGCATGCATGCACCTGCCGCTTCTCTGAAGACGGCGATTGCTGAGAGCTTTCTTCCTGCGCCGCCGCCGGCTTTGGCTTCGGCTTCGGTTTCTCCTGCGGCGAGGGTTTCTGCTGTTTTGCCGGAGTTGGGGAGGGATTAGGATTATTAATTGGCCTGTTTGATAGTGGATTTTGCATGATCTGGCCGGCCGCCGGCGTCGACCAGATGCCGCCCCAGCCGACGGACGACGGCGTCACCGGCGCCGAGTTCGCCGCTCGAGGACAGGGCTCTTGTGGATGGCCGGAGATTTGGATCTGGCTCAGGTTGATCTGCTGGCTACGCTGCTGCTGCAGGCAGGAGAGGCGCCGCTGCCTCGCCATCCGCTTCTTCCGTGCCTCCTTCGTCGCCGACGGCTCGACGGCGCCGCCGGCGGCGAGCCGCGGGGAGCACATGCCGGAGTACTGCCCGGCGAATCCGGCGGTGAACGGCGGCGGCACGACCGACGGCATGGTGTACGACCCCGTTGATGAGCCGGCGAAAGGCCCGAACTGCTGCGGCGGCCAGGCGTGCATGTCGGCCGCCGCCGCCGCCGCCGCCGGCGGCGCGGTTGGCGGCGAGAACGGCTGGGTGCTCACCACCACGCTGCTCGTGCTGCAGCTCTGCTGAAAATTGTACGGTTGGTACATGGCGGTGGCGGCCTCGCCGCCGTACGCCGGCGGCGCCGCCGTGAACGCGTAGGGCATCCACGATGTGCCGGCGGCGGCGGAGGCCATCTCCTGGGCGCCGCTCGATGGGAATTCGTAGCCGGGGCTAGGCTCCGACGAGGCGGCGGCGGCGGCGGCTTCGTCCATGGCAGTGCGAGGCCGCTTCTTATTCTGGAGGTGATGGTTCTGCACCCAGGTGAGGATCAGCTTGAGCAGCTGCATGGTGCCCTGCCGCCCGCCGCCGAGCCGTTCCGCCGCCGCCTCGATGGTGGATCGCCGGAGGCGGATGCTGCGGAGGTCGTCGGCTGAGATGTACTCGCGGTTGCTCGTCAGCCACTCCATGAAGAATCCCGGGAGGTCGTCGGGCGCCTGATCCTCCTCCGCCGCCATGCACGCGTCGCCGCCGCCCACTGGCGACTCCACCACCGCCTTCTCATCGCCGGTATTGCAGTACTCCGCCGCGCCATCTTCGCCGCCGCCGTCGACCTGATGATGCGGCGGCTGTGGTGAGATTGCGTCCTCCATCATCATGCCAACGTCGTCGTCCGGGAACAGCGGCTCAGCGACGTCCCACGGCACGGACAGCGAAGCGAGGTCGAGGAGCTGGTCTATGTCGGCCAGATCGTCGAACCCGTCCGCCGCCGACGCCGGCTCGGACGGCTCACCGCCGGTCACACCGCCGCCGCCACCGCCCGCCGCGGTGGTGAACGCGCTGGACGAATTCGACGACGACGAAGACGAGGAAAAAGTCGAGCTTGACGGGGAAGAGAGGCAAGGGAAGTCCGGTAGATTAGGGAAAGTATCGTCAGCGGCGGCGAAGAGGAAGTCATCCCCGCGCGCCGCCCCTCCCCTGATCTCCGCCGCCGGTGCCTTCCCCCGACCGCCACCTCCGCCTCCGCCGCCGCCTTGCTTCCCGTGCGAGTGCGTCGCCGACGAGCCGGCGGCGGAGGCGTCCATGTGGGGAAAGGAGGAAGAGACGGAGAGAGCGTGATGTGGTATAGTAGTAGGAGGATGTGTATGTGTAGGTGTGGAGGTGGGTGCAGTTACTGAGAAGGAGACGAACAGGAGAAGCAGGAGGTGGAGGGGGGGAGAGGAGAGAGAAGGGTTGCCGAGATGCGGCTGAATTCCACACGTGGCGGCCGCCGGAAGCTGTGGGAAACGCTCCACCGCCCACGCCAGCCTCTCCTCAGCGACCGTACCTTTAACCCCAGGTTCACACCCAACTCAACTAACTGAACAGTGGGACCATCGATCCACTGGGCCCGGTTGTCATTTGTGGGGCAATGGTACGGTGGGTGGGCGCTTTTTCTGAGCTGTAACGGTCAATGACAGTGGGTCCCAGTGGTGGGTGTCCACATGTCAGTGGGTGTTACGGGGCGTTGGCGCGGGATTTCGGCGCGTTCTGGTTTTGACCGCTGCTGACGGAGGGTGCTTTGGTTGTGGTCCATGACTTGTGGGGCCCGTGGTGGATTCGAGTGCGGTCGAAACCGTGTGCACATAGCGGTTTTGGGAATCCGTAGGATGTCTGTGTCGCTTGGGCGCCGACGGGGGGCTGCGCGTTTGGTCATTACGAGCCGTCCGATCTTGACTTCCACGGGATCTAACGGATGAGATCTTCCGGAGGAGACCTCGGCTCTGTCCTGAATTGGTACGTTTTTTGTACGCGCACGTCTGGTATGTACACGAGTTGGAGATCCTGACGTGTAGGAGTGGGTCGCACCTGGTTACGATGACGTGGGATTCTACCATTTGTTGTAGTAGAGGTGGTGCATGTGAATACAATGCTGTGAAAGACCAGCTCACCAGCAGCCGGGAAGCGTAAGCCAAACCATGGCATCCGTGATCTTGTTGTTGTGGTCGTTGCGTGTGGATGGAGCATTTGGTTTGTCTTTGTTCGGAGGATGTTGCATTGTTGCTATGGTACATGTCTTGCACGGGTATGGGCAAATTTTAATTTTATCTTGTTTGTTTGATTTGCCACATATGCAATTGAAAAGGCAAAACTGACTAACAAAAAATCATTTTCAAATATATGGGTCTTTGATGTCCTTGGATGATGAACGGTGATACATTCGATTTGATAGCTTTGACACCAAACACATGGTATGACGACAACAACACCCATGACAAATATTTTTATATAAATTTGAGTATTTAGATCCGTAACATGCTTTTATGTATTCCCTCCGTTACATAATACAAGAATATTTTGGCTATTTGCCTACAACATTGATCATTCGTCTTATTCAAATTTTACTGTTTTGACGTGGTGAATAATTTGCGAAATTAAACCATGCGGAAATTTTATGCCATTCTATGATATAAATTGAAGGTCTCATTTATATTCAAGATTGTGAATTGATATATCTTTTTTGTTAATGTGTAGTGAAGCAAATATATTGTGTCCCTACAAAATACAGATGAATGAATCATCGAAGCTCATGATTCATAAAAATATATTGTCTGATTCAATGGTTTGATTCATGAACTATAATTAGAAACTGGTATCAAAGTTTTTATATTCCACTGTCTCAGCCACATATCAGAGTCCATTACACCTATGCCATTAAAAAAGTTGCCGGTTACCTCTATGTCACTAAAAAACAAAACATGACTGATGACTCTTTGATAGGATTATTTGGGTAGGATTATTTCTGAAAAAACACAACATGACTGATGACTCTATGCACAACACAACCGCGGTTCCTATTACTGTTGCACGACGTTGTTGTAAAAATGGCTTCTGAATAGGCCCAATAAGAAGTTTACTCTTTGATAGCAATTGTAAATAAAAGGTCAACAGTTATTTTTCACCAACATGATTAAGCGGTTTAGGAAAGCTTCCTTATTGCTATGATAATTAATAAAAATATCTCGAAGATTTAATACCACCACGTCTATTACACGTCTTTAGAAAGACTGACGTTGTTTGACTATATAATGCTATGGCTGTGCCGTGGCCCGTAGCCAACATCAACAACGTCACAAGCAACAAGGCGGTTACACGTCTTTAGAAAGTCTGACGTTGTTTGACTATCTAATGCTATGGCTGTGCCACGGCCCGTAGCCAACATCAACAATGTCGCAAGCAACAAGGCGTGGCAGGCTGCTGTAGCCGCATCCATAGCCCCTGCAGCCAAAGAGCGTCAAATGAATGTTGTATTAATTGTTCAACTGTATCAAAATATTATGTGCTACTATTGTATTTTTCAAATGACCGTTGTATCTTTCATAGTGGAAAATTATTCTATATCACTGGATTTGTTCTAGTTCAACAATTCACCATTAACATTATCACTTTCCATAATATATTGGTTACTTTACCTGTTACTCTACAACATGCCATTGAGATAAGCACATTTTTCAAATATACCCAAAATACCCTGATGAACAAACAAGGGTAATCATCGATTTGTCTCTTTAGAAGTATCACCAAATTATTAAATTTTCACTGTATCCTTTTTACACAATATGAAAGTTTATGTATAAGTTTAAAATATTTTGCATTTCAAATTTATGTATAGTTAGATCTGTCAATCTCTTTATACACATAATATAAAATGTAAAAAATTTGTAAATAAAACTATACATAAACTCCATATTGTTTAAGGTAAATCATTTTTTCTAGATTTTGATGTATAGAAAGGATATTTGTTTTCGTTTAGAAAAAATCATGCATGCATTTCAATAATCATCAGCTCGAATCATTTTAAGCAACACAAAAATTAAATCACATGATTTCCACAAAATCGACAATTCATCATTTAGGACGAATAGATGATACTTCAATAATTTTTTTAATAAGACGAATGGTCAAATGTTGCAACCTAGAAAAGTCAAAACCTTATATTATAAAACGGATGTAGCATTTTTCATTTTCACACATGAAATCTACTTTATATAATGTATACTTAAGATTTAAGATTCGGAATTATTAGGTTTGACTGCATATATTCAATCATGTCGTCTATTGTAACTTGGAATAGAAGCGTCGAGAGAAGATATACACATCGTAACCACAAAAATACAACTTTCTTATCTCCCAACAACTTATGTCAGGATGCATATAAATACCAGGGGTTGTAAAAAACATTTTGGCCCCTTCATAGAACTCATTAATTTGAGCTATTCTTGTAGCCTCACAAGTCACAAATGCTTCAACCACAGTGATTTGGTTATACCTTTAATCAAATTTACATGCCACACATGTAAGTAACACACCATGTGCTTCAATGGAACAATTTTATAATTAATCAACTCTTTTCTCATTGTTTAAACAAAATGTGAAAGGAGACTTTGAATAATCGGCAAAGAAATATTTTGATCTTTGCTAGAGACTTTTTTTACCAGGGAATTTAAACTCTCTAGCAAGAATGAAGCAAAACAAACCGAGTGCCGCGAGTCCGCGATCTTCCTTCCACCGGAGACCAAACTTATCATTTGTCGTGTCACCTCAGCTGCGAACTAGCCGTAGATTAGAACAACGTGGCAGACGTGAGGACGTTGGATCAGCCCAGCGAGAAACCACCCTCGACCGCGACGACGCAACAGCAGAAGGAAACCCAAAACCGGTCGGGACTCCACAGCGACCCTCTCCGGCCACGAAGCACGCACCTAAAAAAAAAAAAGAAGAGGAGAAGCGAAGCGGAGGCGAATTGAGTTGAGGCCCAAGTATTTGGGGGCCGAGGCGACAATTTTCGGAGCAGCGCGAATCCCCCAAATCCGCCCCCAATCCCAATTCCGAATCCGACCTCCTCGCCAGATCTCGCCCCCTCACCCGGGGGGCGCTCCGATCGAATCGGCGGCTGCACAGCGGCCGGCGATTCCGGGAGGGGAGTGATCTCGCCGAGATTTGGATTGGGTTGGTGGTGGGAGCTGGGGGTGGCCATCCATGGCGTCGGCGCAGGCGGCGTCTTCTACCTCGTCCTCCTCCTCCTCCGCCGCCGCGTCGTCGGCGCGGAAGAAGGATCTCCAGACCGGGAAGAAATTGGTATGTGTGTTTGTTACCTGTTGCTTGGAACAGACGTTGTCGTCGGTTACCCGCTATTGCTAGCTAGCGTTATGAAATGGTGGATCTTTTGGTACTGAGACCGTTTGGTGGAATATGGAAATAGGTGCATTGATCGCTTTGCTGTAGAGCTGTAGTTGCATCGATCGTTCTGCTAATGGTAGAGAAGTCAAATGCTAGCAAATTACCCCCATTATCATCACACTCAATTTGATACATTGAATTTTTGCTATGTGGATCTTGCTATCTCATCAACTTAAACTGAATGCTGACTCGATGCAAAATTAAGTTCAAGTTTGGTTGTAGAATTAATAATGTTTTGTTTTCTGATCCATCCAGCTGGCAGAGTACCGTAAGAAGAAGAATAAGGTAGCGAAGAAGGCCGCCGAAACTGCAGAGCAGGCAGCGGTGCCTGTTCCTGATGCACTAGAGAAACCCCCTCCAAATGTCACCAGTACCAACTTGGTAGACAAGTTGGCATCAGATGTGGACGCGAACAAGGTGAGTGCATCATCTGTGCCATCTGCTGTCCACGAGAATGGCCCAATGAGTTCTTCCAGAGACGAGTTCTTGTCAAATGTTCCTGCACTTGTAAATGCATCAGCCAGTGTTAGTAATCATGCTCCCTTGCATGGTGTAAGTAGTGATGGAGGGAGTAAGTTCTATGGGAACTTGAGCTTCTCTGACCTAGTTAATGGGCATAATGAGGATTGGAGAGGCGATGCTGCTCGGAAAAGGGAGGACCGTAGTTCTGACAAGGATTTGGCTTTAAAATCTAAATTAAGTGCCTTTGGAAACACTAACAGTTTGACATCCCATTCTTCTGGTGAGATCTTTCCGAATCAGGGAAGAAATCCAGTCTTGAGGGAAGCAAGTGACACTGAGCAGTCTAGTTCATATTCTTCTGGTGGCCTTTTTGGAAAGTCAGAAGTCACACACAATCAAGATTCCTCTGCAAACAATGATATCTTTGGCCGGTTCCGAGGTATATCCAAGGCCTTTCTCATATGCATAAATTGCAATGTCTCTAACAACCTTGAAAGCTTTTTAAACTCTTGCCTTTTCCCTGTATGCAGCTACCTCCAAAGAATCTTCCCAAGCAGATGATTTAGCATATGCCAGCAGCCAGGAGTATGGAAATTCCTTCAATAGCTCTTGGAATGCATCAAATTCCACACCTGCTAGTTTTGATAAGCAGGATCCTTTTACGTCAACTGGTTATCCAGCTACATACAATCGATCTAGGCCATCTTTTCTTGATTCTATTGGAGTACAAAGAGCGCCAACAACCGAACTACCATACGAGGAGCCTGCAAAGGCTAGTAAACTATTTGGCAACTCAAATTCTGAGAGTTTGTTTTCTCATCCGCCAAATCAACAATCCACAGGAACCAGTGATGTGGATGGTTCTTTTAAATCAGCAAAACAAGAATATAACAATGGGAAGGGGTCATATGGAAATTCCATTCCTACTGACTCCTTTCCTTCCAAAGATGAACGGAGTCTGCAGCATAGTACTCAAATATTCCAAAACTTCACAACTCAGGGGAAAGATGATGATTTTGCTGCACTAGAGCAGGTGATGAGTGGTCAATCTATGAATTGGTTGTCTTGGCTTCTTGTGTATATAAAATATTTTATATGTACATCAGGGATGACCTAGTAAAATTAGGCATTGGGCATAATATTGAGAGTACACATTTGTCAACAAAACAAAGCATTTTTCAACTACTCTGTCCGTCCCAAAATAAACGAATTCCTCACACTTCGAGTAAGTTTTAATGATAAGGATGACCAAAGTGCCCCTCAGTAATACTAAAGTTGTATCTCTTGATTGAAGGAATAAAGTTTAAACTCTAGAAGCTGATTTTTTATGGGACAGAGGGATTACACATGTATGTTATTTGTACACAAAACAAAAGTTTTGGTGAAATTATTTCTGCACTCTGCACTAGCCATTTTCTACTAAGTTAACAACCATGATCCTGGATTTTTACGTCTATACATTTCTATTTTCTCCTGAAGTTTTTGACATACCCCTTTTACATGTACTTTTTGTTATTTAAGATCATCAACATTCTACTCATATTTGCCTGGTTTGGCTGCCAGCTCATTGAGGATTTGACAAAAGAGAAGTTCTCCTTACAACGTACTCTTGAGAAATCTCAAGAACTGGCACAAACTTTGGCCACAGACAACTCAGCTTTAACGGATAAGTTCAACCAACAGGTATTGGAAATTTCCATTATGGATTTTGGAGTTGGATCTGGATCTGTATCCCACAAAGTTTTGCCATTTATCTTTAACTCCACAACAGAAAGACAGTTCTTTTCACAACAGTAACCAGTTTCTGTTATAACGTAGCATTTTAATTTTATAATTTCAATCTGTCTATTTCTGTCTTTCCTTGTTGCTCTGCCTTATTCAGATTTCAGAGTGGATTAAAACTAGTATAACATGCCTGCAAAGTGTCTGTAGAAAGACTACTCAGCTATTGCATGATGAAATAAAACATCTTCACATTTTTTACTAGCATATTTCTTAGGTTTGGTTGTAGAAATGTTGCATAAATCTGTAGCCACAAAGAAAAAAAATTCTAATTGAGAATGGAATAGTAAGCAAATACTCACAATTTACCTTACTACTTGTCCATAATGCTTGATCAATAAATTATAATTCTTTTACAATTTGAAATCAACACCGGTTAGTCTGATATTCCCAGTCACTTATTGTTTCATGTATCCTATGCACTTTTTTACAAATTTCTAGGCACAAATTATCAGCAACTTGACATCAGACATGGAGATATTGCAGAATGAAATTCAGGCTCAACTGGTTAGGCTTTTTCTACCTTTTCTAGCAATCATTAAGATTCTGTAAAGTGTAATCACATGCCTGCTATGCTAGCATGCTATTATTCTGTTGTTTTTTTAGACTTTAATAGTACTTTTGCTGAATAATTTGGAAATGTAATGTGCTAGTGGCAAGACAAGTTAGCATAGAAGTATTTATGTCTCCGGAAATTGGGAGCTAGGGAATGATGGAAGGTTTTAACTGTTGAAACATAAGTTTCTCTGCACTAAATGTTTAGGTTACTTAGTGTGCATTTGACATATGTTTCTGGTATTTTAACTGTTTTATGCACTCGGTGCTAGTATCTATCAGTATGAAGCTATCATCTTCTTGTGATTTAAAGAGAAGTTCCACTTACGGCTGCCATAATTCGTACAATTGTCTTCAGTACTGACTCCATTTGTTCAACAGCTGGCACTTGAATCTGTCAGAACGGAATATGCTAATGCCCAGCTAGAATGCAATGCTGCAGATGAGAGGGGCAAAATTCTTGCAGCAGAAGTCATTCTACTTGAAGACAAGGTGCTTAGCTATATCCTCGCTTGCTTCCTCTCTGATCATGCAAATCAACCTAACCTTCTTAGCTGGATAATGAGGTTGATACTGTTGCTAGTTTTCGAATGCTCATTATTGAACACATGTGTGTTTTTAGTATGTTGTATATACCTTGAGTACATCAACCCAGAGAGGCTCACAAGAATAATTCTAAGTATAATAACAAACATCCCATACAATTCAGGTATTAATGCATCAGATATAGATATATAATACGCATGGATGTACCAAACTTGTAACTGTTGTTTGTTATATAACACTTATGTTAAGCACTGTTTATCAAAAGCACATGCCAGTTTAATATATTTTTATTTTGTAGGCTCTCAGATTGAGGTCAAGTGAATTAAAGCTTGAAAAGGAAATTGAGGGTTTAAGTTCAGAGATTTCTTCATACAGGTGAATTTTTTGCTTAAAAAAACTATTTTTGCTGTAATATAAATTTTACAAAGTGGGGAGATCAGTTGTGTTTCATGAGAAATGAAATGAGCCCGAAATATAAATTTGAACGAAGGTTCTGCATTTTTGAAATTGTTATCCCAAGAAATATGGGAGTCTTTGCTATAACATGCAAAAAAAATGACATGAGTTTTAGTTTACTGAACTCACTGAACATCCTAGGGTACTGACAGTTTTTTTTTTTTGACAAAATACTGACAGTTATTTCCATTGTGATTTTTTACTATGCACAGGCGCAAAGTTTCTAGTCTAGAGAAGGAGCGTCAGCATCTTCAATCTACCGTTGAGGCTCTTCAAGAAGGTATTTTCCCTTTTACTGTTAACGTAAAACTTATTTGAACTTGTTCTCGATCCCTCACCTAACTGAATTTTCTGGTTGATCCTAGTAAATCAGTTGTTGTGTTCACAACTTGCATGAACACAGTTTTGTTCCCTATTATTTAAGCCTCATACTCAGTCTCACACCTTTTAGTACCAGTTATTTTTAGTAGTTTAATAATTAAAACCAAACTAGAAATTTATCTATAATATTTTAGTTAGAGCAAGACGTTGTTTTATAACATAACCTATGCATGTGAATATTGCCTGTTGTTAACAAGACTTCACTATTCATACTTTTGGACAGAAAAGAAACTCCTGCACTCAAAATTGAGGAACACTTCTGTGACTGAGAAGGTTACTATTATGGAAAAACCTTCAGTCGATAAAAGAGATGTATCAACTACAACAGAGGATCTAGGTGTGAATGCTGAAACTCCCCCCTTTTTTTAATATCCACAAATATGTATTCCGACTTCTAGTCTGCTTGACACCAAATATGTTCCTTCAGATACAGAGGAAAGCAGCTCTTCGGAAACTCTGATCAGTACCGTTGACACAATAGACGATGCTGGAACATCTGTTTCGCGGTCCAATAATATGGTTGATTTTACTTCCTTGGAAGAGGTGTCTTGTAGCATCCCATACGATCAGCTTAGAATGATTGACAATATTAACTCCTTGATGTCGGAGGTAATCTCTTTGATGTGCAACTGATGTGTTTAATGCTTAATTGCTTACATAAATTGATTGTACCCAAATAACCTTAATCACAGGACTTCAGATTTATAGCCTACAAAATCTACTACCTTGCTAATGCTGTTTTTCGCATTGCAGTTAGCAGTGGAGAGAGAAGAGTTGCTGCGAGCTCTGAGAATTGAGTTGTCCAATTGCTCCAAGCTAAAGGTGCTATTCATTTCTTATGCAGCAACATTGTTTCTATCATTCCCATCGAACCAATATAAATCTGATGCATGTACAAACAAGCACTAGGCTGCCTAGTCCTGTATTGTTAAGCCCAAGGTGCTATCCCAGCTTGGCTTATACCTACTGGCTATGGAATCCCTTCCCTCCAGAAGAAATCATCTCCAAGTGGGCAATATCGAGGACCCCGTCTACTGTAACTTTGTCATGGTGTATCTATCTTATGCAGTTTATTCTGTCTTATAGGAATTGAACAAGGATCTAACACAAAAGCTGGAGATTCAGACTCAGAGACTTGAGCTATTAACTTCTGAAAGGATGGCTAATGAGAATGTCCTTGCAAAGCCGATCGACACGCGCTCCATTGATGATGCAGCAATGTATGCTGATGAAGGAGATGAGGTAATTCAGTTTCTGTTATCAATCATCTAACATCAGATCGCACAAAAGAGCATGCTGTTTTTTTTTTTTAAAAAAATGAAATACAGAATGCACATGCGTCATGATTGTCTGACAAATTATTTTTATCCAGGTTGTCGAACGGGTGCTTGGATGGATAATGAAGCTCTTCCCTGGTGGGCCAAAGCGACGAACCAGTAAACTCCTCTAGTGGAAAGTAGAGTTTTTGGTATATCATAATGTTTTCTTTTTTTCATTTATATAATATTTTTTTGCCCCGTTTTGCTGATAGCATGATGAGAAGTTGTATATTGGAGGAGAGCCTTTTGATGTAACCATTCTTTTTTCTACAGAAAATGAGATGTATGGTTAGACTTCTGTGGAGCTACACCCTTGTATTGGCAATGAAAATGAACAGAATAGCTGCCAGCAGGAAAACTATGCCCCCTTATACATTTCATAATTATACATGGGGTGGATGTGTAAGTTGTAATTGATGTATCCATTCATTACTATTTCATTCACTTGTTTTCCCAAAGCCTTACTTCGCGCTTTCGTCCCATTCTGGTGCTTGCTTGCTTCCACTTATCGTTTAACTTCATATTGCTCTTTCTACATCGGAAATTGGACACCCAATTCGCCTTAGCCGGAGTTCATCGTCGCGTGAGCGTGCGCATCGTCCTATAAGACGAAATCGCGCACGCACATACGATAGATTTTGCGAAAACAAAATGGTGATCCTAACCTATAATTATCGTAGATCTTGTTATTTCTATGGAGGTTTGAACACATCTACAATAGTATGTGCAGTACAATATTATTCACTTTTCAACCATCCAGTCCGAGAAGTACAGAAATGGAACTACTAATAATTCTTAGGTTAACCGAAGACTTCCGTGTCCTCACAAAAAAAATTGTAGTTTATGGAGCTCATGTGATGCCAGCAAACAGGCTGCAGAAGCAACAACTATTTCTTGTTGTGGGTAGGAACGCTTAGGTAGAACTTAGTGTTCCTGAAGTCATCAAGAAGTGGATTATATCCATCTTTGGTCCTCGTCTTCAATGGCAGTCCAAACTCTTCCATGAAGGCAGCAGAATCAAGCTGAAAGATAGTGGACATATAATATCATACTATTAGCGTGACGAAGTTCGAAATGATCTTGACTGTATAGAGAACAAGACTTACAATGATGGTTCTTCTCTTCTTAACTGGTTTAAATGTGCCAGGGTTCTTTTGCTCTTTTGAGAAACCAGAGCAGTCATGGTCAATCTTCTCCAAAAGCCAGAAATCGGTTGGGAAGAAAATATCTGCATCACCCTGGCAAATAGCATAACCATGTTCTTTGAATCATATACAACACCAAATAGCATAGCAAATCGATGAAGGTTGTTTATTTATTTTTCTTTTCCCATTGGCTCGGACAGTTCAATTAAGCTATGACATGTTCGCAGAGAATCCAAAATTTAGATCTAACAGAACAGCAACATTAATACAAACCTGAGCCTCGAGATAGTTGTGATGATCCAAAGTCTTTCCGTCCTTCTACAATAACGAAACAATCAGTGAGGTGTCCAGAATTAACTGCCTTGTTGGAAAAACGCACCAAAAGTCAGGAACGGCTTGTCACCTTTGAAGAAACCAACGGAGCTCTATCGCCAGGTATACTGACATCAGGGAGATAGCTGAAATCTGAAGCTACAAGGGACATGCTTGGCAAAGCTTGGTGCAAAGTATCTAGTAGTTTCTGCAATTGTCAGAACACAAATTTATAAGATTCTGGCAGTAAGCTGACAATTCATCGGCATATGATCACATCGAATAATAGTAATATAATCTAAAACCAGTGAAAGTGGGTTCGATAGACATACCAAACATCCTGTTGGTAACCAAGCTCTCCGAGGCTTTGGAAACATTTTTGATACAACACCTTTTGCAGCAAATGTCAATTTGTCTCTCACGGACACATTCTCTTCATTTATGCCAGTAATATCGACACAGCGGGAAATTAATGGGTCTTGTAATGGTTTGTAGACCTCCGAGCCTTGTGTACTTCATTTAATAATATTAATGAAAGAGAAAGGAGTAAGAAGAGAATATTGTAGAATTGTGAAAAAGAGGTCTGTCTTCATCAGGTACCAAATATGCAGGAAATATCAGTTCAACTATCCAGAAGCACAAGGGTGATGACTACACTATAGAAGGGTAAGAAATCAGCCCTTCAAGGACAATTTATCAAATATGTTAAATCATATCAGCATAAGAGTACCATAAAATAAGCAGAATCTTCACTTAATCATCTCTGGAAAAATTTCCTTGATTCCTTTGCAAAATATAAAGAATGTTTACAAACATTGGTACCACAATGCTTATATATGTCATGGTACAGTAATGAATAGCAAAATTCACAATATAAATGGATTATGTCATGAGAAAGTCACAAAAGAGAATCTAGTAAAAGAATTTGAGGAGTAATAGATTTCCACCAGACTCTTTATCGCAAGAAGCTACTCATTCATTTTACAAAAAATTGCTTTTCTTGAAAGTCTGTCATCTTACTGAGCTCGCCTAAAGCCGCACATAAACAATGAATATAAGAGCAAAAATGATACTCCATATATATGTATGAAGCATATGCCGTCATGAGTCAGAAAAGGAAAACACAAACCTGCCATTTACTTTTTCTATCCATACTTCCATCCATGGAGAGACTTGATCTGGTGAATACACAAGGTCATGTGGTAGATTGTCAAGTACCTGATTAATACACCAAAAGAGTGTTGCTGTTTAGGCTGCTGCTATGAAGTCAACTTCAGCATATGATTGCAAAGCTAAGAAGTCCGTATGATAATCTATTTCTTATATACCACTGGCAACCAGTGTTTCACTACTAGCCATCATCCATCAGTCAGCGGTTTACAGACTTCCCATACGGTAATACATTGGTTAATTTAGTCATGGCTGGTACAATTTCTACAGAGGATCCTATACTGGCTGTTATGGCAATAGCGTGGGAACATAAAGGAACGGACCAGCATTGATGCAGTGTTTTGTCACTATATCATTGGAAAAGATTGAGTTAAGTAATCAGGAAGAGTTTCTGTCTGCTATAACTATATAAACAGTAGTATTATATAGCCTTAGAAACACAAAATAACTCTCTGTTCAATTAGATACTGAAAAAAGTTTATTTGCAGTATTTCTCATGGCTTTAGATCCAAGAGAACAGAGGCGTTGCTATGCATTCTTCCACACATGGTTTGATATATCATGTATTCCCAGGTGCATTCAAGATTTGCAAGTTTTAAGCTACTGATAGCAAAAACCAACTGCAGGTCTGCAGCTAAATTCAACTAATAACAGGAAAGGTGGACTATGAATGTTATATTGCTTCTTTGATTCATATGATCAATCGAAGAAACAACTGAGCAGGAAATCAAGGCAGCACAAACCTCAAGCATTAACACCCAACAAGGTTGAGGATCCTTGCGGCCTGTAAAATGACAGGAAAATAACCCAAATGTGTCAAGGACTCAAGGCCGCAACAATAATGAGATTAGAAGATAAAATTAAATATAAATGTGATTGACGTCCAGGGATTAGTGGAGAGTCCATGTAACCTACCAAATTTAGATTGGACCTAACAGTAGTGCTACATAGAAAAATATGGTGTAATAGCACTAGCTGAAAAATATACAAGATAGACTATAAAAGCATACACCTATTTTAAAACAAAAGGTAAATTTAAGAGTAGATTTCCCTACACAGGAGCAGGGACAGGTAGTCAGCTTACCCCATCCAGCTCTGTCAGTTGCATCACGGCACTCAACCGTGAACTTTGATAAATGGCTTCGCACCTCACCGACAGTTTCCAACTGCTTCTCAGCAAGAGAGGAGCTAATCTCTACTGAGCTAGCAAATGAAGATAAAAAGCAAGGTCAAAGCATATTCGATCACATAACAGAGATCCTAAACTGGCAGATGCAAGGAAGGATGTAGATGCATGGAAAAAACATTATTATACCTCTCCAAACAAATATAAGTCAATACTTTCCCGAGCAACTAAAACAAGAATAGGTATGGCAATGAAAGGTATGCTTACATGTATTTCATAGTATTGTACACTTTTGGTGGAGCATTTAACATCATGTAGTCAAGTATGCACTTTGCACATGTCCCAGAACCACCACCAATTTCGTAAATCTGATCCACACAGGAATTTTTTCATATGTTTTGATGACAAAGATAACAGAGATGGCAATGCTTCATGATATTATATATAAGTACCTCTTTCTTTAAAAAAAACAAACAAAATTGCCAGGAGAACTGTGGAGGAGTGAGAAATAAAAAGGAAATGGTGCAATAAGACGTGCATGATAAATCACATGTAAGCAGTTGTGGCGCTTGCAAGAATAAATGGGCGAATTCAGGTCAAGAACTATGCTGCAATGAGGAAGTGTGTGAACGCACCTTCAGTGGGACCGAAAGATTTGCTGTACGCAGGATTGATGCAGCTATTGCATAAGCATACCATGGCTGCACCAGAGAAAGACCGTGCATCAAGGGTCAAACTGAATAAAAAACACCACCTAATTCTATTGAACAGCTAAAGAAAAGACCTTGAAGAGCTCCACTGGAGTAAACCAAGAGATGTCATGCTTCTTATACAACTTATCAAGGTACCGCATATACGCACTCCTACCTACATGATATTATAGCAAATAACTTTCATTTCCAATCAAAAGTCCAACATATTAGCACAGCACAACACAATCGTAATAATGCAAACAGGAAAGGAGTTCAACACCCACGAAAGACAACAAGAGCACACGCAACATGTTTGTAGAAATGCCACATCGGCAAACAAATGTAGAACTGCCCCAATCTGATTACCGCAATGCCGAAACGCACACCAAACTTCCACAACCAAATCCAGTCCGCAATGGAGCGACCGAAGAAGCGGGTGGAACGAGAAAACGAGAATTACCGTCGAGCTGCTGGAAGCGGATGCTGGAGTCGAGCACGCCCACGGGCCCCGACCGCTTGGAGAAGTAGCCATGGTTGGGGTCGTACAGCGCCGACCTCACGAAGTCACGAACCTGCACGCAAAGCGCCCCCAAATTACTCACTTCCCATCAAAGCAGCACCCGCTACAACGAGATCTCACTGTGCCCTTCCCGGCCGGCGAAACTTCCGCCCCCGAGCTCTCTTACCAGAATAGGCTTGTTGTCTGGCACGATCCCAGACGAGAACAGCGCCGCCGGCGACCACCGCCCCAGCACCGCCGCTCGCCGGAGCGCCGGCATGGGCGCCATGGGAGAATCGAGCGCTGTGCTGCTGCTGCTGCGGCGGCGGCGGCGTGGCAGTGTGGCACACGCTATTTTTGGACCTTCCAAAAAAAAAGTCCAATTCATTTTCCAGCCCAACACGAGTCCTAGTTGGGCCCGGCCCGTCTGCTAGTTGGGCCCGACCCGTCTTCTAGTTGGGCCGGAGGACACGTGGCCTATATAAAGGCAAAGCCGCCGTCGCGCGAGACGGGATGCGCATCTCATCTCCCCATAAGCTCGAGAGATTCAATTCTAATGAAGAGGACGAGAGAGGAGACGACGAGGGGAGCAGCGGCGGCGGCGCGCGGCAGGAAGGCTGATCGGGTTGTCGCCGCCGACCCCATCGATGTCGCGGCCGGCGCCGTACCGATGCAGCGGGTGGAGAGGCTGGTGAAGGCGGCGAGCTCGCTCTCGACGCGGTTCGATGCTCCCGTCGCCGTCGCCGTCCCGGGCGGCGGCGGCGGCCTGAAGGGATTTTGCTGGCCGTCGAGGCCGGAGGTGGTGGAGATCTACAATCGATTCCAAGCGCTGCCGGAGAAGAATCGGCCGAGGTACGACGTGCCTGTCGCGAGGAAGGAGATCAACGCCGCCGCCGCCGCCGCCGCCGCCAATTTGGCCAAGCCGCATCAGGATGGCGGCGTGGCTGGCGTCCTCGGCGCCATGGCGGAGAACGAGCTCCGTGTGCTTCTCCGATCCATGGACCAATCTGTGGCCACCACGAGCGACAGGATCCGGACGCTGCAGCCTCAGATCGCCGGTGACGCCGAACAGCAACTCACGCTGGAGTACGCGAACAAGTTCATCGCGGACTCCGCACGAAGCAACACGAAGTCTTCTCTGAACCGTGAAAACCCCATGGACATGGACAAGCTGCCAGATGGCGCCTCCGCCGCCGCCGCCGAGGAAGAAGAAGCCAAGTGGATGAAAGACCTAGTGCAGAGGATCACGGAGAAGCCGAAGCCGTACACGGCGACGCCGGCGAGGGACAGGAACGGCGTCCCGTACTACGAGGAAGGCAGGATCGAGTACGTGAACTTGGGCGGGCACATGATCGAGCGTGACGCGTTCGACTTCATCCGGGACGATCTCGGGATGCTTCCCCCAAGCCGCGAGCCCGAGTTGCCGGACGACGACGACGGCTACGATTGCTACGGGCAGCTGTGGCCGTGGACTAGTCTCCCCCTGAACATCCCCCCGCCACCGTGAGATGCATGCGACGAGTTCGGTCATTTTGTTTGCCGGCCGGACTGATCCGACTGCCCCGCTGTACCTTGAGATTGGGACAAGTCGGGTAATTTTGTTCGTCGACCGGGGTCCGACTGCTGCGCACCACCATTGCATGCGTTTCACGGCCTTTGATACGTGTAAACATGTGGTGGGGCATAAGAGCATATACATCGGTCGTTATTACCGGGTTCAATATGTTTTCCTGCAAGCATATTTGGTGACATGGAAGAGAGAGGGTGAAGAAAAAAGAAATGTGATTGCTAGGATGACAACGACTCAGAGTTGACTCTTAGTATTTATTAGGAAAATTTTGTTGCATGGTTTCCAATAAAGAAAAGAAGACTAATAAAAATATTTTGCCAAATTAATGGTCAGAGACTCTATTGCCTTAACTGTTGTAATGATAGTCTCTAGTTAACGTAGAAACCATACATGTCTCTATCTCTGTACATGCCCTTATAAGAATGACACATCGATATTTTCTAGATTTAAATGATGGATGGATGGAAGCAAAAACCCTTTTTTTTATGGATGGATATTGATGAAACTATGATGTGGTTTAAATTTTTTTGCTCCCTTTTTCTTTCAGCTTAGGATTATTACAATCCAGATTATTACGACTAATTTAAAAGAAACATACACAATTTTATAGCGACTTATTATAATTTAGAGTCTGAATTATTATAATCTGATAAACTCATTTAGGTGACTCGGACTCCTCTTTAGACTTATAACCCCAATAATTAGCTACCAATAATCTAGAAAAGAAATGGTTCATAGCTCTATTGCCACTTAAAACAACTCTGTTTATAGTAATTTGGCTCGATAATCTAAAATACAATAATCTCAAGCTGAAAAAAACATACCTTAGTTGTGCCGACATACATGCATGGTTGTTGTGAAGATTTGGCCCACTAGTGAATTAACAAAAATTGATTCCACGCGTACGCAGTGGCAGTGCTGCAAATCGCTTCAATTTGGCAATTTAGAGTGATGGCATATTAAGTTACACACACCACACGTACTCATGTCGGAGTCGCACGTGTCCCTTGTGCAACTGCAAGCAGATGTTCCATGAAAGAATTTACGATCAAACCTCTCTTCTCGTGCGTGCGTGCGTGGCTAATTAATTTGCAGGTGTCCAACTGGTTCATGAACGCGAGGTGAGGCTGTCGATCAGCATACAATGGTGGGAGTTGATCGATGTACGCGGAAGAGATACGAAGGATGACTGGATGAGGAGGTCAGTGGCCAGACACGGAGAAGTCCGATTCCGATTCGCTCTCGAGCTCAACACGAGTCCGAGTCGGGCCCGTGCGATACTTTGGCCATAGGGCACGTACGCGCGCCCAATAATAAGCCAACGCCGCGCAGTAGGACGCGCCATCTCTCCTCCTCGCACAAAACCTGATAGATTCAATTCGATCAAGAACACGAGGCGATCGACGTGATGCAGAGCGCCGCGAACACTAGAGTCGCCACCGGCGACCCTGGCCATGACGAGCAACAGCGCCGCGCCGCGGTGTTGGGGAAGCGGAAGGAGAGGGTGGCGAAGTCAGTAACCTCGCTCGCGAATCAATACTGCGTCCCCGTCGCCGTGTTCTCCCCGGGCGTCGACAGCGTGTGCTTGCCGTCGAAACCGGAGGTGATGGCGATCGCCACCCGGTACAACGCGTTGCCGGCGAAGGATCGGACGAAGCAATTCGTGCACGCCGCCTCCCACCTCGAGGACCTGCAATCCGCCGCCGCCGCCAAGTTGGCCAAGGGCGGTGGCGTCGTCGGCGACATGCCGGTGGATGAGCTCCGTGTGCTTCTCCGATCCCTCGACAAATCCTTGGCGGCCGCGAGCGACAGGATCCGGAAGACGCAGCCGAAGACCGTCGAGGAGATCGACCAAGAACTCATGCTTAAGTACGCGGATAAATTCATGGTGGACTCTCAGGACGACGTCGGCGCCGACGCCGACGACTCGGGAAGCAGTATTGTGTCCTCGAAGAAGTCTTCTCTGGTCTGTGAAAACCCCATGGTGCAGTCGATCGCGGAGAAACCGAAGCAGCCAGAGTACTCCGCCGAGGAAACCAAGCGGATGAAGGAGCTGGTGCAGTCGATCGCAGAGAAACCGAAGGCGTACACGCCGCGGGCGCCGGCGAAGGACAGGAACGGCGTCCCGTACTACGAGCGCGGGATCGGGTATGTGAATTTTTTGGGCGAGCACATGATCGAGCGCGACGCCTTCGACTTCACCCGGTACGATCTCGGAATGCCTCCCCCGAGCCTGGAGCCCGACTTGCTGGACGACGATCACTACTACGTCCAGCTCTGGCCGTGGAGTAGTCTTCCCCTGCCTATCCCCCCGCCACCCTGAGGTGCGATGAGTTCGGTAATTTTGTTCGCCACTGCCCCGCTACCGTCAGATGGGAGGAAGAGAATTTTAATCTTCACCCGTGTAATGTTTATAAAAAAAGTCACAAGATGGATTTAGATGTAACAACAATGAAGTCTGACCACACACGAGTTCGGTAATTTTGTTGGGCGGCCCGAGTCCGACTGTCGCGCGCGCGGGCACCGCCACCATTGCATGTGTTTCACGGAAATGTATGCGTGCACATGGTGGGGCATAACCGCATAAGATGTAAATAATGGATGAATGGACGGATTGGATTTTTGTTATATGGAGGGATGTATATTGATTATACAACGATGTGGCCAAAGTTTTAGTGGTCGTGAGAGCAAATATATTATCTACCCGAGGAGACATGTACCTGGGCTAGAAGGCGTTGGATCGCTTTAAGATTCGTGCGTATGGACCCATTATGGTTTGGTATAGAATCTGTATTTCAGACTTCTCGTCTTTTTGCTGCTCGCAAGAAATACAAAACGAGTGGGCCCACAGAGTCACGTGATGATTGAGACATATACAGGTACCAACGCGGTGAGGAGGCGTCCTCATCTGCGGGAGAAACCAGCTTCCGTACGGTGGCTGCTGGGCGGAGTCTCCTGCTCCAGCTCCGGCTCCCCCCTTCCCCCCGCTCCCCCAGCACCGGCCGCGAAGACGACGACGCGGCACCGTCTCCCCCCATCCCACAACAGCTTCGGCGGCACGACGAAGACGACGCAGCTCCCCCCACCCACACCCGCCGCTGCACTCCAGATCCAGCGCCGCCACCTCGCCACCGTTCCTCTCTTCCTCCGTCTCCCCCTCCCCGTTCCCCGGGCACCGGCCGCGGCGCCCGCATTGTCCCCCGCCGAGTGGACAACCTCGTGCCTGCGCACGCTGGACGCGCTCCTCGCCGGTGCGACGTTCGTATACGCCACGGCGATGGAGGACGGGTCGATGCGGCTGCCGCTGCAGCGCTTCTTCGCCCACTTCGGCCTCGCTGGCCGTCGTCGTCTTGCTCGCGCCGATGGACGCGCTCGAGCTGATGGGACGCTCGGGATTGTACGAATACAAACGATGCTTCCGTGTCGTCGTCGTCCACTATCTCCTCGAGCTCGATGTCACCAACCTCATCCACATCCATCTTGTTATCTTCGTCAGCCTCTTCGAGCTCAAGATGGGCAGGCGGGCGAACACCTTGGCCTCCACCTCGTTCTGCATTGCAGCGGCTCTGCAATTTGGACGTGTGGCTTACGCCGATGATTTTTATTTGGATTGAATTAGAAATGGCTGAGAAGATTCATCTAGTGGATATGAGTATGGATTATGGAAGCAGATAGTTCGTGTGCGAACTTGCTTTGGTGAAGGTAGTTTCTCTTAACTCCCGAGTATTCACCATCCAAAAATCCACCATGGTTATGCTTAGAACGACACACATACTAACTCTGAAGTTTTCGGAATCAGGTGAATCCAATACATTTTCCTCGGCACATATTAACAAAAATCATGTTTTACCAACTCAGTTTTAAATCAAACTAACAAAACACAGAGATCAATCCAATAAAAAAAAATTCAAGGAAAGTCTTTCTTTGGAAGTTCCCAAACGGGGAAGTCGGCTTCGGATGCCGTGTAGTACGGCCATCGTGTTGCCGCCGCCGGCGGTTTCCAAGCGGGGTAGGCCGTGGACGCGAGGTGCGTTGGAAGGTTGGTTCATGACAGCGGTCCCGCTCGTTGCGAGACGAGCACGCGCCTCGGCGCCTGGGCGGCCATGGCAATGATATCTCTCCATGTATGCTTCCGTTTTTGATCTTTTGAGATCTTTTGCTGCCTTGTCTGATTATGTTTTTCATCACATGTTCTTCTCGGATTCCATTGGTTACGCTCGAGCTCATGAAGCTTGAAAATCTGCTCACCATTCATGCGCATGTGCTTAATATCTGTTGTTGCCACGGCAATAATGGACAATTGTCCTCATTTTATTAGAAGATTGTTGGGTTGCACTTTATGGAGTACAAGACTAGCTCATGAACTTGGGCTAATGTTCTTAACACAGCAGTCATTCAGAGCTCAATTACAAACTCGAGTAACTTGGGAGTTACAGCTGGTAAAATATGAAATTCATATCTAAGAAACTTTTTGTCAATGACTGCACAAGCCCGTGCCCGAGAAACACCATCGCGATTTGAAATCGAACACAAAACAAATTCCAATCCATGGAAATCTGCTCTAGATTTGAGTTGATCAGCGAAGACATAAAGTCATGCAGAACATCTCATTCAACACAAATTAGATCGCATTGGGTTCCATGGCTTCCCTACGCTTACTCACCATTCTAGAAGAAAGAAAATCAGAGCACACGTGTGAAATTCATATTATTCAGATCAACAAAACAAAACCTTAATAGAGAACCTTTTACTCCTAGCAAATTGGTGAACAGAGAAAGAATGCAGATCGCTCCCTGAATATGTTCCATGAGTGCTTTCATGTCCTGCCTCAGGGGGGCACTGGGAATCACTGCAATCGCCCATCATTTGTTCTGGCCCAATGAAAACGTCATCCTGAATCCTCTGGTGGCAGTGGTATGCTACTGCAAGGGGGAGGAAAACGTACTATAAAAATATGCTCATACCTGGGATTGTGATTCGAGTTTACAAAGTCAATGCCTACATACCTGTCGCATGGATTGTTGTTGTAATCGCTAGCAGGGCCAAACAAATCCAACGCATAATCGAATTCCCCATCTGATGCATCGTTGTCTCCTTCGTCAGGCATATCAGCCAAATCACAAATGGCACCTTGTTTGGACGGGGTCGACGGCTGCACACCGCCGAAGGACAGAGCATGCCCCCCGCTGCCAAGCTCGGGTCCCGGCCATGGCCATGGGGCGGCAGGCGCCCCCGGTTGCCCCAGATATGGTGGGCGTGTCTTGGCGTCGTCGTCGGCCCGGGGAAGCACGACGTCGGCTGCGGGCGGCAGCGGCATCGGCGCGGCGCTGCTGCGCGATTTCCGTCGGTCGGGTTTTCCTCCGTCGCCTGGACGCGCACCGTCCGGCGAGGGTCGGGCGGCGGACTCGCCATAGATCTGGTGGGGGGTCGGACAAGCACGGCGTCGGCGTTGCCCCAAAATCTGGTGGGTGTCGGTGGGATATGGCAGGGTGGGGTTGGCCACGCTACGTACTTTGTACGCGTACAAAACAAAAAGCGTATCTCTCGGCCGGCGGAATACACAACCGTATCTAACGGGTTCTGAAAATACAGCACGAATCGCGGAGCACCAATCGAACGGCAATCAGCCCAGGTACATGTCTTCTCAGGTAGATAATTTCCACGCTCGTGGTCGTGACAGTGGTGAGAGTTGCTCCTACTTATATACTTCCTATATCTATCTCATAAAGAGTTTATTTATGCAACAATTTGAGTCAAACATTTTCAACTTTAACCTTTCGTATCGGAAAAACAAAAAAAAACGAATCATATGTAAAACTAGTGCTACTAGATTTCTCATTAAACATGTTGTTATAAATTATAATATGTAACTTTTTTATATAAAAGTACTTAATTTTATGAATATTATTGATCAAAGTATTGTCTCAAAAACCATGTCGAATACACTATTTTTTGGAACAGAGATAGTACGGTACGCCGAAGAATACATAGCGGATTTTTTTGGGTTTTTTTTGCTTCCACCTTTTCTCTCAGGTGTGGTCTTCTCGCATGTAATCCTCATCAGTAAAATGCAATTTTACCGTCTTTGACAAGGTACCGAGAAGTACTATTTTTTTCTTTCTAACATAAATTTGGTACCTCTCGATACCTACTCAAGGATGGTAAAATTGCTTAAAAAAACACCAAGCTCTGTAACGTCATCACTCTTTATCTCTTTATCGTACCAGGTTGGTGGCTAGAATCATACGGCGTGAAAGCAAATTTAATTAGTTCGTCTCATGTTCCAGATGTGTTAACCTGGATGGAAAGATGATTAGTGGAGTACCAGCCTATCGGTACGATGTGTAAGAGTCCGCTGGTGAGCAGCTAGCTTTGCTATTCGGTTTGGGTGGCGCGCGGCTACCAGCATCAGCGTACACACGAGTCCGATTCCGATTCTCTTTCGACCCCAACAACGAGTCCAACTCGGACCCCGTTCACTACTCGGCTCGGATTTCACGCGGCCTATATAGCCAACGCCGTTGCGCGAGCAGGACGCACGCCATCTCGTCCTAGCAGTCTAGCACAAACCTCGTATAGTCGTATAGATTCAATTCGAATCAAAGGGCAGGCACCAGTGATCGATGCAGGGCGTCGCGAGCGCTAGCGTCGTCGCCGGCGGCGACCCGCGCCACGAGCAGCAGCAGCAGCAGCAGTGCCACGCCGCGGTGTTGGGAAAACGGAAGGAGAGGGTGGTGAATTCCGCGACCTCGCTCGCGAATCAGTACGGCGTCCCCGTCACCGTGTTCTCCCCGGGCGTCGTCGGCCTATGCTGGCCGCCGTCGAAATCGGAGGCAAAGGCGATCGCCACTCGGTACAATGCATTGCCAAAGAAGCATCAGACGACCCAATCCGTGCACACCGCCTCCCACCTCGAGGACCTGCAAGCCGCCGCCAAGTTGGCCAAGGGCGAGGCCGTCGGTGGTGGCCTCTTCGGCGACATGCCGGAAGATGAGATTCGTGTGCTTCTCCGATCCATCGACGAATCCGTGGCGGCCGCGAGCGACAGGATAAGGAAGCTGCAGCCGAAGAACATCGAGGAGATCGACCAAGAACTCATGCTTAAGTACGCCGACAAGTTCATGGTTGAGACACAGGACGACGTCGACGCCGCCGCCGCCGTCGCCGCTGCCGAAAAAGAAGAAGCCAGGTTGAGGAGGCAGGCGATCGCGAAGAAACCAAAGCCGCCGGCGTACACGCGGGTGGAGGACAGGAACGGCGTCCGGTACTACAAGGACGGGATCGAGTACGTGAACTTGGGCGGGGACATGATCGAGCGGGACACGTTCGAGTCGGTGTTGAGCCAACACTCGATGGATACGACCCCAGTTATTAGCCTCGAGCCCGAGTTGCTGGACGACGAAGACTTCGACTTCGACTGCTACGGCTATCTGCTAGTTCCAGCTCACCTGTGGCCGTATTTTGCTATTCCTGTATTGAATGATTTACATTTCGGGTAATGGAAATCGGAGGGGTCCTCTTCTTCTCAACAAAGAAAAAAAAAGAAAAGAAGAAAAGAAAAACTGTGATATGCGCCGAGTTCGCCGGCCGGACTCCGACTACCGCGCGCCGCCGCCACCGTTGCACGCGTTTCACGGAAACTGGTGACGTGTACATGGTGGGGCGGAGAATGTAAATGATGGGTGGACATTGATAAAACAAACGACGTGGACGGTTATGTTAGTTGTGGTGGGAATAGCAGATTTCTTGCGTTTTTTTTCCCTTCCTGTATTCGGCTTCTCTTTGATCTGGCACGTATAAATCAATTCTGTTGTCAAAGAATATAGTGGAGCTATGATGAAATGGATAATCAAATCCTATATAATGAAAGTGGCACTATTACGAAAGTTTGATGATTCACACGGGAACCGTGGCCGAACAACATTTAAGTGCTACCTAAAGCATGTAACTTTATAAACGAAATACTTAATTAAAAGAGTAAATTGCAGGTTGGGCTATACATGTTTACCAAAGTGTCACTTTGAACCATCTTTTTTCAATGTTTTCGCATAAAGCCAGCTATTTTACCCCTCCTTTACACTTTGGACCAGTGGCCCGCTTGTCAGCGGGCTAGAAGGGTGAAAAGGGGAATGCCGCAAGTTTATCTCCTTGCACATGGATGTCGTTGTTCTCAAACGAACGGCCGAAGAATCAATGATGCACTTGGGACTAATAAACATAATGGAGGTTGCCGACGGGAGGATTGGGTGGTCGATGGCCTCCATGATCTTGTCCCTTACTTGTTTCTCCAAGCTCCATCGGCTTGGCAGCCGAAGGAGATGATGCAGGTTACCAGCTCCGGCCATCCAATCTGTAGCATAACAGGAGCAGTATGCAGGGTGGCAGGAAGCTCATGGAAGTCTGTTGTGCTTGTAGTTTTGCCCTCCTCCATGGAAGAGCTTCAGATCGAGGTGGATCATAGGCAGAGCTTGAACTTGGGAAAAGGGGTGAGGTGGCAATGATTGAAATTATCGAGAAGGGGGCGAGAAAACCCTGATGGTGGCAGCCATGGCCGAATTGGCCGGAGGCAGAGAAGAAAGACATGGGCGGTCCAAAGTGAAAAGGATTGGTAAAAATATCTGGCTTTATGTGAAAACATTGAATGGACGCTGGTCCATTATGAAACTTTGGTAAGAATATGTAGCCTAATATGCAATTTACTCTAATTAAAATATAGTTGCACGAAGTGGCCAATGAGCCTTGCCTTGGTCCTCTATGGTTAATGGAATATCAAACTACTATACTAACCCTTCGTTAGTCTCAGGCTCTATATGTAAACAATACCTAAGATCTCTGCTGGAGCTAGGGATATAATCACATGAACGATAGTACCTTGTGTATAATACGATTTTAGAGGAATTTTGGGACTAGAATGGGGTCAAAAAGAGTTATGGACAAATAGATATGAATTTTTGAAATTTAAACTTTTTTTTGGAGCGTGGAAGGAATATTTCGGCTGACGGGTGGGGTCCATTTGTCATAGGATGGTATGAGAATGGTCTACATTGGACCAGGTCCACGGTGCACTGATAGTGTAGTGAGTGGGACGGTGGGGCCTACGTGGGTCCCATCTTTTTTTTTCTTTTTTCTTCTCTCCTCCTCTTCTTTCTTCCCCCCTTCTCCTATTCTTTCTTTCCTCCCGATTCTCAACTTCCTAGGCGGTGAGGGCGACAAAGGGTGTCTGGCGACGGGGTGGCGGCACCGGCGACGGGAGGGGACCGCAGGTGGGGCGGCGGTTGGCGGCCAGAGGGGCTCCAGGGTCGCCGCCGATGGGACAGGCGGAGGAGGCCGAGGCGGGCTCCGGCGCTGGCGGGAGTGCGCCGGTCAATAAGTGCATTTTAGGTCCCTCACCTTGTCAACGAATCCGATTTTTAATTTTTTTTGTGTAACTGACAGGTGGGCCCACGGTTTTATTATTTTCCTGAGATATAACTGCCACATAAGCGCCGCATCAATGCTACGTGATAAGGAGACCTAGTCAAACCAGCCACGTAGGCACCACATCATCCAAAACCGTCGAAAGACCTCGTTTGCATCAGTTTTGATAGTTCAGGGACTGCTTATATATGTTTTTGGGTTCGAGGACGAAAAATGGATTCGGTGTAAAGGTGAGGGACCTAAAATGCACTTGTTCCTTCACTTGTAAAGAAGATATGGGCAACACGGCCCAGAAACTCTTCAATCTGTTTAATAAAGGAATAAGTCCACTTTGACTCCCTCAAATATACACGGAATCTAAACCATATCCCTCAACTGCAATACTGGACATCTTAACCCTCGAATTTATAATACCGGTGCAATTTAACTCCCTCGGTGGTTTTGTAGAGCGGTTTTGCTGATGTGGCATCTACTGACAGGTGGGACCTACATGTCATACCCTTTCTCTCTCTCTTTCCCCTTCCTCTCTCCCTTTTTCCTCTCCCTTTTACGCTTTCCCTTCCGACGGCGGTGCGGGCGAAGGGCGGGGGGTGGCGGTGCCTGGGGACGCGCCGGCGCGGT
>CM002476.1:29942926-29968135 GCA_000325765.3 Leersia perrieri
GAAGGGCAGGGGGCGGCGGTCCCCAAGGTCCTCCCCAGCTCCGCAGCAGTCGCTGTCGCTTCGCGGTCGCGGCCGCTTCCGCCGTGGCCTCGCAGCCGCCGCCGTCTCCCCGCGTTTGCGCCCTCGCCGTCCCAGCGCCTACAGCCGCCGGAGTGCTGCCCGGAAGAGAAGAGGAAAGAGAGAGAAAAAGGTAAGACATGTGGGTCCCACCTGTCAGTAAGTGCCATGTTAGCAAAACCGCCCTCTAAAACCACGAGAGACCGGTATTGTAAATTCGAGGGTTAAGATGTCCGGTATTGTAGTTGAGGGATACGGTTTAGATTTCATGTATATTTGAGGGAGTCAATGTGGACTTATTCCTTTAATAAATCAGACTACTACTAACGTGGGCTTTACAACAGCAGCAGGTTCTTTTCACCGTATTGGCGCCGAAACCCCCTAACCAACGGAAGAGGTGGCGGCGATGGCGGCGGCGGGGGAGGAGGCGGAGAGCTCCGCCGCCGGCGAGCAGAGGCGCGTGCCCTTCGCCCGAGGCGGACCCGTGTTCGTGCCCTTCATGATGGGCCCCGTCTCCACAGTCCCCGAGTTCATGTCCTCCGCCCTCTGCGAGCTTCAGGTTTGGATCTCCTGAATACGTCTCAAAACCCTAGTTCTCCAATTCGCGCCCCTGGTTTGGTGTAATCGTGGTCTGTTTTCTTTCGTGATCAGTCACTGCAAGATGAATTGGTCGATCCTGGTGATGAATTCGATGAAGAGCTATGGTAAGCCCGTCAATTCCGTGATATCAATGGGTGGAGAGATCCCCTATTTGCGTATGATTATTCATGTTCTGGTTTGTGCTGCATGCCGATTTTTGCAGTGTGGATGAGTTGAGGGTGCTCTCAGAGGAGGAGCTGGTGGAGCGCGCTCTCCGGGAGGCTATGGAGGTGACCTCCCTATCGAGCTTGGACTAATGTGCTTAATTGTAGTTCTAGTTCTGTGAACAATCTTTTGATGTGATCCTCTGTTGGTTACTGTTTTTAGGAGGGCTGGGATTCCACTGCTTTGTCACAGCTGGAGAATCAGAGGATTGATGGAGGGTAAGCCATTTTTGCTTGCTTGGTTGCATCTTTTTGTGTGGTTGAATGGTTATTCTTTTATGCTGATTTAGGCGAATTGGAAACTTGGAATTAGAAGAAACACGGGTAGTGAATTGTTGGATAGTCGGAATTATGATTACTAGTTATGTAACTTATGTTCCATGCTAACAAAAAAAGCTTAGCAAGGAAGGCCTTCCTAAGGTGTGCGCAGTAAGCTTTCTGTGTCATATGTGCAAATTGGAACTCATAGCAAGTTCTTTGTAAATTGCACTTATCCACCACATCATTTTTTTATGACTTGTAGCTGAATTTATGGCATCTAAATTTTCTTTTCATGTCATTGTATTTAATGTTTATGCCTTATGTGGATCAAAGAACAATAGGCTCTGATGTTCTTTTGAACTATCACTTGTAGAATGTCAACAAATTCCACCCTTGGAAATAGTGCTATCACCTCAAGCTCCTCAGGTGAGAGAGAGAATTCTGGATCACCTACTGATGATACAGCAAGTATACCACATGTACCACAACAAGACACCAAAGGGAAAACAGGTGGCATAAAGGGGAAACCCAGAGGAAGAAAAAGAAAAAGTGGAAATACCACTTTAAATTCATTAGGCGAAAATGATACTGTACCACCTATTGAGGATATGGAAGTTGCTTCACATGATCCTGGAGGCACTGATGGAGATACAAAATGTGGAAAGGGCAAAAAGAGAGGCAGGCATTTTGATCGAGAAGTTCGAGCACATATTTTACAAGTAAGTCTTAGCGTACTGCCGTACTGTTGCCTCTTTGCTTTGTTACATGCAAGTGCTGATGAATTTATCTTGTACTAGTTAAATGCCCGTGCTTTGCTACGGATAAAATATATCTTAATATTTGCTAAAGTAAATACTCCCTCCGTCCCATATTATAAGGGATTTGGAGATTTTGTTTGTAACATTTGACCTTTTGTCTTATTCAACAAAAATTTGGAAATATTATTTGTTTTGTTTATGATTTACTATTATTAAAAATACTATAAACATGACTTTTCATTTTTATATTTGCACTAAATTTTTTGAATAAGACGAACTGTTAAAGATTACAAACAAAAACTCCAAATCCCTTATAATATGGGACAGAGGGAGTATTTTTTCATGATATGTGTTATCAATTTTTCTTATAGGAAATGGTATTTGCTAAAACATGGTTTTTTTAATTTTAAGAAGTTTGAGGAGTAATTTTTAAAAGGACAGTGAGGGTAGGTGGTGGTGCCGTGGTGGCAGATTCACTGCCACCACCACTACTCCTTTTTATAGGAGTATAGATATCAGTTTTCTTTGAAAAAATAATGTCTACTAAAAGATACACCATGATTGAGTAGGATGTTGCACTATTGCCTGTTGTTGTGCTTGTTTGACGCAACTCATTGATATATTTATCTTAGGCTGGGAGCCAAGACATATAAGGCTAACATATTAGAGTACAACCATCTGGTGAAGAAAAGTGACTTTATATGGTACTGCAAGTTAATGCCATTGAAGACATCGCATTGAAATATTGTAAATTAAATGTTCAGATAGTTGAATTTCCTAATTATAATAGCATAACCTTCCAAAAAAAACCTTATAAGACTTGTCTTTTAATGGAACTTTACGATTATTTTACAGTGATACTGGTATCTTAAAAACATTAGATGGATATAGCCTTTATTTCTATAATAGTAAGAGTAACATGTGCTTTGTGCACACCACATAAAAAAATGATTCACATCACATCAATAGAGGTCAGCATACATCAATCTGCCTCTTCTTTGCTTTAGACATGCATCTATTTAGTCTCTCAAAATCTGATCATGGTTTTGCATCATCATATGTTGTGGCATTGCCATAACTAGGGGAGCTATCTTACTAAAGCAGTGAAGATGGCAGAAGTCAAGGCCAAACAAGAGGAAGACAAACGTGCAGCCAACTTGCACTCATTCAGGTAAAGCAAGTAAATTTGTATGTGTATTGTTTGGCAATCCATATTCCTCTGTTGCCACAAGCCCATAAATATAATTATTTTATTGGATGATGTTATCACATGGTGGTGGAACTGGAAACTGGAAACTATACAGTTCAACAGCCTATCAATTTTATTGGTAAAATGCTAGCAGATTATTGAGGAGCTGTGAACTTCCTATTGATAATTAGCTTACAGATGCGCTGTGGTAAAGAACATTGTAAAGTAATGCAAATTACTCTTTGTGGTAAATACAGCTGTCAAGACTACCCACTTGTGACAATTACTAGATGATATAATTTTATATGTTGTTGTATTTATCAGTCTCCTATAGATTTTTTTTTTTTGAGTGCAGTGGTGATTCTATGTTGGCGAAAGGTTCCAAGCCATCAGTTGAGAAAGTTGATGTTGCAAAATCTCTTAGGTACATCAGCACAACTTGGAAGGTTTGTTTAAAAATTATAGCCTATTTCTTTTGCTGTATAGCACATGCTCTCATTTGTCTCAGATTTCACACCTAAACTCATTTTTGTAATCCCAGAACAAAACTTCGAAACCTGGGGAGCACAGGCCTGTAGTTTATCCCGAAGCACTTTTGTGTGTGGAAGTTTATGAGAAGAGATATGGCTCTGTGAAAGTAATTTGCTTATACTTTAGTTTGATATGCTTTATTTGTAGGGCGAAATGTGTGTGGAGTAATATTTTTTGGGTGGTCTCCTTGCCTTGCAGAGCCAGGAGTTTCTGGTGTTGGGAAGCCAGCTCCTTACAGACCTAAGAGATAATATTTACTGTTTCACAGATAAGCTGATGAATTTGGCTAAGCAACATGTTCGTCCTGGTTATTTTCTTATTGAGGTATGTATTCATGAAAAGATACTTGCACTGTGTTCTTCAAGAATTGCAGCCGTATTAATCTAGGCTCTCTATTTTTTCAGGACACGTTCTACAATGATACAAGACATTCTACTGTTGATTATAGTAAACCTATACTTGACTGGCTTAAAAATTCCAGAAATGAGGCGGAAGAGAAATGGGACGCCATAACTTCTGGTGCATTGAAGAAACGGCAAAAGAATTTACTGTTGGGTTTGAATATTTCAAATGTTCCTGATTTTAAATCTGCAAAAATGGAAAAGACTCGCTTTTCTGATCTGAACTTCCGCATCGGTGCTGGGTACCTCTACTGTCATCAGGTTCTCATGATCTCATCTACTCTCCCTGTCATCTATTCTTTTTATGCCTTTATTGCCATTATGATTCTGAATCAGTATTTTTTGTGGAAATCAAATCATCATTAGTCACAATTAATTGTCTTGTGTTGTTTGGTATGCAATACATTGTGAATTGTGATGAAATCTAAAAATCGATTAACTTATTGTCGTAGTGTATGGTGATTACTATAGGCTTACAACCCTTTCCCCATGTTTCTGACAATGCCCTTCACATATGTTTTCAGGGGAACTGCAAACACATGATTGTGATCAGGGACGTGAGGTTGATCCACCCCGAGGACACACAGAACCAAGCGGAATACCCTCTCATGACATTCCAGATGCAGAAGCGCCTACAGAAGTGTTCGGTGTGCCAGATCTTCCATGCCAGGAAGATGACGGTAGACGACAAGTGGACTCTGAACAATCCCTGCTATTTCTGCGAAAAATGCTACTACCTCCTCCACTACAAGGAGGATAACTCGCTGCTATATCCTCATACTGTATATGATTACCTTCAGGAGTAGCTTTCTTCGATGTATATTCTTTGTTGCAAGTAGCCCGGATCACAGGTGCATCGTTCCATTTGTCGTTTGTAAACTGGGTAGGTCATAGGGTAAGCGAACTCATAGCACTATAGCAGCTTAATGAACCACCTGTAAGCTGGGCAGTTTTGGAGCAACAGAGGTATTATTCGTGTTTCTTCATTCATTGTCAAAATATCCCATTTGCAGGCTCATATAGAACACAAGAAATTGCAGACACTTGTTTGCTCATAAAAATATTCAGTTTCTAACTTTCTATAACAAACCTGGTGCTAAAAACTAGAGGCAAAGGGTTTGCTAACTAGCACCATGTGAACTATTTTTTTTTCCTCTCTTTTGCACTTTCCAATGAAACGATCAACTCAAATCTTATGAACACTTTAACCGTGGCATCAAAATTTCTATCTTGAATCGAAAATTTCAACTCAAAATATAAAGATTTTGCGCATTAAAAGCATGAAAGATCAGCAAGGTCCATATCCATCCTTTGGAGACTTCTTCCTTGTTGGACCTAGAAGAAGGCAGTCCACTAGAAAATATCACTAGTTTTGGCACCGACCAATTTTGCGTTCAAAAAAGGCAAAAAAACAAGAGAAAAAGAAAAGAGTAGAAGAGCAGGCCCAGTTGTTGGGCCAGGCCAAGCTGAGGCGTGGAGCGGAGGCCACATGTGGGAACGAGAGGCCGTGGATCGCCGCGCCTTATCCTCCCGCCTTTTCACGCCCCGCGCCACGCCGACCCGCGCCATGGGCCACCAATGGCCACCACCACCGCCACCGCCGCCGCTCTCTCCTCCTCCGCCTTCCCCCGGCGAGGCATCCACATCCCCGCCGGCTTCCGCGCCCTCCATCATGCTCACCCCGCGCTCCACCGCCGCTGCCCCCGAATCGCTCCCTTGCAAGGTGGGTGGGAATTGGGGATCATCAATTAACTCGTCTCTTCAGTTCGTCGCGCAGATCTGACGGCTGTGTTTGTGGTTTGCAGTTGTGGATGACTCCAAGGAGGTAGAGACGGCGGTGGCCGATGGCGGCGAAGTCGCCGGAGATGTTGTGGAGGGCGAGAGGTCGCAGACGGACAAGCTGGTGGACGGGATGGATTTCGGGGAGCTCTGCAACGACTTCGAGTGCATAAGCAGCCCCTACGTGGAGGCCACGGCGAGGCAGCTGGCGCGGGACATCTTGGAGCTCCGTGAAGACAACCGTGCCTTCAACTGCTACGCCGTTACTGTCAAATACAAGGTTATTATTATTATGATGATCATCAATTTACCACTTTACTGGTATGTGTTATCTGTAATTCAGACATTCAGTGTCAGTCTCGCACCGATGCCATCTTGCAAACATGTAAAGCTGCGAGTCTGACATTATCATGAGGTTCAGTCTGACATGGATCGAGTCTCCCATTTCAATCAGCGAGTAATGCAAAGATATACTAGTAAAGCTTTTGTGTGTTTGCCCCAAAAAGTTTAGCGAAGAGTAGTTTCAGGCGCAGAGTAGACACAGATAGGCTCTTTTTTTTTTGGGGGGGGGGGGGGGATGCGCAAAAGCTTTGCGCATCACGGATAGGCTCTTACCAATAACCAAAGGAAAACCCTGCTTTAACCAGCTGATAAGCGTTTTAGGTAATTTCTGGTGTTCATCAGTAATGGACATTTCATCGACTGATGGTGGAAAGGCCAAGGAGCTACCATGTCCAATGTCCACGCCTCCATTTTCAGAAGTTTTAGCCAGGCTGGTGCTGATTTTACATTGATAGCAAAAGCAAGAAATTTTCATCCAAGCAAAACCAGGAAATAATGAGAAACAAACTAGTGATAGTAAGGCTGTCCAGATGCAGAAGTATATAACTCACAAGCTACTTGTCATTTTCGTGTGGTAACAGCAGATATAACTCACAATCCTTTCTTTTTCCAGGACCCGGTCAGAACCTTTGTTGGACGGGAGAAGTACAAGAGGCCATTGTGGATCACCAAGGCACTGGAAAACCCTACAGTGGTAAGGATTGATCGACCCGCAATTCCTATACCTTATCTATGAAGTTAGAATTCTGTTGTTACTAGTTAGATATCTAATCTTTAAACTGAAACAAATTGCGTAACATACCTTTCATCAGAAGAAAAAGGACTTAATTGATTAATTCTAATTCGAACAGAGAATGCGTCTCACATTATATCAGGCTGGCATGCTCATGCTTCTGCTTCATTTCTGTCTGAAATTCACAGACTATCTAATCAGCATTCGTCTTATTGTGTCAGACAGTCCAGGAAATGTCAATGCAATCGACAAGCAACCTGACCATCAAATGGACATTAAGAGGCAAACCTAAGAATCCATTATTCGCAACAATCGGAGGAGACCTGATCGTCCGTGTTACCTCACAGTTCGTCTTGAACCAGATAAGTGGCCAAGTGCTCGAACAAGTCGACTCATGGGACCTCTCTGCCTCGTCTCCTCCTGCCCAGGCCTATTTTTGGTTGTCCAGGAGGGTCTTCTCCACTGTTGAAGCCGGAAAGGACACTATCGAAGCTGCAAAGGGGACAGCGTCTCGTTTATCAACAAACAAAGATGAGAATTTGGAGGCTTATCCAGATCCCTCGGGGGATCCCACAAAGGTACACGAATCATACATTGCAACAATGGTGTCACTTAATATAAATTCACCAACTTATCTGTAGCTATCTAGTGATAGTGCTTCAACTTTCAACGCTCAGTTACTGAAGAACTTTTGTGTTCAATGAATGATGCAGTTCTTTCAAAGACCGGATGATGGATTGAGCCAAGATGTATACCAGATTGCCCTTTTCCTGGCTGTTCTATATTTCATTGTACAGTTTTTAAAAACGACTCTCTGATTGTACTAGCTCCGACACTTCAACACAACCTCTGAAACTCTGACCTGATTCTCCAGGTCAAGCTTTTGTGTATCGCTGTATGCATATATGTGTATCTATTTCTAACGAAGTCATATCATAGGCATGACCCACAGTTGATTCGGCATTATTGACTTCCTGTTTGCACGTATGCCAGATTGGACTTTGAACTGTTCATCGTTCCCTTGCAGGTTGCAGCACAGGTCCATTTACACAATCTCTTGAGTTAGGAAAAAAAAAACATCCGCAAGTTGTCATAACTCATAACTCAAAATCCAAAAACATCTCTACATCATAAACAACAACCTTATCATCCAGAGAAACTGATCGTCGCACACATGTATGTTGAAACTTGTACTAGCAAACATTATTATTTCTCCCTTATTGCAACTTGCAAGAACCACACTACAACCATTTTCAAGTTGTGCAGCTACATCATAAGTTTACTTCTAGCGCACAAACACAAGCACTAGAAAAGGACGCGTTTTAACATTGCCACGGGCTCAAACAGCAAACCGATCGATGCCAATGTTGTCAGAGCTCAGTCCGGCTTGAAGAATTCTACGAAAGCCAGGTATAACTCCAGATGGTTCCCGGTGTATTATTAAATAACAGGTTTAAAATACTCTTTTCCATTGAGTAAAAAGGAAATTTCTTATGCACCACTTACATTCATAACTTACAATCACATAATGTTTTAAATTTTCTCTTAATTCTGAGAGTTTGTTTTTCATGTTTTCCATGACTAATTCTTGAATTACATAATATTGTTATTCTTATGCACCACTCATATAAAAATGGCAATAGTCGCGTGAATGCGCAACCTCGTCTACTAGTCTTCTATTGATCGAGTTAGGAGAAAAAAAATCCACCGAGAAATTTCCATTGTTTTTCTATTGCGCGTTCGTGTAGTTAATGCCACGCGGAGAGAGACATGATGTTTTCTCGCATTTTAGTTCCAAAAAATTTTGGATTGGTTGTCACATCGAATGCTTGAACGGATGTTGAAAGGCTATTTTGACGACTAATTTAAAAACTAATTACATAGGGTGTTAGAAAACCGCGAGACGAATTTATTAAGTCTAATTAATCTATTAGTATAAGTGGGTTACTGTATACTTATGGCTAATCATGGACTAATGAGGCTCAAAAGATTTGTCTCGCGATTTACATGCCAATTGTACAATTAATTATTTTCATCATGCTTCATACATGTGTTCAACATTCGATGTGATGTTTTTGAGAAAAAGTTCAACATTCGATGTGATGTTTTTGAGAAAAAATTTTTAGAAACTAAACAAGGCTTGAGATAATAGCCCAACTTGTCTCAAGTCAAAGTCAGCTGACGATCGATCGATACCAGCATGCTCTGTCCATTCTTGTTCTTGCTTTTACCGCTCCCAATCCGATTGATGCATGCATATATATAGATATATAGTTAGCTATTTCAGTTGATTCAATTCAATACCAGCTGCATATATACACATACTAGTTATTTTTGCGAGATGACAGGGCACAGTAAGCTTCGAGATGCTGAGCACCACGACCATGAGCTCACACTGACGGCCGGGAATGAGCGATTCCAGTGCGATGGCTGCAAGGAGTACGGTTACCAACGGAGATACACGTGCGAGAACAGGCGGTGTCGCGGTAAGTTCCATCTTCACGAGGCGTGCGCGAAGAAGTTGGGGGATCATTACCAGGATCCATTCAAGAGTTACAGCCTGGTGTTCCATCGATCTCTTCCTAGCACCGTCAAGGACGTTCACTGCCATGGATGTGGAGGCAACGTACGTGACTTCTCTCGATCTGGTTCTGTCGTTCTTTTGATCGATGTTTCTTAGTCATCGTACGTTATTATGCTACTCAATACCGAGAGCTACCTCATAACAAAGAAGGTATTAAAACTAATCCTACAAGAGTAGAACATAAATTCATCCTTGTATATTTGCTGTTGAATTTTCCACAAATTTTCAGAGGTATTGATATATATGAAGTACGTCTTGATGACATCTCCTTAATACTCCTTATTAATACTTGGGGTATATGTAATTATGTATAATTCATCAGCCATTTCCTCACGAATTCACGATTAATCAGTCAGTTGACAAATCGAAAGCCTCGCCTAAACATACATATGACAAAAAAAACCGATATAGTCACATACGGTTAGAGGAAGGAGGATTTAAACCATTTCCACTATTTTATTTAAAAACCAACCAAACTTAATTATATATGTAACCTATTGATACACTACTTGATCGCAGGTGAACGGTTATACCTACATGCGCGAGATCGGCAAGCTGCGCACCTGGCTTAAACGCGGGATGGTCCTTCACCCCTGCTGCGCTGCTCTGCCGATGGTGATCGAAGCCGAAGGTGGCATCAGGCTGCAGCTGAGGCGGAAGCTCAGGTCGCGGTGCTGCAAGTGCGGGCACGTCAAGCTCGGCGACAAGCGGCACACATGGGGATACGTCTCGGACGGCGGTGGCACCACGGGCGACGTCGCCGTCCAGATCCACGTCGCCTGCGCCAACGACCTGTTCCACGAGGATTACGAAAACACGCGCCTGCAGCAGCGTAATAGGCTGGACAGGCTCAAGGCGCGTTTGGTGGATATGTTGACAAAGACGACGAAGAAGACCACGAGGACGGGGGGCAGGATGATCCTCCCTAAGCTGCCGGCCAACGCGCCGGAGCCGGAGCCGGAGCCGTGGACGGTGGACAGCGCGGTCGTGCAAGCGTTACTGTGGGCTATCTGCACCGTTGGCTCTGTCATCACCGGCAGTCCCATTCTACCAATATAATGAAAGGAATTGTTACTATTTCCTCGCCCACACAACTATCAAAAGTTACTCCCTTTTCCCAAAGAGTTTTTCTAGGATATGAATGTTGTCAATAAAACAAGTTTTTCTACGCAGTTGTTTTCATCTACCAACCCACCACGTTCCTTTGTTCATGCATGTTGGGAATAAAAGGAAATTTTACTAATTAGAAGTGTATATTAAATAGAGGCATTGCTATCTTTTCTATTGAGAGCTAATTTGTCTGAAAAAAAGCCAGAAAGACTTCTTTTCTGGGACGGAGGGAGTATATTAGGTAGTTCCTATAATGAAATAGGTTGCTTCCTCCATCTCAAAAATATATCAATTGTGTATACTACTATTATAAGGTATAGTAATTTCTTTACATATTTACTCATCTCGATCAATCCCAACTATCCACATTAATTTAATTTCAACCTCTTCTTTAATTAATATCATCCACAACACGTCTAACGTGGAACCCTTAAGTTTTGTATGGAGAGAGAGTATCCATCCATCGTGCCATCAAATCTGGTTTGCAAGTATAGTAGTATTGAAATTAGACAGGCAACTGCCGTGTGTAGACCCTAAGGTCGACATGTACAACAATAGAGCCTAATATAACCTCTTAAGCAATCAAACAACCCTTAGACACTATCATCTACAATGGTAGAGACAGCACGGACTGTAACCAACCTCTCTGATTGTACTGGCTCCAACACTTCAACTCAACCTCCGAAACTCGACCTGATTCTCCAGGTCAAGCTTTTGTGTATCAGTGTATGCATACATGTGTATCTATTTCTAACTAAGTCACATCATAGGCATGACCCACAGTTGATTCGGCATTGACTTCCTGTTTGCACGTATGCCAGATTAAACTTTGAACTGTTCATCGTTCCCTTCCAGGTTGCAGCACATGCAATTAAAATGAAAGGAGAGGTCCATTTACACACTCAATCTCTTGAGGAGGAAAAAAAAAACCATCTGCATGTTTTCATAATAAACCATCTTCATGTTCGCACACATGTATGTTGAAACTTGTACTAGCAATCATTCTTCTTTCTCCCTTATTGCAACTTGCAAGAACCACACAACAGCCATTTTCAAGTTCTGAAAGAAAATTTATGTTTACAGGGAGAACAATCGTAGCGCACAACCACAACCACGAGAAAAGGAACATTGCCACGAGCTCAAACCGCAAGCCGATCGATGCAAATGCTGTCAGAGCTCAGCCCGGCTTGAAGAATTCTACGAAAGCCAGGTATAACTCCAGATGGTTCCCGGTGATCACCGCCGAGACCATAGCCATAACTGCTCTGATCATCCTCCTGAACATATCGAGGAAACCGGCCGGTTTCTTCCGGTACTTATCCACCTCGAATACGGGGAAGGCGTTGCATTCTACCATGGCAGAAGTACTAGCTGCACAAGTGCTTGTTCCAGGCGACGGCGGCGGCAGCATCTTTGGTTTGCCGCCGTAAAACCTCGACTCGAACTGCAAAAGGAGAGCTTTCCGGACGCAGGCGACGTGCAGCTGGATCATCTTCTCACTGGAGGCGTAGGCCCACGGCTTACTGAAGCTCCCAACGTTCGTCTCGCGGCACATGCCGCATTTCTTGGTTATCTTCCGCTCCAGTTTCAGCGGCACCATCTCGGTGTCTATGACGCGTGGGAGATCTGCGCAGCAAGGGTGCAGGCTAACCTTCTTGTCCGGGCAGTAGTAGACATAGCCTAGCACCTGCCAGCCCCAATTCACAGTGCAAATTAACTAGAAGGTGTGTTGAGAGCAATTTTCTACTCCGCATCCATCAAACTTCTGTAACCTTTTTTGAAAGAAAAACTTCTGTAACCTTTAGCCAGTAATACCACTCAAAATATTTCTCCTTTCCATTCAACAATACAAGGATTTGAATTTTAGTCCCTCCATTTCAAAATATAAAGCATAATCACTTTTTCCATGTGACAAAATAATAAACTAAAATAAATATATAGTATGCATTGTCTAATTTGTATCAAGTAAATGCATGATTAAATGCCTTTTGATATTTGTGTCTAAAATTATTATACTTATATTTTGGAACGGACTATTATCTCAAAATTATTTTGGAATGGATGGAGTATCTAACAATACAATGATTTTTGTACTACTACTTGTCATATCAAATAATCAATCACTTTCCATTCAATTTTTTTTTCCACGTCTTATCCACAACCACCATTCCACCTCCAACTATTTCTCATTTAATAAAGGGCATCAAAGTCTATTCCCCATTTCCCCTTATATCCTAAGCTAGATAGAAATCCTTATATTATTGCATGGAAGAAATAGTTTAAAAATTGGGTGGATTTTCTTTATAAATACTTATGTAGTATTATGATTTTATTACATATTATTGTTATATTTTAATAAAAAATACTGGTCAAAGTGCAAAAAATGGCCAAATAAAGTTAACGATGTCGTATATATAAATATAGAGATCTATTTTCCGATATATCATCAGTCAAGTTCCCCAAGAACTAGCTATAGTATGATAAAAAAAAATGGAGAGAGTGGTATGTGAATAAAAATGGAGAGAGTGGAGTACCTCACTAGCGCATGCCTCGCAACGTACGGGCCGTACCACCACCGTGGACCGACTTGAAGAAGAAGAAGTCGTGCTTGTAGAAGGGAGCTGGTACACGGGTGTTGAGGGGCTGCAGTATACATGACTTGTGGTATTGATAGTTGCAGCTCTTTGTCTGGCAAGCGTACCGGAGCTCGAAGCCGAGCTCCTTGCATCCAGAGCAAAAGAAAGGTTCGTCCTTGCGAACCAAACACACCTTGTGCTCATGATGGTTGATGTCGAGAATTTCAGTGTACCCAGCCATGCTGCATATGCGTATTGGATATTTGGATTATAAAGAAGTAGTGGCTACTGGCTAGAGTATATATAGCGCGGCTTGGGTGCTTCCGTGCTTGGATCGGGTGTCATATATACATAGAAACGAGAGCTTAATTAAGATAACATAGCGGAAAACACAACAGGTGCAGTACAATATACCGTATCACGCGGAATTCATAAGATAATTAACTAAGGGTCAACTAATGAATTTCCAAGTAATTACATCGATTGGTCGGATAAGCGTGTTGATTGTTCTTCTCGATTAGCGTCCCGGCCATTTCTCCTACACAATTCTCTCCTCTTAGTTTTATATAATACCCATGTCAATTAATTAGTCCGTGACTCCATGCATGCCTTTTGGGCTGTGGTCACTGGCCGTGAGATAATTGTACAAAGATTTCTAACCGGACATGACTGGTCAGCCGTAAATAATGGGACGCGATTTCTGATATCTAAAAAATACCGGATGGTGTTTCACCGTGCCTTAGAAAACGTGTCAAATGTTTTATCACTCAATAAAAGTATAAAAAAGTTGTTTCATTTGCTTCATTACTCAGTGGAAAATGTATCATACAAACACAACACTAAAATTGCAACACAGAGTCCACCGTTTGCAATATTTGTATATTTTTCATCAGAATATAATTATATGATATCTTCGAGTAAAGATTTTATTACCCGCAAAAAAAACAAAAAAGAGTAAAGATTTTATTGTAATGAAAATGATGGTGTAATTAGATAACAAATCGCATAAATTTTTGAAGAAAAAAAATGTATTAGTCTACGATACGAGTAAAGACTTACGTACGTGCAGTCTTCGAGTAGAGACTTAGATGCAGTCTTCTTGTAGTGGCACGCATGAATATATAAGTAGAGTTGCAGAGAAAAGACGAGGAAGATACATTTGAAAAATTGCCACGAAGAGAAAAATCGATTTGATGCGTGGCCCCGACACAGGTAGCGTCCGGAGGTAACGGATGTTCTCGCGTAGATTTTTTCTAAATAATGGCATGGCGCAAAAGTATTATTTTTATAACGCAATACAACGCAAGCGTCCACAAATACACCTACACTCATCTCAATAAACGTATACCCTATCCCTATAAGCATCTCCAAAGTCATCCTGTCAACGGGTATATCGTCTATCACTGAAAGAATATCTTGTCGATGGGTACGTTGCCTACCACTAAAAGAATATTAGTCGTAAATACGAGCACCAAGTCAAATTTAGGATTTAAACATGGGTGGGTAGGTTTCCTTACTGGGTATATAACTAATTGAGTTACACCCACTTCGTCGCAATGGTATTATTTGGTTGAACTAATATAAACCTTAGTATAATTTGAACTCCAAGCTAATGAGCCGTATTTCGTGCACGAATTAATGTCTATCACATTGATATGTACGTAGTATATTTTGGTTGCTCTACTTCTCATGGAATTAGTCTTATCGAACTCCACCTGTTATCTAAGATCAATTGTCCGAGATGTTTACAAAATATACTCATAAAGTTCATTATTGTTATGCTCATACGCACTATATATGTATATAGGACTATAGGAGTATAGCTTATCCCCAATAATTATAGGTAATGCTATTTATTTCTTCTCTTAATAAGATATATCATTTAATTGTTGATAGCCCTTGGATAATAAATCCATAGTCCAAGTTAAAATCATAATACGTTTTATGCACCCGTGTATCAGTGTACTTATTTGCAACTGTGTAGTGTATCAGTGTATATGTGGCCCCGATCCACATAAATGGCGTAATACAGTTATGGGCCTTGCCTACGCCGCTGCTTCAGATGAGCCTTCTCTTCCGGCGTACACATCTGTATGGGCCTTATCCTTATCTCGGTCTTCATTGCATTGGCTCGATGAGCCTTTTATTGGTATCTTTTAGGCCCTTTGAATTATAGGATACTTCCTCTCCATAGAAAGTCCTAGTTTGCTATATTTTGGGACGGATGTAGCAGTAAAAACATAGGATTTTTACGTAAATGTAAATATGAAACAGAAAATTATAGAACACAGAAAAATACAGAAATGATCGTTTATTTAGACCACAGGAAAAACACATGAATTAGATATAAGAGAAAGACTCAAAAGTAAATTTTCAATGAGGTTGCACCCTATGTTTAAAATCCTCCAAAACTTGTTAGCAACAATCCACTCCATAGGATTTTCATAAGGCCCACTCCTTTTTTCAAAGACTCATTTAGAAACAAAAAAAATCATATACGTTTCAAACCCTACAAAATTTCTATGTATTTTCTTTAAATAAAAGAGAACCTTAGAATGAGTGGGAAAAAATTACTCATGTTACCATGTACTAGTTGAATGCACGTGCTTTGCTACGGATAAAAAACTTATATTATTTCCTAAAATTAATAGAAACGTATTTTTCATGAAATATGTGACTGTCGTTTTATATAGAAAATTTACACCTCAATCTGATTTTATATTGGATATACATCTAGGTTCAAAATTTGATCGATTTTTAATATTATGAATTTAAGGGCGTAAATTATAAAAAAAACAATGAGAGTAGGTGGTGGTGGCAGATTCAATGTTGCCATCACTAGTGTCTTTTGTAGTAGTAGACTGTCATTTTTATATAGGAAATTTATACTTCAATCTGATTTTATATTTGGATATACATCTAGGTTCTAAATTTGATCGATTTTTAATATTATGAAGTTAAGGGTATAAATTATAAAAAAAATCAATGAGTAGGTGGTGGTGGCAGATTCACTGTCACCACCACTAAGTGTCTTTTGTAGTAGTAGATCGTCGTTTTTATATAGAAAATTTACACCTCAATCTGATTTTATATTTCGATATATATCTAGGTTCTAAATTTCATCGGTTTTTAATATTATGAAGTTAAGGGTGTAAATTGTAAAAAAAAGCAATGAGAGTAGGTGGTGGTGGCAAATTCACCACTAGTATCTTTTGTAGTAGTAGATACACTAATACACTATGGGCTTGTTTAGTTGGTGAAAAATTTTATATTGGATTTCACATCAAATGTTTGACCGGTTGTCGGAAGACTATTTCGGCGACTAATTAAAAAAGTAATTACATAGGGTGTCAAAAAACCGTGTGACAAATTTATTAAGCCTACTTAATCCGTCGTTAGCACATGTGGATTACTGTAGCGCTTATGGCTAATTATGGACTAATTAGGCTTAAAAGATCCGTCTCGCGATTTTCATGCAAACTGTGCAATTAATTTTTTTTGTTTCATCTTTATTTAATGCTTCATGTATGCATATAAAGATTCAATGTGATGTTTTTAGGAAGAACTTTTTGGAAACTAAACAAGGCCTATATATGACATTACTCGTCGTGACATCTGGCATTTACGTCCGGTTCACTCCATTATCACCTGGAATTTACCTATAATATCTCAGGCATATACCTCAGTTTTTTTCCAAACAAGAAGCGAGCTGTGAGCTGTCCACAAATATTGTGCAATATCTGGCGGCTAGAGTTTGACTATAACCAATTTGTGTTGAGCAGGGCAGAATTCGCACAACGTGGCGATGATGCTGATGTGTGTGCAGCCGTGGATTTGGCTTTTCGCCAGACGACTAGTGATTTTTTTTCCTTTTCACGTGGTACTGATTCTTTGATGGTACAGAACATTTGGAACACTTGTTCACGGCAAACGGGCTAAGGAAAGACATACAAGTAGTAGAAAACGATGCTTCTGCTCATATGCAAGTCATCGACTGTAAATTACCGTCAACATCAGAAAAATGAAGAGATCTGTAGCAGGTTTATATAACATTGTATTTTAATCAAGCATATACTTGAGCTGTTAAATTGTACTACCAGAAACAAAATCCCGTTTCCAACAGCCAGCAAAGGAGTAGCGAATACAAATTCCGCTAGTTTAAATTCTTCCCCCGCAACATTATTTACAGCATAACATTTCCAAGTGGCAAGCATCATGTTGATAACATTTCCAGAGCACCCGACTCCAGTTCAATCACTGTACTATCGCTTCTAGCAATCTAACATAGTATATGTGTATTGTAAGAGTAAAAGGGATCTATGACATCTATGATGCTGATTCCACGTTACAGTCAATCGTGAGGCCTCAATGTCTTCATGCAGTAACAGTTACAACTACGCAGGGTACACGACGATCGTCTCTCCGACCTATGGCCCCATATGTTGCCAGAGCCCACTAGTTTCAGACACAAGCCGGTATACCAATGTTACACAAGCTTTCTACTCCATGAAACCTCAAAAGATGCGCAGGCGCCACACAACCCAATCTTTCAGACACCGAAGATGCCCCCTTCCACAGTAAGCTATGGGGTGCAGTGCGCCAGTGCCACCACAAAAGTGCAGAAATTGCAGGGGTAGCCATGTCATTTCCCGCCAAGAAACTATCTCCACCAGAAAGGCTATGAATACCGCCAAGCAACGCAGGATATCCTTTCAAGCTCACCCACTCGTCTACCGCAACTGTTTCTGAAGAAAAACATACATCCTCCTCCTTCCTAGCACCAACTCGGCAACTCGCCACTCATTAGGCCATTACCTTCCAAAATTCGCCCATCCAATGGCGCTACGCCTCTCCGTCTCCTCGCACGGGCCGGCCTCCTCGCCGGCCATCTCCACATGCCGGCCGGCCACCTGCAACCACTTCTCCGCCTTGCTCAGCGGCGGCGCGGCTACTCAGAGGAGGAGCCTGACGTTGACGTCTGGCTCTGATACGAGGGCAGTGATCCCGGTGAAGTCGAGCAGCTCGGACACAGCCACGGTGGGTGCCGAGGCGGTGGCCGTGACCGGAAAGGTGACTGAGGTGAACAAGGATACCTTCTGGCCAATTGTCAAGTCGGCAGGGCCGAAGGTTGTCGTCCTCGACATGTACACCCAATGGTACTGAACAAAAGCCACAAACTCCGTCGATCTCTTCGCTTGAGCTTTTACACCATTGATGAACTTTGTAGCCTCGCATGAATTCTTCAGTCTTGTCATGAGCTGGATTTATTTCGAAATGAGCGGCATGAATAAGAAAGAGAACAGATCTCATCCACTGCTCAGTGTAATTACTGAAATAACTGACTGACTGATTTGCAGGTGCGGCCCTTGCAAGGTGATGGCACCGAAATTCCAGGAGATGTCTGAGAAGGACCAAGACGTTGTGTTTCTCAAGCTCGATTGCAATCAAGACAACAAGGTTAGTTGGAACTTGGAACTGATTTTTTTTCCTCTTGTCCACGGTCCAACTTTTTTTTTGCTGAATAAATCTCGCTAAGCCTTGGTGGTGCATGCTACTCGCAGTCTCTTGCAAAGGAGCTGGGCATAAAGGTTGTGCCAACATTCAAGATTCTCAAGGACGGGAAGGTGGTCAAGGAGGTCACAGGTGCGAAGATTGATGAATTAATCCAAGCGATCAAGACAGTGAAGTCAAGCGGAGGAATGCCCTGAAATTTTCACCAGTTAGCTTGTTGTTGCTAGTGTACGCTATGGGTGAACCACCCGTTACTGAAGTGGGTATTCAACATGGAGACAAACAGTTAATCTAGTTCTTCTGCCTATGATGATTTATCAAGCATCCAGAACAATATACGGTCATTCATATGGAATGCACCATGTAAATAACTATTTCCTACGTCATGATGATCTGTTTTCTAGTCTTGCTGATTTGCAAGTGAGCATTGTATTGCATGCTTGGCCAATTTTCAAGATATACCAAAACAGTTTCCTGCTAAACCCTTACTGTTAAAAACATTAAGATGTGGATTTTTGCTGCGACACATCTTAGAAACTCTTGATAAATAATAACACAGATACCTAACCTACCTAAGATGAGTTTAAATTGCAATTGGCATGAACTGTGGTTAATTCTTCGACAGATAACAAACACACTAAAGAAAGGCAGCTCAATGAATACATAAAACGATCAAAGTAATTTTATATGGCAAGTTTCAGAAATAACACAAACCATGCACAGATGTAATTACCTTAATACCAAACTGATCCTTAACTACTATGTCCCTGATAATTATCTTGTTTTATACCAGCTTAGCTTGCAGCATCTCAGAAAAGTTAAGAATCTTGTGGCAACAAGACTTGTTTATCAATTCCTTGCAGTCAGGCTGCCACGCTCCTGCTGTCAAGAGTGAAATCAGGCTGATCAATACCCAGAAAAATTGCACCAATTAGCATGCTGGGGGTGAGCCACCCTTTGTGGCAGTCGATATATGAACATGGAAAAAACAATTGCTAATATTCCAGTTCATCTGCACATTACAAAATACAATCATCCATGATGGATGACGTAAATACTTCATGTCATCGTGAGGAGACTCACTTTCTGATATTAATAATTTGAAGTGACTAACCACGCTCTTGCATAAGCATATCCTTTTTGAACTTTTGTAGTTAACAGCATTAAAATGTGGATTACAAATTTCCTTATTTGTTCCAATAACCCCACACCATACAGCATGAGGAGGCTGTTGCTTTCTGATGTAATTAATTTGGAAGTGACTGACCACGCTCTTGCGCAAGCATATCTCTTCTGAACTTTAGCAGTTAACAGCATTAAGATGTGGATTTCAAATTTCGTTATTTGTTCCAATAACCTCACACCATAGCTTAAAATATCTTGCCAAACAATTATCTAAGATATAGAAGTTAAAATGCAGGTCTTGGTACTACCATGTTCTGCAATCAACTCATTATAATATCAGACCTACTGAAGTAAACATATTCTCTGGTTACTTCCCCAAAATAATATGCAATGGGATGTTTCAGATATAACATGAACTGTGAAGAAGTGAAAGTACCTTAATGGCATCAGTAGCACCTGCATTTCTGGTGGCTCAATAACATCTGTTTAGTCCCTGCCTAGCAGGCATCATCTGAAAAATTCCATTTGAAGCAAAGAGAGACGTTTCTTCTGGTTTTCAGCTCCTCACAGGAAACCTGCCTTGTTCTCTCTGTCGGTCCTCAACCCAACTAGATCCTGGTTGTTTGAAGGGTAATCTTGTTCTCATGAGTGATCTAACTCTTTCTGCCTCTTCCCATTGTCCTATGTCAGCATATATATTTGACAGCATTATATAGTTCCCAGTGTTGCGAGGTTCCAACTCAAAAAGTTTGTTTGCAACAACTTCTGCAATCTCAACATTGCTATGTGTCTTGCAGGCACTCAGCAGTGCACCAAGAGCACCTGGGTGGGGGCCCATTGGCATCGTTTGTACCATTTCAAATGCCTCCTCAAGCCTCCCTGCTCGGCCAAGCATGTCAACTACACATGCATAGTGATCTGCTCGGCGCTCTATCCCATAATATTTCACCATCGCCTCCCAATGCTCCAAACCTTTATCAACAAGCCCTGCATGGCTGCATGCAGTAAGCACACCGACAAAAGTGATTGGATCAGGCCAGACTGACTGAGCTTGCATCCTTTCAAACACTTGAAGTGCCAACTTCGCATGACCATGAGCTGCCAGCCCACTAATAAGTGCAGTATAAGGGTATGCATCCGGCTGTGGAATCTCCCTAAAAGCATTGAGAGCCTCCTCGACATTGCCACACTTGGCATGCATATCTACAAGTGCTGTAAGCACCTTCTCATTCCTTTCAATCCGCTTCTTGTCAACATAAGTTCCAACCCACCCAGCCAACTCCGGACTGCCAATCTGCGAGGCAGCAGATATAACCCCGACCATAGTTGCTGCATCGGGCTCAATCCCAGCAGCCTCCAATTCTCTAAACAACGCAAGTGACGCCTCTGGCAATCCACTCTGCGCATAACCATTGATCATCGCTGTCCACGCCACAAGATTCTTTGCCGGCATTCTATCAAACACCTCACGCGCATTCCGCAGTGACCCGCACTTGCAGTAGCCCACAATCAGCACCGACCACGAGGTAGAGTCCCTGGTAGGCATTTGATCGAACACACGGCGAGCAGAAGTGAGCTCCCCAGCATTGACGTAAACGACCACCATGGCGTTCCAGGACACCTGTGTTCTGGATGGCATGGCAGCAAAGAGGGACTCAGCATCAGCCACGGAGGCGAGGCGAGCGTGCGCGCAGAGGAGGGAGTTGAACGAGACGGCGTCGGGCGCCGCGATCCCGGCGAGCGCGGCGTGCGCGGAGGCGAGGTCGTCGCACTTGGCGTAGAGATCGACGAGGGCGTTGGCGACGGGGAGGCGCCCAGGGAGGAGCGCGAGGCGGAGGGCGGCGGCGTGGAGCGAGGCGCCGAGCGGGAGGAGCCTGAGGGCGGCGGCGGCGTTGAGCGCGAAGGGGAGGGAGAAGTGGTCGGGGGAGACGGGCAGGCGCGGCATGAGGAGGAGCAGGCGGAGCGCGGCGCGCGGGCGCGGCTTGGAGAGGGCGCGGATTGCGCGGTTGAGGATGGCACGGATGACGGGGGGCGGCGTGATGCCGGCGTGGGAGCGGACGAGGTGGGCGTGGACCGCGGCGGCCGGCGGCGGCGGGTGGTGGTCGGAGGTGAGGGCGCGGGCGAGGCGGTCGAGGCGCGGGTCGCCGCCGCCGTGATGGGCCGTACTCGCCATTGGAATTGGGGGTGGCCGCGCGCGCGCCGTGCTGAAGAGAGGGAAAGGGAACGAAATCAACGAGAGTTCGTCTGTTCCGTGTTGAAACTGTTGATAGGCGGAGAAGTGTAGTTGGGGTTGAGGGCTTTGTATGCTGGGCCTTTTGAACTTGGAGACTGGGCTTCAGTTGAAATTGGACGGTGGGCTGTGGTCTGCGTTTTACGGCCCAATAGATTTGCCTCTCTTTTTACTCTTTGTGCCAACTTTGTGTGTGTGTGTGTGTGTGTTTTTTTTTTTTTGGTAATTTACACATTACAGATTTGCAGTCGTGGTGAGAATATGAGAACATGAGAAGAGTGACACACAGGGGAGGCAAATGGCTAGCGGCTTATGTCTCTATATGATTGCTATAATGGATATTTATTTACCGTAAATACGTAAATTACACTTTGCACCGGATAGAACGTACCTAGTTCCATTTTGCACAGAGTTATTAAATCTATAAATCTTTTTATGAAAATTTTAAAATGTGAATCAAACTTTGTGAAGCCTAGCTTAAATTCAAATTATTTTCCGATTCTCATTCATATATTTTACAAGATTTTCTTTGAATTATATAGTACAAGCCGGTGCAAAGCGAAATTTCTTTTGATGTATACCGGTGCAAAGTGAAAGTATACGCTAAACCCGGTGCAAAGTTCAATTTACTCATCAAAAAGTTCTTTTTGACAAACCAATTAGTGTTCATAGTTCTAAATACTAAATGGCCCATTAGTGTAAATTGTCTGGCTCTTTCCATGAATGGAATCAGTGTCAGACATAGTTGTATCTGATGTCAAATATATCGGGTATCATAAGGCATTTGCATCTTTCCATAGCATTAATTATTTATTCCAAATATAAAGACGAAAAGTTCCAAATTGTGATCGGTATGACCAGCACACCACATGACCTGGCGGCTGGCGCTTGGTTGTTTGACAACGGCCTGAATGAATGCCAAGAAGCAGACATTACGTTTCAAGGCCTTTTACCATATATTAACATTTGTTCCAAATAGAAAGACGAAAAAATTTCTAACTACGATCAGTAGGAGAAATACTCCTATCCAATTAACAAGCCAGCTACCCGGCACACTCCAATTAGTTGACCTGGCGCTTAGTTGATCGAATGTCAAATACTTTTTTTTTTTTTTGAGGAAGCAAACAGTACGTTTCAAGTGCTGCCAAGTAAAGATTAACTGATATGCATTGATTTTATATATTACAAGTGTTTAGTGGTGTGACCTCTTACCTTACCAAAGCCGTTTACCCAAATAAAACTCACCTTGCTGACTGGATCAACAACATTCAGATCATGCCAAGCCTAACCACAACTCTGTACGTTAATCCAAACTCGAAGCAATCTCCCCCTAACAGATGATCAGATAGACCATCAGACCCGTTCGCCACTCCGTACGTTAATCCACCAAGCACGATTGACTTAAATCACTATATGTGACATGTCACCCCATCCAACACAGTGTCGACAGTTGGACACCCATCTCATGCCTCCTGGCTCCTGCATCGCGTTGCATGTGTATGCAAATATGCATGGCTTGCTTGCTCATCCCTATCCAGATCACCTAACGCGCGCTATCGATATCCAGACCCACCAAACGCGATGCCCAGCTGAGCCACGTCGTCGTCGACGCCGCCGCAACGCGCAGCTGATGATGGCAGTGAACACAAGACGACGACGACGAGGAGAGGATGGCGAGCACCGATCGAGCAACACGCAGGTGACACCCAGGTGGCCATGGGCCGTGGCGCCTACCAAGCTCAAATCACTTGCCCAGTTGCCCCCTGCCGGCAGCAACTCACTCCCACCCGGTGTGGTCGTCACCTACTCCACCAACCCGGCAGCTGCAGGAAGGCGCTGCAGTTGATACGCTTGTCTCTTTCCCATCATTAGCTCCCCCCTCGCACATGCCTCTGCTCCTCACTCACTCCCCTCCATCTCAATGCAAATTATGCAAACTGTAGCTTGCTGTTTCGCTCGATCCCGTGTAATGTAGAGTAACATCACTAGCTCACTCCCCAGCAAAGAGGACCGATACCGCGATACGTTGGCACTATGCGAAAATATGCTGTAGTCTTGCTGAGTTCGTTACCAACAGAGTCACGAGAGCAGCCACTATACGCAGGATCGTGATGCGTGCGTGGGATCCACGTGTCAGTGACGGTGTAGGTTTTATTTCTGATGAAGGTTTCGCTATCATTGTGCGTGGCAATTGCGAATTTTGCAATTTGACATGCGTCTGGGATTCCTGATGTCGTTGAGCTGTGCGTGTAACGATTGGTGGATCAATCGATCGATCCTGGGCCAGTGGTTCCACGTCAGCCGCTGTCAGCTTGTGGTGAGCCCGGTCGTGTAGTATTGTGCAGCAAATTATTGCCCAGGCCGGACTCGATCGATGGATCGATCGATCGCAACATGCGTACGCCGTACCAGATCCACTTATCAATTCCGATCAGAGGAGCCCAGAAAACAAGTTGCTCCCATGTGGCACGTAACGGTACACACTGTTTCACTGCTCTGGTCGAGAAGAAAACCGTGTGCACGCAACAACTGTGCACCGGAAATTTACTCCTACCCGCTGCCGCTTGCGAGAGGAATTCTGTGTACGTGAGGAATTTTTTGTACAGAGAGACAAAGAACGGGTCACGCCACTGAGCAGTCAACACATGCCTTGCTGGCGCCGTGGCAAGGTGAATGGTCCAATCTAATCCCCAATCCCCCGCACAAAGCGCGGTCACTTTTGGCGAGGCATTGTCAGAGAGAGCCAATAGCGCGAAAGGGGAGTGAGCCGAGCTGGGTGAGCAGAGCAGCATGGTCAATTTGGTCATGGATGTGCACAGTGCACAAATGACGAGCCTCGCGAGTCTGGCGCTGCCCGATCGAGACGAATGCAGTGCAGTGCAGCCTCTTCTCTGACTTGTAGCAGCAGGGTGAAGGAATCCCATTGGATGCCAAGATGGCTTCGTCGTCGCCTCAGATTCGACGCGACGCGACACTGAAGAGCATCCAGGAACAGAACACAAGAACAGAAACACCGAAAGCCACCCGAGACGACAGCGACGCTTGATGATGCCATGCCACGGCGTCTTCCAAACGGAACGCGCGTTTGCTGCTGCCGATCGCCAAACGGCCGGCCATACCGGCTGGATTGGATCCGGGACCGGGAATGACGCGGGCAAAAACAGCAAATGGCCATTTACAGATTCGCACGTACCCGCAAAAAAAAAAAAAAAAAAAAAA
>CM002476.1:29968235-30046126 GCA_000325765.3 Leersia perrieri
ACGGCGGCGGCGGCGGCCGTTTTCTCTTCTCCCACGCTGCCGTGGCGGTGGCCGGCTTCGACGGCGCGCGCCGGACACGTAAGGGACAAAACGAGAAGGAGAACAGGAAGAACAGAGTGATGAGGACTGGAAGGTTACTACTAGCTATAGTAGCAAACGAAAGGAATGTTCATTCTATCTATCTGCACAGATGCCGCCGCCGGCGACGAACCGGCCGGCCGGCCAGCCGGCCACTCCCATGCCTCAAAACTGCGCTTCTCGGTTCCGGATCGCCGACACCACCACCACCATCATCATCGAATCCCCCAATCCGTTCGTCCCTTCATTGCAACGCCGCACCACCACCACCGGTGACCGATCCGTCCTCAATCACCTGCCCCCAATAACGAGAAGAATTCAGAGCGGTGGAGATCCACTTGGTGATTGGTTTTGATTTTGATTTTACCTGGTGGGGAGTGAGGAGGAGGAGGGGATCGGGGGTGCAGGGAGGAGGGGCCTCGAAGACGGCGAGAGGGAAGTGCTTGAAGACGACGCCGACGTCGAAGTAGATGACGCCGGAGGAAGGGACGTCGACGCGGATTCCCCGGACGGGGAACCAGAGGAAGAGGTCCTGCGCGGAGACGCCCGAGAGCGACGCGATCCGCCCGTAGCTGATCACCCCGGCCACCGTCGCGTTGTACCGGAGCCCCACCTCGAACTGCGCCGTGCACGACTTCCCCAGCACAGCCTCGAACCTCCCCGTGCCTTCGTCGTGCCGGAAATCCGCGATCCCCGCCGGCAGTAGCCCACGCGGCAGCCCGTGCGCACGGAGAACCTCGTGCGCCGTGTCCGCCGCCGTTGCCGCCGCACACCCCGCCGCCGCCGCCGCCACCATCGCCACCGCCACCGCCAACCAAGACGCCATTTTTCGACGAGGAGGTTAAGCCGCCGACGCGGAGAAGGCGGGGGGAGATGAGATGGAATTGGAGAGGGGGAGGGGGATGGCAGAACGGGCAATAATTGAGGGAGAGAGAAAAAATGGAAATGCCGGGGTGGTGGTGGTGGAGTGGATGGGGACGGGGGGTGGTGGGGGCGACCTGCCCGTGACCCGGGAAGATGTTTTAATTTAGCTAATTGGTTCCGCGTAAAGCGCTCTTATGTTACGCACGGTGTTTTTGTTGTGCTGCAATGGAGCGAAGTCTGAGCTGATTTTGGTTTTTTTTCCGCTTTGGCTTTGGTCGCGGGTGTTCGTGATTCGCTGATTTGCTCTTTCCTTTGATCTTGTGTCTAATTTGGTCGAGTATTCATTTATTCTAGTTTTGGTGAAATATTTAAAGTTATTATGATATTTTTATTGGTCGAGTATTCACACGTAGCGTTTGTATTGCGGTTAACCTGCCTATGACCCAAAATTTCATTTTATTTTAACCCCACAATAACATTTCTAAATAACTACTCAAATTTAAAAATGTTTGAGTCAAATTTTAAAGTTTTGATTACCGCAAATTTTAAAATCTTTCAAGTCAAATTTGAAAGCTTTGATTACCGCATTTTGAATTTTTCAACTCCTAATTTAAAGCTTTCTACCAAATTAATTATTTTCTAAAAAATTAAGTCCGTATCATTATGCTCACCTTTCTCCCCAGTGCATAAGCGTGTATTACCATCTCATGTGCTAATTGCTTGTTTCACAACTTTTTCTTTACCCCTCAATGTGCAATTTAAGTTTGTTTTCGTATTGTGCTTCACTGGTTGGCACATGAAACTTAGGTTAAGTTGCAGACTTAAAGTTGTTGCGATGTTTTAGGAGTGGGGTTTTAAATATAGACTCGTCTTTCCTATACTTATTATTTATTTCCTGGTCACTTTATTCATCCAAAATTTCTGGTGGACCTCGATGATATATGCAACTTGCGTAAATGACGTAATTTTTCTAGTGGGCCTCCCGCATGAGTCGCATATGTTATACTACCAGAAAATTTGAAAGAATAAAATGCAACACTTATCGAAGGAAATAGAGAATAGGAACAGGAAAACGACGTCCTTGAAATTTGAGGGAGTCGATTTCTACTGTGAGATTGCGAGTCGACCATGGAGCAGCAGTGTCTTCTGCTGCCATACGGGGCCCTTGTTGCAGTCACAATATAGATAATTTTGTTTCTCTGCTAAACGTGGGCTGCCTTTCCTCGCTGACGCAACCATCGTGACACGAACATACTGTCGACCACTTGCAATCCAGGCCTCAACCACATACTCGGTGAATCGCCAACTAATTTCAATTGCAAAGCATAAACGAACAAGAAACAGATGTCCTGTGCTCTCCTCTTGTACATTGTCCATAGAGTGAATGCATTAGTTGTGCATCTGGATTTTTGGATGCTTCCGTCTTAGCAGTTGGTACAAGGCATGTGCACCCTCATATTCATTCTGACATCTTGGTATACCGCCATGGTCAGAGATAAATTTTGCATCGAACTCCAAAGCCAACGAACTGCTCCTTCGTTCTAAAATACAGGCTCATTTTATTTCATTAGGACAAGCATTTAACCAATAATTTCTATATTATAAATTTATTTTTATAACATTAAAATTAATGTTGTTTGATTCATATTCGTAAATGCTCTTTTATGACTATATATCCTCTGTCCCAAAAAAATCAACTTCTGGGGTATGAATGTGGACATATACTATGTCCAGATTTAAAGGAAAATTGATCCCCAGAAGTTGATTAATTTTGTGACGGATGGTGTACTTTTTTAATATGATAGCTGATATCGTATGGCTCCTTTGGATTGGAGAAATTTTAAAGGAAAATTGGAGGAATCTAATCCATAGGAAAATTTTCCTATAAGCTTCTTTGAAACAAAGGAATGGCTTTTGAAAAAATCCTATGGGTTTGCTTCCTACAACACAATTCCATAGGAATCTAAGCATGAGCTCCCTCCTGTTTTTATTTTCCTTTGAGAAGTCCAATGCACTCTCACCCTTTCTCTCTAGTATCTCTCTTACACAAAATAGTTTCTTTGATAATTCCTAGGTTTTGTTTCCTTTGAACCATCAAACACATGGAAATTCCTGCATTTTGCAACCCTATAGGAATCCAAAGTGCACGACATTCAATTCCTGTGTTTTCCATGTTCCTATATTTTAAAAATCCTGCGTTCCAAAAAAGCCCTTTATAGAGAAATTGTATGTCAAACATTGTCCTAATAAAATAAAATACGTTCTATAAAAAAGGACGGAGGGAGCATTAATTAGACCGAAACAAATGGCGGAAACAATATCATCCTTCTTTCGAACTGACAACTGCTAGTAGGACAAAATAGACAAGAATACTTTTACAGTGGTACCTAGTCTCTCCCCAGAGTAGAATATCAAGTACTCCATCCATTTTAAAATATAGTATTTGTAGATTCAACTTTTTTCATAATATAATTATTACCGAGGAATTGATTTCCACACACGAAAATCTAGATGTTTTAAACCAATGGGGTGCTTGTAAAGGAATTTTTTCAATTCAAAATTTAAAAATTGATCACTGATGTTACTAAAAGGGTGATCTTTTACCCATTGATAAATTTGCTGAAGAATCTAGTTTATAAATGCTTATATTTTGAGATGAAATAAGTACTAAGTTATCAAAAATAACAGTTGACCTGCCCGTCTAACTAGCTTAGGCTTTGTGATGCATGCAATCCTGTCTAGTACTTGCAAAAGAAACTGGATGAATTCCTGGCAGAATGATAGATCAGTAGCTCTAGTATTAGCTATCTTGTGAGCTAGCTAGTGTTGGCTACTTGGCTTTGCAATGGTTGAGTTCAGGCTGCACCTGATTGGCACAAGCTGTCGGGGAAGCAAGCAATCCATCAAAGGGAGCACCATGATAGCAGTGGGGATCCAAGCAAAAAAAGAATAACATACACAGAAGCAGCACACGCGCAGCATACGGGATTCACACGCCTCCAGTACGCGCTATCGGGTTCCCTTTCTGCTCGCCATCAACAAAAGACTCTGCAAAATGCAGCCTTCGTTCACTTGCGCCCGGGGCTCTCGACCGTTGGCGAGCTTTCACGGTCGCCATCGATGCATCATGGGTGACATCGTTGTCGTTGAGAGCGTTGCACATCTGGATGCTGCCGCTGAAAGAATCAAAGAAAACCTCGAGAAGAAAGAAAGAAAGAGAGAAAGGGAGACGCAGATACTCTGTCTGTCCAGGTTTGCTTGCTCTTGCTGCTTCTCTTTCTTCACTCACCAACTTGCATGCATGGATGATGATTTGGAGAGAAAAAGGGGAATGAATGAATGATTTGTTTGCACAAGAGGTAGCTAGCTCATCACATCATGTATCACAACCTGGATGCACCTGTAATTAGCTCGGATCAGTTAGCTACATCGGGAAATATTTAGTCTTTTTTTTGTTGCTTAATCTACCGTTCCAGCCTGTATGATTTTCCGGTTCAAGGAGTATATACTAGTACATCAGAGCAGCTATAATTGATTGAGACAGTGCCATTGATCACTCATCATTCGTGCTTGCTTAGATCTTAATGCCGAGTGATCAGAAGCGAGTTGGTTATGCGTTGGTGAAAGCTACAACTACTAGATTAAGATTTTAACGGCGATGGCAAGGACGGGGACGCGCACGAAACCGGGCCGGGGGGAGGTGCATGTGTGCGCGAGCAATAATCCTGTCGCGTGGTGCCCCGCCCCGATGGCGCGAATGATTCGGGCGGCGAAAAACTAACCCCCAGTCGCCTCTGACCTCTCCCCCGCAAATCCGCAATGCAGGGATCAAGCCAACGATGATGCATGCGCCGCCGTCGCCGGCCGCTCTACGGTACGCCGGCACGCACGGGTCGGGTCGGGGCAATGGTTGATCAATTCTAATTTTGTTAGACGTTTGGGACAAAAACACGGTATTAAAAAATAACTTTGACTATATTTTTTTATTATAATATATATAGAAATGTCAATAAAAAAATTATTCTGGTTAAAGTACTTTTCAAGATTAGTCTATATAAATGATTTTCATGTTGCTAAAATTAATATTTCTAAAGTTATTTATAGTTAAAGTTTGATAAGTTTAACTTTAGAACAAGCCAAAACGTCTAGTATTATTAAACTGAAGAGAGAGAGTAAAATTTGGCTGAAGTAAAATTGGCTACTCGTTATCCATAGGCTGACCAACACCCATCCCGCCAATGCTGCTTGCTCTTTAGGTTTGGTCAAATAAGAACCCATTCTTTTTAACGAATTAAGTTAAGCAACTACTGATGTAACATTTTACTACTTTTATTTAGATAAAATAGTCAAATATAACTACGGCATGAGTGTAATTATATTATAACTATATTTTATTCACACTATAACTATTGTATAACTAGTTAAATACCTGTGCTTTGCTACGACTAAAATATGTATTAATATTTGCTAAAACAAATATTTTTTATGATATGTATTATTAATTTTTCTTATATGAAATAGTCACCTTAATTTGAATTTTTACGTGGGTATCCATCTATATCTAATTGGTTTTTTAATATCAAAAAGTTTGAGGGTTAAAATGTAAAATTACAGTGAGGGTAGGTATAGGAGTATAGATCATAAAACAATTTTTGTAATACTATGAGGTATCTTAAGAACTGTAAAATTTAAAATTGCATGTACACACAAGTCTCGAAGGGATCCAACAGTCACTATTTAGGATTAGCTATGTGGCACATCAGGCGGGTACAAGCATATTTTAAGCCCAAATGAATACTTAGAAGACCCAAGTGAACATACTTAGAAGACCCAAGTGAACAAAGTTATAGAACGAAACTTCAGGATCAAATTGAGATTTTGATGGACCTTGACGGATATAATATTGGTCATTCCCATTTATCCAAAAACATGTACATCCGTATCGCTTAAATATTGTTTTTTCTAAAATATTTGTTAGGATGTGTGAGACAAAATTCATTCTCAATCTCACTCGTTTTTTCAACCAACTGATTTTTTTGGCTAATCAGGTTAATTATCACCTAAACAGAAAGTGTTCTAATAATTACGGCCATTCAATGAAAGTTAAACAGCACCAGGCGGGCCCATGTTTAGTTACGTCTCACCCACCGGTTCCCGATTCTGTGCAACAACTTCTCAAAAAAAAAAAAAAAGATTCTGTGCAACAAGACCGAAAGAAAAGGAGATGATTGGGATTAGGAGAAACGGAACGGTACACTTGTCACTACATTTACGTATTAAGTGTCGGGCCCCTCCACCTGAGATAGACTCGATTGGATTAGTTTAGGATGTCAGTTAGCGGCTACAAAAGGAAGGATTAGTTGGTGTAATAAAAGGTTTTAGTTTAATGGGGATCTTAGAAAGGCTTAACTTTTGGACGTGTTTAGTTAATCTTGGGCTTGGTTGGGTGCCGGCCGGTGATTAGTATGTTACGTACGAACACGCGGCATGATGGATGGATGCGTTGTCTTCTTTAACTTTTGGGACGTCCGGGCCGGAAATGCCTCTCGTGTAGTCGTGATTAATTAGTGACAGAATTAGCTTATTGTTCATTAGGCAATGGGGGTAAAATGTTCAATATATGAACGGAAAGATCGAATGGGCCACCTTTTATGGAAGGGCAGTATTAGTTTCTAGTGGGCCACCTTTTATGGAAGGGCAGTATTAGTTTCTAATTTAGTAGAGTTTAGACAACCATTGCATTGCACGTACCGAAAGGTTTCGTAGAGGCTACATGGACTAAAAAGAGATGAACAGAGTAAAATAATCACGACCCATTATTTGCATTAGAATCAGAAGCTTTACTATATCATCTCACTATATTATTTTTGCACTAGAAAACAATTGAGAGAGATAGAGAGATAGAATACTGCATTAGATGGAGTAGTGATGATGGACTAAGACTCGGTGACTCCATCTACAAATATCTCCACTAACAAGACGCCAACATATATGCCAACATCATGCACCGCCTCAAAGGCCGGAAAAAACCATCCGCCAGCCAGCCGCTGTGATGTGCTATGCTCACTGCTCAGCAAAAACAACAGAATTCATAATAAACAATTAATATACCAACAAAAAGAAACCGCAAGCCCGTCCAAAAGCACACGTCACGATGCATGCAACAGATGTCGCATGCCATCATCTATTCTAGCTCCAAGACATCTATTCTAGCTCTAAGATCATACTCCCACAAATATATGGAGGCACAAATATATGGAGGCGAAGTGGAGTATAGTGTGTGAACCTTGTACATAGAAGCTCGACACTGCTGGTACTACAGATGCCGACGTTTCATTAGCTTTTGAGGTGGGTTTGTGGTGGTTGTTGTAGTAGCAGACTGGGCTTCAGAGATGGCCCCTGTTGAGAGTGGGTTTGAGGGTGAAGCTACGGGGGACAAAAGAGGGAAGAAGCCACAAGGTTGGAAGTGCATGCCTTTCATCATAGGTGAGTATCTTGTTTATATGACCGTGACTTCCTTCTCCGTTATCGTTATATATGCACCGTATTATTTTCTATTATATAATGTCTGTGCGTTGCAATGGTTTTCTATTAGTTCAACGGAAGAATTTGGGTTGAGTAGATTGTTTGGCTTTGCGGTGGTTGGTTTTTTCCCGTGATATTTTTTTTATTTGGATAGTTTTTGTGAGGGAAGATGTTTTCATGTGAAAATGGATAGATGGATGGAAGGACTACTTTTATTTTTGTTTATAAGTGTTCCTTCCGTCCTCAAATGTAAGCGATTTTTCATGTATTTTTATTCAAGGACGGAGGGGACATTAAAAAAAGAGGGAAAATTAGAGCCATGCCATTACTATTTCTCAAAATTAGAGATATACCATCTTGGCTCACATGTCGTTGACTCATGTAGGCCCCACATGTCATTGACTAACGGATGACATATCTCCAACTTTAAAAAATTACAATGGTATGGATCCAATTAGCCCAAAAGAGGGTATACCATTAGTTTACTTTGCACCAGAGTACCCTAGAGGACACTAGAGGACAGATAAACTTCTCTATGCCTAATCCTTCCGACTGCCATCTACTCTGCCTGTCTTCGTCAACCTTTCCTGTTTCTTATAATCTATGTTGCCTTTGGAATCTATTGTTTTAATTTGCACCGTGTTCGTTGCATAGTTTATATTAAGGTACATCAAAATTAGTGCCATTTTGCAATAAGTTCTATCATATAATGGAAGAGATATATTACATTAGCATTAAGTTACTAAACTTCTTGAATTTAGACGTGTTTTACGAATAACCATTTGGACTTATGAAATTATCTAGGTTTAAGTATCGAGAAACAAAATTATATAGGTTGATTTATGATGTATTGTGGTGGTAATAGGAACTTATATGAACAGATCTGGTGTAAAGTGAAAGTAGGTGCTAAACTTGACGTAAAACAAAAAAAAAGTGAGCCTTGTACACTGTAAAATGCAATTTCTCTATATAATAATTTCACGGAAATTAGTTCATTTCCTACGGGAAGCCAGAAATTGAGAATAATTCTCGTATTTTAGAAGGGGCGGGAAGAATATTGCAGATAGGTATTCATGCACATGCTATTCGTATTTGATCAGCAAAAGGGATTCTCATGAACGAAAGCAAAACTTAACTACTTAATGCAAATAAAACTCAGAATACCTCATTGTAAGTGTACTGAATGGGTGCTCTTTTTTGTTTGTCTACTCAGCAACTGAAACATTTGAAAAGGTTGCGTCAATTGGAGTGGTAGCAAATTTGACGGTCTATCTTGTGAAGCGCTTCAATATTGGGCAAATTGAGGCGGCCAACATTACCAACATCTTCTTCGGTACACTTAACTTTGCGCCATTGCTAGGTGCCTTCATCTCTGACATCTACTTGGGAAGGTTCAAAACACTAGCCTATGGATGCTTTGCAAGTCTCCTGGTAACGTCCATATGATGACCAGACCTTCTCTCTTAATAGTATCATTTCACCTGCTTGACAACAAAAAGAAATGCAAGATCACTTGTCATTATCAAATAAGGCTTCACCCAACAGCTTAATGCTTGTTTCTTTTCTCATTAAAAAGTAAGAATGTGCAATAAGCCTCAGTTGATGATGCAAGGACATGATATAGTAGCACATCCAAACATTCTTTACTGATTTAAGTTGTTCCCAGGAGTGTAGTCATTGAGGTGAACTTATTTTGATCTCCTTGTTTATTTTCTAAAAAAAAAACAGGGGATGCTAGGATTGACTTTGTCTACATCACTTCCAGCTCTCAAACCACCGATCTGCAATGAAACAACCCGACTAGGTGGAGGCTGCAACAGCCCATCAACACTCCAGCTAAGTGTGCTATATCTTTCTCTAGGCTTCCTAGTTATTGGTGGAGGAGCGATCCGGCCTTGCAGCTTGCCTTTTGGTGTAGACCAGTTTGATAAGACCGACGAAGAAAGTCGAAAGGGCCTAAACAGCTATTATAATTGGTATTATGGAACAACTACTGCTGCCCTGGTGTTATCAATGACTATCATCATCTACATCCAGAACAATGTCAGCTGGCCAATGGGATTTGGCATACCCACATTCCTAATGCTTCTAGCAGTTATCATCTTATTTCTGGGTACCAACCTGTACGTCCATGTACAACCAGAGGGAAGCATCTTTGCTGGAATTGCCAAGGTTTTAGTGGCTTCATTTAAAAAGAGAAATCTCAAGCTTCCTTGCCTCCATGATATAAATCAACAAGAATCGATGCTCTACAACCCTCCCTCAAAGGGCAACCGCGTATTCAAATTGCCACTCACTTCCCAGTTCAGGTAAACATCTGTTAGTCAGTTACAAAAATGAACAGAATTGGAACTAATGTAGAGCTAGAGATGTAAACAACTTAAAAGTGGTGGAAAAATCAAAGCAATGACTAGACATAGTGAAAGCATTAGAACATCCAACAAACTGAGAAATGCATTGCCATATGTATATGTGGCACACATTATTACACACGTATAGACTGCTCAGGATAATTTTGCAAGAAAATTACAATAAAATTGAAGATAAGTTGGTGATTTGAATTTGGCAAGTCCGCATCAATCCTGAGGCACATTTGAAAATTATGATGGTGCAGGTATACAAGTACATGTGGAAAAAACAAATCAGAAGAACGGAAGTTCTTGATATTGTTCTACTTTATTGCCAAAATATTTTGAATTTTCAAAGCAAAGCAACATCCAACAATTAATCAAGTCTTTGAAGTTTAGTGATTTTTATTCATTACCTCTTATATAAATAGATTCGGATACAGCTAGATATTGTCCTAACTTGCATGACTATTTTGTATGCTTAGCAACACCAACACACATAAATATTGTCGATATATACTATATTTCTATCCACGTGCTGGGCAAGAAAATGCAGAAACTCATATTTGTTGTTAAATGTATACATTTTTTCCTCTAGTAAATGCATGGAATGCAGCCCTTGCTTAAATGAAGTTAAGAAGAAACATGCTGGTCATGTCAAACAAAGATGATGACCCTTTCAAACAATTATATGCTAGATGCTATCATAGTTTCATGCATGTTACTCATCCTCAGGTTTCTTAATAAAGGTGCAATTGTAAGCGATGATGATATAAATGTTGACGGTTCTGCAAGAAACTCTTGGGAGCTTTGTACCGTTCAACAAATAGAGGAGGTCAAATGCTTGATAAGAATTGTCCCGATTTTTGTTTCTGGAGTCCTATGCTTTGTCGCATTGGCTCAGCAATTCACCTATATAATCTTGCAAACATTTACAATGGACTGTCACTTAGGGACGCACTTTGAGATTCCAGGAGGCTCTGTCGTATCCATATCCCTCATTGCCCTAACTCTATTTATCCCCATTTATGACCGGATTTTAGTACCTATAGCTAGAAGATTCACTGGAGTGGAAAGCGGTATTTCACTTCTACAGAGACAGGGTATAGGGTTGGTCATTTCTCCCATTTCAATGGTGGTAGCAGGACTTGTTGAACGTAAGAGGAGGAACTCGGCTTTGTCGAATGGAAGAATGTCACCTATGTCAGTCTTGTGGCTTGCACCCCAACTTGTTTTAATGGGTATTGCTGAGGGCTTCAATGCAGTTGGACAAATAGAATTCTACAATAAGCAGTTTCCAGAGAGCATGCAAACCATAGCAGGATCTCTTTTCTTCTGTGCTATAGCTGGAGCAAACTATCTTAGTACTGCTCTGGTAAACATCATGAGAAAGGTCACTACCAGAGATGGTCACTCAAGCTGGTTAACAGACAACATTAATCTTGGCAAACTTGACTATTACTTCTATTTCATTGCTCTCATGGGAGTCCTGAACCTTATTTATTTTCTTATATGCTCACACTACTATCAATATAAGGTCATGTCACTCCATGCTGAAGAATCCATCAAAATATCTATGGAAGAAGAAGCCACAGAGATCGACATTGACACAGATGCACCTAGCAAATGAACAGTACAACTGCAAGTCTAATTGGTCTTGCATAGCAAAATACTTTGGACATGGTGACATACTGAAATTTCAATCTGGAATTAGAAGAGCCCCTTATATTTGTAACATCAAATAGACTTCTGTGTCATCTTATGAATATGAAAAAAACAATTGTACCATAGTTTGGCAAGAGGGTGACATATTATCTCTAGAAAATCTCTAGAAAACATGAATAAAAAGTTTTAATGGTATGTCCTGCTGTGTTAGTATTGGAGTGTGAATGTTAAGCTTACGAAACTTCATCAAGTCCATAATGGTTATGCGACAAGTAAGCGCAGGAAATGCACCATCTTTTTCTAGCCTTAATGTGCATACTATTTGAAATTCTTATAGATCTTCTAGGAACATGATTTGCAGTAACTAGCAGGTAATCAGGCAATAGGAGAAAGCACGGTTCATTTATAGGTAAAACAAATTGCTGATTTATGTCAACTTTCAACCATTTTGTAGGTAATCTCACACAATGTGGTGGGTGATCCTTCATATACTTAATATGTAATACAAGTAACTTTTAAAAAAATCATGCAAGGTGAGGGATCTTATTTGGTTGCTTAAGATGTAACTGATAAAGATTGCAGAAATGTTTATATTGAATAAAGAGTTTATGGTAGGGAAAGAAGATCTCAGTTCTTTCCAGAAAAGCAATGGGCATATCAATTGTTAAACCCACCGTGGAAAGACGTGGAACAATAACTGGAGCACCACGGACTTTGTCAAGTGCAAAACTTATCCGCAATGGTCGTCCTAGCATTACCTGTAATAAACAACAAGCCTGTTTATTTGACTGTTCATTTTTCTCTGCAATAGTTAATACAGCAACTGTTATACATCTCTCTTCACAAAACCGTACCTTTCCATCCATAGCATCCTTGGCACACTTAGCTTCATACTCACTTGAGAAGTGAATAAACCCAAAACCTCTTGACCTTCCAGAGTTTTTGTCATACATTATTCTCACTGCATCATCAAATAGTCATTATATAATTATGTTCACTGCTACTAGCTTAACGAACATGAAAGGAAGGCATTAAGCATTGCAATTTCTGGGGGGAAATAGGATAAACAATAGAAGAACACATTTTGCCAGTTGTGACACACATCTTAATACCAAGCAAACACAATATGACTCCAACATATAATTCCATGGTATATGCATATTGACATGTCATCTTTCAAAATAAAACCCTGTGATAGATGACAAATAATCACACCACATATGAACCTGCTTAAAACAGAAGTGATAGCCATCGACACTGAGGGATAGACGTGAATGATAGCCATCTACATGAAGGTATGGGACAATTTAGACTTACAGAGCAGCTAAATGTTCATTACTTGAAGAGAAGTGTTAGCACTTGGTAGCTATCTATGTTATAAAACATATACAGCTTTCCTCTATGATTATATATGTCAACTATATCTGTTGGTGGCAGCACAGATATATGCATGAAACGCTAACAACTTTAAGGGAGAAAAGTGCAACCACACTACTAGATCTGTGAACTAACATCCAATATAAATTTTAAAGTGGCTGGCTAATAGGGACTGCCAGACTGCTAATATAAAGCAAGTTGCAAAGCAACACTTGCACATAAATTGAACAAAATAATGCACACATTCCATTAATATATTTTTAAATATTTCAAGAAAAACACTGCATACATTTCATAATATGCATTAATTACACAGCATACAACCACAGGTTACATGAAGAGGTGCACATCCAGCAATCCGATATACCGCTCCAAAAAAATTGCCACATCTGGTATTTCCATTCTCTATAACCAATACTTCTTACTATGAATAGTATGTTGTTGTCCTAGGCAGGTTCGCAAGTAAACATGCACAATCTAGATCAGGGCATCTGCTAAAATAGAGGATCGCCATAAAAATTCTAAGGCAATTTAGAAAGGAAAAATAGACATATAAAATGATGAAGTTATATAAAAATGAGTATGCACTAAACAAGCCGCCTTAGTGGGCCAGTACCATTAGAATCCATGGTCACATGTTAAAAGATTCCTGGAGCAACAACAAGATGTGATATCGTTGGCCGTGCTTGATGATTTACTTTTTCCACAGGAGACTTGGCAGCTTGAAAGTGAAAACTCGACTTATGTCAGATAGATTCCAATAGCTTTAGACAGTGAAGACTAAATGTTTAATGTATCTTCTCTTTTCCTATGGAAGTGTTGTTCTACTGTCTTCTGCTAGATGGCATGATCTCAATGGAACTAAGCCCTAAAGTTTTCCTTGAAATTCGTTTTGTATAACAGGATCTGACAGATTCAGCAGCTCTATATTTGCCAGATGACGCATAAGCATTAGAAAGTAGTACAACATGGCCATAATCAAACGATTCTGTTGCAAGCACCTTCTCTGCAGCAACTTTAGTAAATTCCATGTCACCATGCAAAAGCCCCCCTCCCATCAAAGCCTTCCAAGCATTTGGTCCTATTTTATTGTGAGTCAAGCTAGCCACTCTTGATGCTTCATCCAAGCGGCCAGCCCTTGCCAACATATCAACTATGCATCCGACATGCTCTGGGGATGGATTTATGCCCTTGTCATCAATCATTCTTCTGAAGATAAGCACCCCATCATCCACCAGTCCAGAGTGGCTACATGCTAGCAATGTGTTCAAATAAGTCACACTGTCCCGATCCTCACTAGATTTCTCCATCTCATTGAAAAGTGCTACTGCTTTCTCTCCTTGGCCATTTATACCATACGATAGTATCATAGTATTCCACGAGACAGCATTCCGAGAAATCATCTCATCAAACACTTTATGCGCCAATGTCACGTATCCGCACTTTCCATAAACTGCAATGAGGGTATTAAGAACAGGTTTGTACAGACATAAACCTGATTTGAAACAATATCCATGAAGTTGAATACATAGTTCAAACTTAGCAATCTCATAGCAAGCAAGCAATAAGGTGACCAATGTCACATAATCAATCATAAAGAGACCTTCATGTCTCATCTTCGCAAAGAGATACATCCCTTCTAGGGTATATCCATTTTCTACATATGCTGATACCATTGCAGTCCATGAAACCAGGCTTTTCTCCCTTATACCATCAAACAACATTCTTGCAGAACCTAAATCCTCACATTTAGCATACATTGTGATTAAAGAGTTGATTGCAAGAAGCTCGCCACTGAACCCACGGGTTACAATCTGGTTATGAACCAACTTTCCCATCATTGCATCACCCAGATGTGCACAAGCTTGCACCACCGTAACCATTGCTACCCTATCAGGCACTATGCCACGCAACCTCATCTGGACAAACAAACGTATAACTTCAATAGCCTGGGATTCCTCAAGAAGGAAACCCATCATCATCGTCCAAGAAACAACATCATTAACAGAGATCTTTTTGAAAATATCTCTTCCAATCACAAGATTACCAAAGCTCAAGTACATACCCAGGATTGAGTTTGTCACTGAGACATCTGAATCAAGCCCAATCTTGACCGAATAAGCATGTGCACTCTCACACAATCTGAGGTCACCACAACCAGCATAAGCCTGGGTAATGCTAATCATAGTCACAACATTAAGAACTGGTCCAAATGAAAACAGTAACCTCTTAAGAACCAACAATGCTTCCTCAAATAGATCATTGTGCAGTAACCCAGAAATCAATGCATTCCAAGTAACTATACCAGGATCCCTCGTTTCACCAAACAATGCCCAGGCCTTCATAGGGTATCCACATTTCGCATAGGAGTCAAGCAATGCGGTCCGAACGAAAGGACTGGATTCCAACCGGCTCTTCATAGCCCACCCATGAATGCACTCGGCAAGCACAGCATCACCCATCCCAGCAGCTGCTAGCAAAGCACCAACCAATGTGAACGAGTTCGGGGTCACCCCAACCCTCATCATACCAACAAACAGCCTGATAGCCTCGCCAAACGACCCGCTCTTCGCATGCTGGTAGATTGCGGCCGAGCACGCGACCAAATCCCTAACAGGCATTTCATCAAACATCTGGCGTGGTTGCACGTGACCAGAACACTCACTTCCTCCTCCGAGCCGTTTCGTCGAACACCTACCGCCCACACCATCTGAACCCTCCCCAATCCCCACCGCCCACCACTCAATAGGGTTATTCTCTAGAGCCTAAACGAAACGAAACTATTCCAAGTGACAAATTGTCGCGGTTTTGTTGTGGATTACCTTCGGTGACGGTGCCGAAGCTGGAGAAGGCGTCCGTGAGCGACCGCTCGTCCGCGGACCACGATAGCCCTGCTCGTAGCAAAGCAGAGTCAATGTGAGATCGAGCCACGAAACTTTTGTGCTGGATCGCCGAATGGAACGGAGGCGGGAGAGATGAGAGTTGTACCGGCGACGAAGAGCTTCGAATTGGAGGGCGGCGTTGGTGGTGGCGGTGGAGTGGGCGAATCGTCGGGTGGTGAGGCTGCGGCGGACAGAGCGCGGCCGTGGTAGTGGTGGTGGTGGTTGTGGCTTACGGGAGCTAATCGGAGGCGGGAGAGCAGCGCACGAGCCGCCATGGCGGCGGCGGTGACTGCGGCGGTTTGGTTAACCGCGAGCACGGCCGGAAAGTGAAGCACGCGTGAGGGTCTGAGGGATGGAGGATGCAGAGGGTCAAGGCTTGAGTGGGCTATAAGCCCGAGGCCTCAAGTTGACAAGCCCAGCGGCAGTATCCTAATAGATCAGGTTCTCCCTATCCGTCCCGTAGATTATAGTACCAGTAGCCCAAAAGAACAATATCTGCTCAAAGGCATTATGCTAAGTTGTGTTGTGTTTGTGCCCACTCATCACAGTTGGAGGCACACCTCGCATACGAAGAAGTTTGTACGTGTTGTCGTTGGTGTTGTGCGGATTACACACTTGAGCAACTCAAAACCAAAAAAAAAAAAAGTTGTGTTGTGTTTCCTGTTCTTTTTGCACGGTACAAACGTAAGTGCTTACAAGAATGCACATATAAACATCCTACTCACCTCCGAAGGATCAAGTTGGTATATGAGACTAATAGAGTCGTCACAGACACATTGTTGCCAATGAATAAATTATTCATCATTAAAATAATAATTAGCCACAAGCGAGAATAGATCACCCTTGCCTTGTTACTCCTTCAAATATAATGAACTTAGGATCATTTGGAGAGATTAAAAACAAGTTGAAAAAATACCAGATTGCGCAATACACGATGGGTGATTAGGAAGTAATAATAAAGTAAGTTACAAACAAAACAAATGAAAATTTTATAATTAATTTTTAAATAAGATAAATGGTCAAACGTTGCAACAAAATGAGGGAGTAATTTAGATATAGGGACAAGATTTGAACTCTTACTCCCCTTGCATTTGGGTACAGAGGAGTACTGTACATTATTATAAATGCGTGTACCATCTAATAATATTGATCCATTTATAAGCCAAGTTATGTTCCATGTCGACTCCGTGCCCTTTGACCATTTCATGAGACCTGCATTTGCACCGCTGAAAATCCACTTCTTTAATATAGTGTAGAATAACGGTATGACTGTTTATTTATCTGAATCCGCTCCTTCTTACCCCTAGTCAATCATGCTTAAACCCGCTCTCATGTTTAATCCTCACTACATTGCCACTATTTATATGCATATGTACCTCTTGATGGAATCCTGACTTCATTAGATTTGATCCTAATTACAAGTTAGTACAGCAAACAATCACGGCAAAAGGACGCTTGAGTAACGCAAGCTTGCTAATTAATTCATCGTATGCGGCAAAACACTGGTTAATTAAGAAGGCAACGTGAGAATTACAGGCTGCAACGAAAGAAGCTAGCTAGTTGCCAGGTGCCATGAAACTTTCAGTTTAAAGTGACCTTTGGGTACGTACAGTGCCTGGCTGCCTGCCACCGGCAGGCGGCAGTACAGTACGTACACTCCAGGTAGCAGATGCTTTGCTTCTCTGTAACGAGCATTAGCTGCTATGTCACTCTTCCTAAGCTTGCTTTCATCCATCTCAAGAAAACGGCGTCCCGGCACCTAATGCACTAATTACCCTATACTCAGTAGCAGAGCAGTGAGAAGCTGAGAGCAAACCAGGTGCAAAACCAACTTAAATCACACGCAAAAATCTTGACCTGACAGGCAGAATAATCATTCATCATTTTTGTCAAAGGGAAACTCAGCTAACAATGCACTTTAACCACTAGGAGTCTAGGACATTCAGAAGCAACGAATTCTGAAAATGTCTAGAACAACTGATTAGCTCAAACAACAGGTTCAGTAGTACATAAATATCAGTGTGTCTCCATATATATAGAGAGAGAATCAATTATATAAGTGGTCCGAATAAACATTATGCGCGCGATCAAAGAACAGGGAAAGAAAAAGAAAAAGAAAATGTGACAAACTCAAACAAATAGAAGGCGTTTAACGACGACACAAGGAATCATTTCTAGAAGCAACAGCGCATGCATCTGCCTTGGCTTAGCTAGGAGCTAACATGTTTCACAAGCCTTTTTAGTTCCACATCATTGAATGACTGGCCACTCCTTCCTAATCTCAAAGTAGTAACTCATCTCCAAGTAGCATTTGCCATCATCATCAACAAACTGATTGACAAATAAATTGCATTCATGGTTAGTAAAGCATGCAACTGCCTTAATACAACAGAACTGACGAACTTGATAAGTTAGAAATACCTTTAGTTTAGCAGAATAGGAACCTCTTGCGAACATGCCAGCAGGGGTTGTCTCCTCTTCACCCTCATATGTGTAGGGCTCTAGCTGGGGACTGAATGTCCCCAGCATCACCTTCTGGTTCTCCACTGCAACACAGAATACACATCATACATAGAATTCATCGTTCCATAGGTCAAATCATCTTAAATTCATCATTGCTGAAGACCATAAGAAAATTCATCGTGTTAAAATGACCTAATTTTCTATTGTGATCATCATCTGAAATGTCCTATTGTTACAGTTATGAGGAGATCGCAAAACACACAACATTGACGTATTGAATAGCATATCAGAAATTTAACCAAATAGACGTATAATTCAAGCACCATTTTATCTCGTCTACAACAACATGAAAATAAATGCAGATCATGTCAGCGCGTCGTGTCTCACCTCTTACTCCAGTCTTCCAGACAGTGTTGGTATACTTGAGGCCTGACACAATGTTGTTGGAGACGACGAAGTTGAAGCGGAAGCTGTAAGTGCTGCCGTCCTTGAGCGCGAAGGCGTAGCCCTTCTCATCGGGGACGAAGGGGATCGGCAGGACAAGATCTGGCCTATCAGGCGACAGGATGGTCAGGTTCAGCACCTTCACCTCCGGCTCAGCAGTTTCTGCATGCGCCATATGATGTTAGAGACCAATGCATGCATCGATCAAGAATCTGACAAAGATGGTCATTCATAGACAAGATCGATATGAACATGGAAATTAACCATCAAATCAGTGCATATCAGATCAGATCAAATCATATACCTCCAAGCTGTTCTGTGTCGACCTGACCAAGGAGTTGCTCCTTCCACCTCCTCAGGCTCTCATCATCCTACATTAATTAATTAACAGGAAAAATGATCACGTAACAGCAATATCATCAGATCAACAGCAATTAATGGAGGCAGATCGATCGAGTGCGATGTTGATCACGTACCTTGTCGAGCTCGAGCTGCTCCTTGAGGGGGACCTGGGGGCCGAGCACGACGGCGCGCTTGTTTCCGTCCTCGTCCTCCTCTTCCTCCTCCACGTCGTTCGCCGACGCGGTCTGATGCTCCTTCTCCTTCTCCTTCTCCTTCTCCTTGTCCTTATTGTCCATGGGCACGGCACGCGCGCGGCGGAGGCGAGAGGGGTCGGGTGCGGCTTGCTCCCCACGCGGACACGGGACGGCAAACGGCGACGCCGATTGAGCTAATGATCGATCGATCGATTCGGTGGGGGCGCGCGCGTTCCGTGTGTATGTATGGATGGGGATAGGAAGGGAAGGGAGCGAGAGGGGGGGCGCGGTGGTGGTGGTGGTAAGTAACGTGGTGGTGTTGGGGGGATCGGTGTGGGAAGGGAAGGAAAGGGTCGTGGCGTGGAAGAGAAACGCGCGCGCCACGGGCGGGCGGTGGCGATGGTCGTGAGGCCGCCAGGTGTGCGCGCGCGCCGCGCGCTGCGCCCGTCCGCTCGCTCGCGATTGGGCTCGGTTTTGTTGGTGGGCCGCGTAGGCTGAACCGGCCGCCGAATTACTGGGCTGGGCCTTGTAGCACGCGGGAGCGTGTAACCGTCACGTGTGCACGGGCCGGCCGCACTCAACAGCGAAGTAGCTGAAACGGCGATGGGCGCCAGACCGGTGCGGTGGCCGCGGGTGCTGACGCCGGCGCACCTCGCCGGCGCCATCCGCCGGCAGAAGAGCCCGATCCAAGCCGTCCAGCTCTACGCCCACGCGCCGCGCAGCTACCCGCCCTCCTCCTACCGCCACAACGACGACGTCCACTCCTCCCTCCTCGCCGCCGCCGCAGCAACCGCCGGCGGCGGCCGCGGCACCGAACTCCTCCCCTCCCTCCTCCGCCGAATACTACCGTCCTCTTCCTCCGCTGACTCACTCCTCGCTGACTCCATCCCCAAACTCCGTCCCGTCGCTGCCGTCTCCATCTTCCGAAATTCCCTCCCTTCCTCGCCCGCGCCGTCGTGGTCGCGATCCTTCTCCGCCCTCCTCCGCCGCCTTCTCTCCGAAGGTTTGCTTCCCGACGCGGCTCGTCTCTTCGCGGAATTCGCGGGAAGGCCGGAAGTCTCGCTAGCGTCTGAAGACCTCACCTCGCTGATCGTGGGGCTGTGCAGTGTGCGGCGACCAGACCTCGCTCTGCAGGTGTTCGACGAAATGTCTAACCAGTGCCTCGCCCCTGAGAAGGATGCTTACCGAGCGATCGTTCCTGCGCTCTGCGATGCTGGCATGCTTGAGGAGGCCACACATGTTGTATACTCCATGCTGTGGCGTGTGTCACAGAAGGGATGCGACACGGATGTTGTGGTGTACCGGGCGTTGCTGGTGGCACTGTGTGCGGCTGGCCGAGGTGAACAGGCAGAGCTAGTGTTGGATAAAGTGCTTAGGAAAGGGTTGAGGTCTTCAGGTAGCCGGCGCTCTCTCCGTGTTCCTATGCTTGCTGGGCTTAGCATTGAGGATGCCCAGGAGGCCATTGATCAGGCGTTGGTTGTTCGAGGTGGGCGTACTATTGCAAGCTTTGAAGTTCTGATTATTGACCTCTATGATGAGGGAAGATTGAATGAGGCAGATAATTTGTTTGAGGAGATGGGGAAGAAGGGATTCAAGCCAACAATATGCATGTATGAGGCGAAAATCGTTTCTTTATGCAGGGAAGGCAGGTTGGATGAGGCTGTGAAGGTGTTGGAGGATGAGTTACCCAAGAATGATCTCGTTCCGACCGTCACAACTTATAACTTGCTAATGAGGGGACTTTGCAACTCGATGCAATCAATGACGGCACTCAGATTCCTTGGAAGAATGGATAAACAACTTGGTTGTGTTGCTCGGAAGGAGACTTTCTCAATCTTGGTCAATGGCTTGTGTTCAGAGAGACAATTTGTTGATGCAGCACAGATTTTGGAGAGGATGGTTAAGGGTCGCTATCGACCTGATAGAACTGAATTCAACAATATTATCAAAGGTTTATGTTCTGTTGGCAGAACATATGATGCATTGCTATGGCTAGAGGAGATGATCGACCATGGAGAAACACCTGACATCTATGTTTGGTCTTCTTTGGTTTCAGCAGCATTAGGAGTAGAAGACCTTACAACTGCTGCTACGCAAGAAGTGGGATCCGGCCAGCACACAAAATCACCGATTTGACCTTTTGTATTTAACCTCTTCTGTAAGTGATCTTGTTGTTTATGCAGTTCAAAAAGGAATTTCTGTAAGCCAATTACTTTCTGCACGTATTGATAGTATATCTTGAATGTACTTTGACCTAATAGTTGCAATGAGGAAAATGCACTATACTCTGTTACTATTTTACTACCACTTAGGACACATATACTGAGCTGAGTCCACTTTTTAGATGTTTAGCTGTGGACAAACTTGTCATTTTGATGTAGAATATCCATTTGAAGATTGATTAGGCACAAGATACAACGAGTCAATTAAAAATATAATCATGTGGTATTTTGTACGTTACAAAATTGCCATGGTACTATCAAGGCAGAGATACAAAATTGCCTGGATAATATCATGGCACAAGTACAAAACAATTCCCAGGTCTATTAGTATTAGTCCTGGCTGAGATTACATGTCTGTTGGATCAACCAAGCAGAGCTACAAAATTGCCGGATCTTCTCCAGGCTACTAAAACTGCTGGATCAATCCAATCAAACCTTACATTGCTGGGTTGTGTTGACCAAACAACCAGGTCTTTTCCTGGCTTCTAAACTTATATAGCCCATGTCCCTTGCTTGGTGGCCGGGAAAATTGCTCGGGAACTTGGGCGTGGTGGCAACATCAGTTGAACCCGGCGGTCATCGGCATCCAAAATTGCCAGTCTCACCGTGCTGCTACTTACTCTACACCTAACTGATCACGCATAGCTCCAATTAATGGAGGGTTGACTGGAAGCAAAGAGCTCAGTCCTCCATCTCCCAACCAAGGTCCAATGGCTCGTCGAAGTCGAAGTTGGATTCGAATCCGAAGTCGAAACCGTCGGCCATGTCACTGAAAAAATGGAGCTGGTCGAGGACGGGAGAATTCTGGGTGGTGTCGTTGCGTTGGAGGAGCTCATCCACATCACTGAGGTAATGTAGCTGCTCGAGAGGGGGAGAATTCTGGGTGGAGTCGGAGCATTGGAGGAGCTCATCCACATCACTGAGGTAATGCAGCTGCTCGAGAGCGGGAGAATTCTGAGTGGAGTCGGAGCATTGGAGGAGCTCATCAGTGGAGAACTGCGTCTCGTCGCTGCCCGTGGTGAGGAACTGGACGGGTGCCTCCATGAAGTTGTCGCTGGTGCTGCTGGTGGTTTGGTAATCGGGCATGGTTGTTGTGTCGACGTAGTTGCCTCCAATGTCGTCCATATACGGGTCAGCTGATGGCACCATGGCGTTGCACGGCTCGCCGCCGTTGTCCCACGCGCCTGGGTGGTGCCAGACGCCGTTGGTCGCCGGCGCCGACTGGATTTGGTAGCCGCCGCCGCCGTTGTTGTCCAGGCATTGAAGTTGGCCGTACGCGGGCTGAGCGATGGCGGCGTTGCACGGCTGGAAGTCTCCCCACACGAGCTGGCCGTGACTGTTGACGCCATTGCTCTGCATCTGCATCTGCAGATCGTACCCGTTCATGTCCAAGCAGTGGCGACCCATGTACTGGACGTTGTTGTACACACCAGGCTGCGTCATTGTCACGCCGGCGGTGTACTCCTGCTGGAACGGGTTACACGTGGCGTGCACCTGGGCGTGGTAGCCGTGTACGCCGGGGGAGCTGGTTCCAGTGCACGGTACACCATGACTCACAGGCCACGGCACGTCGGCGTTGCGCCGGTCACCGCCGGAGTCACCGGCGACGGCGGCCATCAACTCCAGCGCCTCCCGTCTCTCGGCCGTGGCCTGCAGCGTGGCGTCGATGGACACGAGCATCTGCTGCAGCTCGCCCTGAGACATCCTGTCCAGCACCGTCTTCGGCGGCTTGAGCTCGTCGGGGCCGTCCTGCTGCAGCTTGGCGAGATCGGCCTTCTTCTTGCCCAGCAACGCCCGGAGGTAATCCGCGTGCGTGTGCTTCGCCCGCTTCTCCGCCGGCAGCGCAAGGTACTTGTCGATGACGCTGACGTCCCCTTCGTTCTTTGGCGGCGTAGTCCACACGTCCGGCGCGCCGCCGTTAGGGCCGGCGCACACAACCGCGACTTGGACTCCACACAACGTTGCGAGCTCCCGCGCCTTCTTCATCATCCCCTCCTTCCGCTTCGTGTACCTCACGCTGCGCGTGCGCCGGTCGGCGATGGGAGCAATTGGTATCTTGCGGCGAGCCATCGTAAGAGATCGGTCAGTCGATACGAGAGACAATAGAATAGCCAGACTCGAAGGGTTTACATAAGACGGATCTTCCAGTTAGAATCGGATTGCAAGTTGCCCTCCGAGTCGGACCGCGATCTGCTCGCCTCTCCGCGCGGCCGCACTGCACGCGCAGTCGACACCGCCGTGTGGCTTGCGAGAGAAACGCGCGCGCCAAGAGCGGGGGTGGCGACGGTCGTGAGGCGCGCGGCCCACATCCGCTCGCTCGAGATTGAGATCGGTTTTGTTGGTGGGCCGCGCAGGCTGAAATGCTGAATTAGCTGCGGGATTATTGGGCTTGTCTTCTAGCACGCCAGAACATTGTAAGCTTGTAAGTTGTAACAGTCGCGTGTGCACGGGCCAGCCGCACTCGATAACGGAACTGGAAACGGCGATGGGCGCCACGCCGGTGCGGTGGCCACCCACGGGTGCTGACGCCGGCGCACCTCGCCGGCGCCATCCGCCGGCAGAAGGATGCCCAAAAAGTCATTGATCAGGCGTTGGTTGTTCGAGGTGGGCGTACTGTTGCAAGGTTTGAAGGAGAGTTTCTCAATCTTGGTCAATGGCTTGTGTTCAGAGAGCCAGTTTGTTGATGCAGCACATATTTTCGAGATGTCCATGTTTGGTCTTCTTTGGTTTCAGCGGCTTTAGGATTAGGACAAGACCACAACTGCTGCTAAGCAATAAGGTGGGATTTGGCCAAGTGTATTGTTCAAACGCACAAAAATCACAGGTTTCAGCATACAGAGTTAACCTCTTCTATCTGTCTATAAGTGAAACAGTCTTGTTGTTTATGCAGTTCTGGAAGGAATTTCTGTAAGCTAGTTAGTTTCTTCACGTGGTAACAGTATGTCTTAAATTCCTTTTAGCTTACAGAAATTTACTAGTTGCAACTTGCAATAAGGAAAAGAAGTACATGTCAGGAGTTTTGAGTCACTCCTTAGAAATTAAGCAGATGATTGTCATTGTGATGCAGATTGTAGAATATCCATATGAAGATTGATTGTATTGTTGGCACAAGATACAACGAGTCAATTAACAATATAATCATGGGGTGTTTTGTACATTACAAAACTGCCATGGTAATATCAAGGCAGGTATACAAAATTGCCAGGATAATATCAAGGCACAAGTACAAAACAATTCCCAGGTCTATTAGTATTAGTCCTGGCTGAGATTACATGTCTGTTGGATCAACCAAGCAGCGCTACAAAATTGCCGGATCTTCTCCAGGCTATTAAAACTGCTGGATCAATCCAATCAAACCCTACATTACTGGGTGGTGTTGACCAAACAACCAGGTCTTTTCCTGGCTTCAAATCTTTATAGCCCATGTCCCTTGCTTGGTGGCCGGGAAAATTGCTCGGGAACTTGGGCGTGGTGGCAACATCAGTTCAACTCGGCGGCCATCGGCATCCAAAATTGCCGGTCTCACCGTGTTGCTACTTACTCTAGACCTAACTGATCACGCATAGCTCCAATTAACTCAGTCCTCCATGTCCCAACCAAGGTCCAATGGCTCATCGAAGTCGAAGGTGGATTCGAATCCGAAGTCGAAGCCGTCGGCCATATCACTGAGAAAATGGAGTTGTTCGAGGACAGGAGAATTCTGGGTGGGGTCGTTGCATTGGAGGAGCTCATCCACATCACTGAGGTAATGCAGCTGCTCGAGAGGGGGAGAATTCTGGGTGGAGTCAGAGCATTGGAGGAGCTCGTCGCTGCCCATGGTGAGGAACTGGACGGGTGCCTCCATCACCATGAAGTTGTCGCTGGTGCTGGTGCTGGTGGTGATTTGGTAATCGGACATGTCCGTGTTGGTTTGGTAATCAGACACGGTTGTTGTGTCGACGTAGTTGCCGCCGATGTCGTCCATGTACGGGTCAGCCGATGGCACAATGGCGTTGCACGGCTCGCCGCCGTTGTCCCACGCGCCAAAGTTGTGCCAGCCAGCGTTGGTCGCCGGCGCCGGCTGGATTTGGCTGAAGTTGTTGTTGTCCCAGCACTGCAGCTGGCCATGGCTGTTGATGTCGTTGCTCGGCATCTGCATCTGCATCTGGTAGCCGTTCATGCCCACGCCCATGTACTGGACGCTGTTGTACCCAACAGGCTGCGCCATTGTCACGCCGGCGTTGATGTACTGCTGCTGGAACGGGACGGGTTACACGTGGCGTGCACCTGGTGCTGGTACCCTTGTACGCCGGCGGATGTAGTCCCGGTGCACGGGACGGCAAGATGCATAGGCGGCACGTCGGCGTCACGCCGGTCACCGCCCGAGTCACCACCGGCGGCGGCCATCAACTCCAACGTCTTCCGTCTCTCGGCCGTGGCCTGCAGCGTGGCGTCGATGGAGCCGAGCAGCTGCTGCAGCTCATCCTGAGACATCCTGTCCAGCACCGTTTTCGGCGGCTTGAGCTCGTCGGGGCCTTCCTGCTGCAGCTTGGCGAGATCAGCCTTCTTGTTGCCCAGCAACTCCCGGAGGTAATCCACGCGCGTGTGCTTCGCCCGCTTCTCCACCGGCAGCGCAAGGTATTTGTCGATGACGCTGGCGTCCTCGTCGTTCTTTGGCGGCGTCGTCCACACGTCTGGTGCTGCGCCGTCCGGGCCGGCGCACACGACCGCGACCTGGACGCCGCATAGGGTGGCAAGTTCTCGAGCCTTTTTCATCAGACCCTCTTTCCGCTTCGTGTATGTGACGGCCCGTGTCCGCCGGTTAGCGATTAACGTCATGGGGACTCTCCGGCGCGGCATCACGGCAGTCGAGGGACGGGAGGAGTCGACATCGACAGAACGGGTATCGCGTCGTTCTTGTATGTATGATGTGGAAGGCTCGGAGTCCCAATTTGAGTCGGACACGCAGAAATCAGTTTGGGAAGCCAATTTCTTGTTGGGCTCGGAGTCCCAATAGGCCGGCCGCCGGCGTATCCCGCGTACTTCAGCGGTTCAGCCAACAACAGTCCAAACGGCGGCTGCAATACGATACCCAGATACTGAGATACGGAAGTGAGCGTATCTCAGATACGCCAAAGGATACGGATATACTACTTCCATATATACTTATCCCGTACGTATCTTTGTTTTATCTGTTTTTTAAGGAGGGCAAAAGCTGCCTCGTTCAAAAAAAAAAACGCAAATACCGAGATAAGCAAAATCTAAACAATGTTGGTGTTACAAATCCTGCAAATCAATCTCTAATCTTTTGGATGTGGAGTAGTATACAACTGCTAGTGAATTGTAACGTAAATGTTATCTCCCTAATATTGCTGTCTAGATAAGATTTCGATTAAGATTTATAATTAACGGGATATGGAAACTGGAGGTGTACAATGGAAAACTGTATTATTATCATCATCATATTCAGTGGAGTCCAAGTAGTAATCAGTTTCCATTACTCCATATCAGTGGACAATGTACATACATCTCTTTCTAACTCCCAAACCCTTAGAGAAACTTATTGGTACTGATTTTTTTTTTCAAGCGATGCAATTCACACCAAGGCACCCTCCCAGCAAATTCCTCAACAACTTCTTCTGCAACACAAGAGAAAAGATTACCACTAATTAGTCCAAAAAATTGCAATGTAGCTCAACTTTAACACTTTAATCTAAATAAAGGTCCAAGAGTGCTACAAAAATGCAGTAAAGTTTTTTGAACAAAAAGGTACTGCATAAGTGGTGCTATTATCCTAAGAAAAGCTAATTGCAAAGGCTCAGCTTATCTCGAAAAAGGTTTATGTCAATCACATGATAGTAGAAGATAACTAAAGTAAAAGCCACTTGGTCACACAAGGGCCCAGCAAAGATGCACTGATTTCGGAACAAAACGCAATTACAGTGTACTACTACTTGCCTTCTTCACCCTGCAGATTAGCTTTGGGGAGATCTTGTACAGGTCCTCATCCACAACTGTCTTTGGCTTCCACATCTGTTGTTCATTCAGATACTGCTGCTTCCTGCCTCCCTTTCTAACACGCACAGCATTAGCATTAGCATTTTCTTTCTCCCCTTTCACTCTAACAACACACTGCATTTTGTTCAGGAAATCATCAGTCTATCTGTATGTTTTTTGAAGCAAACGGTATGGCAAATTAATCTGGACTCAGTATGCATGACAGTTAAACTGAACTGAACTCAGACCTTCTTGTAGTTGTAGGGCTTGGTAGGGAACTGAGGCACCTTGAAGAGGTCCTCATCTTTTTCTGCTTGTGCTGTGAAGAAGAAAGTCCCTGACTCGAAGTATTGGGTGACGGGCATCTCATCCCACAGGTTCCAGTCGCCGAACGCCGGGATTTGGCGCCACTTGCAGTCATCAAGCGCCTGTCAGAAAATGGAACAATATTACTTCTCTGAACTAACTCACCGTACATATATGTTGATCAAAAGATATGCAGGAAGCAGAGACATTGACAAAGAAGAATCTGAATACTGAATCTTCGAGTCAACCGCTCATTGGATAAGAAAAAATTCAGGTGATCATAACAGTATGCCAATGCAGCAGAAGTTCAGGCGATCTGTTCTTTTCTCCCTAGAAAGGGCCTACTTTTAAGAGCAGTACAAGCACTACATGTCTACATGGCAAAAGCTAGATACAACACACAAGTTTGGCAACAAGAACTGAAATACGCAATGCAACAATTCATACATTCTGGTAAGGAGAAAAAACAGAGACCAATATTAGGGAAGAGAAGACAACGAATGCAATGCATCTCCATGGCTCACCTCCATATCGCAGTCCCAGAAGAAGCAGATTGCGATAAGACGAAGAAGACGATGACTCCAACTATTTGAGGAGACAAGCTGAGCAGCAGTCAAAGCTATAACTGCGCACTGGTCAGTAGTAACACGGCATGCATGCAGATGCAGATGAGATGGGCAAGGAGGTGGTGGCTGTATACATAGCCACGCAAAAGGGGCTTCAGGGTAAAGAGAATGTGGGGGCACACACGTACCGAAACTTTGCAGAAAGCCCACAAAAAAGCAAGCGCCCAAAGCAGCCAAGCAGGCAGTGTGTTCAGCTGTTACTGAACCGAGGCAATGAGTGCTACCGCTGCTGCTTCACACTCATATGCATCCCTCACTCACGCACTCCCCCTACCCCTTGCTTTCCGAGTTTAATGTCCTTAGTGCAGTCATAATGCTGTTCTTTCTCAATCTTGTCTACTCAGGCCCTTTTAGTTCCCAACATTTTTTCCTCCAAAACATCACATTAAATCTTCGAACTCATACATAGAGCACTAAATATAGATAAAATTAAAACTAATAACACAGTTGGGCTGTAACGACGAGACGAATCTTTCGAGCCTAATTAGGCCATAATTAGCCATAAGTGTTACAGTAACTAACATGTATTAATGACGGATTAATTAGGCTTAAAAATTCGTCTCACGGTTTACAGACTAGCCGTGAAATTAGTTTTTTTATTTGTATCGAAAAATAGCTCCCGACATCTGATCAAACGTCTGATGTGATCTTTTCGTAAAAACTTTTCATAAACTAAACAAGGCCTCACTCACTCCGTTAACATCTCTCCCTTTGGAGAGCTCGGGATTTTAACAAGCAGCTGGTGAAAACTTTTTCATCTTAATGTGGAGTTTATTTTCTAAATTATATATAGCTTTTGATTCTTTAAATCTATTTGAATATTTGAATTGTTTATATTTTAAAATGATGTGATTTTTCTTTGTTTTTTGAAACAAGGGATCCAAACAAGGCCTCTCTCTGTCTCTCTTAACTGTCGATCTCTGGGGGAGTGGCAGTAAAGGTGGTGGCTTTTGGGAGCAAGTCCTGGGGCTGTATGATGGTGGTAAACAATGAGTGTGCGTGTCCGATGCTTTTGTCACGCACTGACCGGCGGTGGTCGTCCCGGCCGGCCGGCAGCGCCTGCCGCGGCTGCAACTCGAGGACACGCATGTTTAGCGAAAAAGCAGCGAAAGGTGTCCGCTTTTCTTTCCAACCATGGCCAAATCACAATGATTCATTGGCTGGCCCCTCTGCACGCCTTGCTTTTCCCGCTTTTTCACCACCATTACGGTGAGGCCCTGCCTTTGGTTACGGCCGTGACGAAACCGGCCTGGGTAATCTTGTGTACTGCTACGTACTTACCTGTGACTCTCGGCTGTGATTTCGGTTGGAAAAGAAGAGAAAAGTTCTGTAATAGATGCGAGAGTAGTACTTAAACTACTTACTCCATTACGGAAACAAGTTACGAGTTGCTCGTCAGCTCGTTTGTATAGTCGTCGTCGTTGAGTATGTGTCAGGTGCGTGAGGTCTTGTACTCTTGTGTATGATGTGTGTCATGAGCCTTTTGAAAGTCATTCGGTGTAGTGGTGTACCACTTCTAATTTCTAACAACTCGCCAGAGCATGTATGGTACTGTGATATGATGCTTAACTTGCATGATGGTGGTGGTACTCGGTACTTCGGTACAATACGTTCTTGGTAAAGAGAGGAAATCATGATTATGTATGATCACCAATGAACCATCTATTGGGAGCATGTATTGCCACAATCAGATAAAGCAACTTTTTAATTTAATTTAGCCAAGTTGGTATTACCTGCAAATGCTTTGGATTGTTCATGTATCTACGTTTCAAGGTAGGATATATACTGTACCGCACATTACAAAGTTGATATCTCCCACCCACACACTGACATAACAAACGGATTACTTCTGGTCTCAGAAAACAAATGAAAGGTTAAGGGGTTGTTTGGTTTAGTGCCCTACCAAAATATTGGTAGTGCCAAAATCTAGACAAGTTTTGGCACTACCAATATTTTGGTAGGGTAGAATATGTATTGAGCATGTTTGAATTGCTACCAATTCAAAGCCAAATTTAATTTTATAGAGAAGAAAGTTCTAGAATGGTGCAAAATTGATCTTAGGCACTACCAATAATTTAGCTCTAATCCAAACATTCCATACTACTATTTATGTTGTCAATATATTGGTAGGGCATCATTTTGGCTTCAATCCAAAATGGCCCTAAGTTCACCGCTAATCTAATCTAAAGTTTTTTCAAAAAAAAAAGTATAATGTAAAGTGGTCTATCTAAAGTTACATGGAGCAATTGGTCCGGGCCATGTACATGTGTATACCTCTATGGGCCTTTTTGTTGGGCCAGCTAAGAACCTTTTGGAATCTACTTTGACAAAGACAGGTACTTAGGAACCTGGCAAAAATTTTATACTTCACGGCCCACACATATAGCTACCCAACTTCTTCCTCTCCTTTTTTCACTTTATCTTTCTCCAAGTTTTAACATGTCTTCTCCTTCTTTTGATTAAAAGTTTACTGCCTCTCTGTTTAGGCTTTTGATGTACCCCTACTAATCTTTTTCCCTTCTTTTTGAGAGGTAGAGCCTCCTAATCTTAGGTACAGTGACAGTGCAGGGTGTCACAAGGGACATCTAGATCTGCTTTTCTTGCTAGCCGCAGGCAGCTGTAGCTAGCAGTAATTAAGCTTCTGATGGTTCTCATTCTAACCTACTTTGTGCATGTAATAGAAATGGTCAATTTGACTTTCCTGTTGTATCCATTCCATGGCAGAACATAACATGGGGCACCGGGTCCACCGTTCTGATGCATCCCTGCTTTCGTTTTGGTTTTCTCGGTTCTGTAGTTTGAACAAAAGTTGTAGCTGTAAGCCTGTAACTAATGGTTATTCTGTACAGGCTGCAATGCAACTTGCAAGCTAACAGTAACACAACTGCAGTCTGCATAGAGAATTAGATACACAAATCCTCTGTAGCTAGTAATGTAGTACTGTGGTTAGCAGTGAGCATCAGTTGCAACTTGCAAATTGCAAGCCAAACAACATAAATTCATCTGTGATCAGTCTGCATATGCCTTAGTAATCATGAGTTTGACAGACATTCATCATGCCAATATATGATGACATGAATTTTGTAATTAATGGGCCAAGTGTCACAGACAAAATAGGATTTTTGTGCAGATTCTCCCCCACTAAAACAGAAGAACACATATATAATCTGGTGAGAGAGAACACAACAAAACTCAGAATTAGTCACATCGATATGTAACCACCACTAGCACTGTACCAGACCAGGCCAACAAACTGTCACAGGAATGCAGATAGGTTACTTTTACTTCACGTACTTGGCCCTTATGCATGTCCCATTCGCCGACCCCGCGTACATTTCTTCCCATCAACTCCGCCTAAAAAAACTCCCACTTGGCACAAAACGGCGGGCAACTCCTCTCCAATTCCAGCCCGTGTCCCCGGCGCTGCCACCGTCGGCTTTCCCCGCCGGCCGGTACGGCCATATGCTCAGCATCAGCACGTACGCACATGCACATATGCAACGCAGCATGTGCATGCAAGTGCAACGGTCACGGGCCGCGCGCCGTACATCATCGGTACACTACACAACACGATCCCCCACGCTATATAAGGACGCACGCAGACCGACCGATCGATCGATCTTTCACAAACTCACAAAGAGAGATGGCCGGCGTGAACAAGGCGGCGCTGTTGGTTGTGGTGGTGTTCGTGGTGATGTCGTCGTCGGCCGTGGCCGCCGCGGGTGGATTCGTGGTGTGTGGAGTGGACGGCAACCGGATGCTGGCGGCGTGCGGGTCGTACTGCAAGGCCGGGAGCAGGGAGCGGGCGCCGAGGAGGGATTGCTGCGACGCCGTGCGGGGGGCAGACTTCGGCTGCCTGTGCAAGTTGCGCGGCGCGCTCAAGACCATGGGCAACATCGACGCCGCACGCGCCATGCAGATCCCGTCCAAGTGCCGCATCGAGGGCGCGCCCTCGTCGTGCTAGAGATGGATCGATCTTGCTAGTATTGCTGTTTTCATTACGGGTCACTAAGTAATAAGGCTGGCTGGGTATACTACAGCTGCCAAAGTTCATTGAGTAATTTCAAATAATCAACGGTCCAGTATATCGTATACGTACGTAACATTTGTAACCAATATTATTGTTTGTCGGTTTGTCGTCTGTATGTGGCATGATCAACTATATGAATGAAGTATGTATCATGAGTCCCTTTGGTGTTTTGAGATTAATTTTCATGTGCCGACGGATTCGTGCAAGCGTTTTGTTTTGAGATATTCTTGTTACCCGACTTCTTTGTGCTCATTAATCCCCTTCGTGTCCATATATAAAGTAATAAATATATGATATAAAGTCAATTTGATTTTTTTTTCTTTGCATGCATGTATGTGCCATCTGAGAATATTACCTAGAACAAATTATATGCCAAAAGGCAATTTACTAATAAAAGAATATATTTATTGTCTACCCTAATTCCATTCATCATCTCTGACAAACACGGCGATCTAAATCCAACTCCACTACTTAAAAAAATGAAGTTGCTTATATACTCACCTTGTTTTATCTATCATTTCCAACAAAACACGATGGGGTTCGTCCGACTCCTTTCAACCTGCACGACTTGGCTCCGAGGCGCATTCGTCGGTGCAGGAGTTCTGTGTCCAAGTCGTTATGTTTACACCATATCTCATTACTATTACACCTCCAAGATTTGGTGTGTCACTGGAAAGCTCTGTCCCAGCTGTTGAGCACTCTCTACGGGAATACTTCGGTCATTGTGGGCGATGGGGGAAAAAACTCCTTCTGGCATGACACATGGATGGGGCTCCACTTGCGAACAAATATGCAAACATTTTCACTCATTCAGTGAACAAAGTAGAAACTGTCTCGGCTGTGCTAGGTGGATCTCTGAGTGATCAGTTTATCCCAAGGCTCTCCTCTGCTGCCCATCAACAATTCCTCCTTCTGCAAGCCAAGATTCAGCACATTGCGCTTGCTGGGGACGACATCAGGATTCCTAGCCAACCCGTGGCAAAAACCTTAACGACAAAGATAATCTACAATGCCTCAAAAGCAACCAGGGCTCGACTGCCAATCTGGAAATCTGTTTGGGACAATAGAGCTCCCTCAAAGATCCACTTCTTTGCTTGGCTTTTGGTTCGTGAAAGGCTACCAACTAAACACAATCTTCTCAAGAAAAAAACATTGTGAGCTCAGCCGTTTGCCAAGTCTGTAACAATGCAAATGAGACGGGCAACCACACCTGCACTCTGTGTGACTTCGCGGTGCTGTTCTGGCGAACTATTGGAATCCAACCGAATGTAACCACTACATCCAAATTGGACGAGCTCAGGCCATCGCAACTCCCGCCAATTTGTCATCACCAATTCTTCTTCTTGCTCTGCTTTTGGGAACTCTGGATCCATAGGAATGATGTAGTCTTTAGAGACCAGACGGTTTCCCTGCAAAGATTATTGAGAAATTGTATAGAGGACCTAGTCTTGTGGGCTTGCTCTCTCAAAGAATCTGACCGCAACATTATCGATGTTTGGAGACAAATATTTTGCTCCCCCCTACAGAGTCTGTAATCTTGTAAAAGAACTTGATCTTTGTAAACCTTCCTATGTTCAATAGAAATTCAGGTGGGAAATCTCTCCCCCCGGTGAAGTTTCTAAAAAAACAAAATTCCCCACGTCCACATCTGTCCAAACCCTGTATTACCTATTTATTTTTTTGGGAAAAATTAGACGGCAAGAGGATATATTAGAAGAAATAAAAAGTTTTACAGAGGAAAAAAAAAGAGATTGACACAAGGCCGAAAACAACTTGCTACATCTGTCTGGACCCTGTATTACCCTTTTATCTAAACTGTAAATGGCAGGAGCTTTGCCGGATATACTAGAAACAATAAAAGGTTTTACAGAGTAAAAAAAAAGAGATTGGCACAAGGCCGAAAACAACTTTGTTGTGTATACATATGATAGAGGTGTAGTTTGATTGATATAGTTGTATACATAAACAATTGTATGTATGAAGACAAAGGCAAAGAATTGTATATATATCAGATCCAATTCTACTTTCAAAAAAGTCACGTTGATAAAGTCATTTGGACTAAACAGGACTCAATACACCTCTGCAGGTTCAATAATTCATGGTGTTAAGACGCAAAGTTGTGGGGAGTATTAATTGGAATTTTTTCAGCAAATTTCTGTCTCGGCCCCTGATGCTACCGCGTGCATATACATGCATGCACACATAGAGACACCTGACATGCTGGCCACCGCACGTCTCATTAGCGCCGACCATGAATTAACTTGTTCTAAACATCGCGCGCCGTCCTTACTCTGATCGAAAGTCTGAACACCACCCAGCCGGTCGACTCCTTGTCTAAATAATTAACAGCCACTTGATTCACACAAGATGGCAGTATGGCACTCGATCCAAGCTAGTACTAGTAGATACGTCCAATTCATCCCAGCGTCCTCCGTCTTGCCCATTGGCTGCTTGGCATCGCCGGCCGCATGCAGTCCTCACAGACAAACAGCCCATGAACCGTACGTACGTACCTGCAGAGAATACATACACATGTACAGATCGAGGTACTTGTCAGCTGTGATAGTTGCATGTACGCGACCGTGTGCATGGCCCGGGAATCTACGGCGTCGTGTACGTACGTGCCGACGCGATTTAATCTAAGCTTACTCACCCAGCCCGTGAGTCGATCCGTGACCGGCCACCGCGCAAACGTAGCTAATGGAGACAAGCTCGCGAGCACATGCACGTCACGGGCCGCGCTATCCCCACGCTATATAAGCCCAACCGTATAGCCATCTAGCTACCAAATCGTACACTACCAACGACGACGACGACGCACTAGCTAGCTAGCATACAGATCAGTACTACGATCCGATCGATGGCCGGCGGCGGAAGGAAGGCGACGGTGGTGAGCGCGGCGGCGCTGGTTGTGCTGCTGGTGGCGGCGGCGGCGGCGGGCACGGCGGAGGCGGGGTTCACGATGTGCGGCGTGGGGCCGTCCGCCGTGGAGGCGTGCCGGTCGTACTGCACGGTGGGGAGCACCGACGAGAAGCCGTCGTCGGAGTGCTGCGCGGCGGTGCAGGGCGCCAACTTCAAATGCCTCTGCAACAACAAGAATTTGCTCCGCAAATACGAGAACATCGACGCCGACCGCGCCACCAAGATCCCGTCCATGTGCGGCGTCCCCTATGCGGGCACCTCCTGCAAGTGATCGATTATACGCACGTATGCTGCGCATGCAGTGCATCTATCACTCTATCAGTGGGGGGAATAAACTGTTGGTTAATTAACTAGGAAGGGCTAATTAAGTATTGCTCTAGTGGCCGTGTTATGTCAGGTCGTCGATCGTCGGCGCGGCTGGGTCTTGTTCTGTTGTTTTGATCAGTAGCTCACGTTCTGATTGGCGCCAGGCTGAGTACGAACTTGTGAGATCGAGCTCGTGGTTGGTCGATCGTCATGATGGTGTTGTGTGTGTATTGCGTCCTCTTGTGTTTTTATTTTTGTCATTGCAGTGTGTCTACCTCAATCATGTTGTAATAATAAAATTAGCTGCTTGTTTTGATCAAATTATTATTGTACTATGTCTATCAGTCAGGAAAAATCAAATGTTCCAATATATAATATCTTCATGATATGGTATGAACACATAATAACATAAATCAGTCGAAATGATAAGTTTTATTGGAACACAAGAAAATTAAATTTCTTATTTCCCTGAATGTGTTCTCATTGTCTGAATAAAAATTTACAGGGAATTTTCTTTCGAACTATCTACCAAAATGAATGAATTTTTTTTATGGAGTTATTGGAGTTCCTGATCCCGGAATATTCTATTCCCCCAAAACTGAGACTTTTGTTACGAGCATTTCTAATTTTCTATTTGTTGGAGGACAGGTTCCCAGTCCTACTAATTGGGCCAACACATGGACATGAGGGGAAGGAAAGATGTCTCTATTCCTCCAACAGGACTTGTTGACTGTTGAGAAAAACTCACTCATGTATTGAAAGAAACTCCTTCAGATTAAGCTAGCGGATCTCCAGAACGATGTAATGTCACTTGACAGGGGAGGGGCCCTGTTAAGGTTAGGCCCACGCATGTTGTTCATCGACTGGCCCATAGTTAATGGACAAATGCCATAATGGCTCGATTCGAAGAGTATCATACAAGATGGGTCATGGGTGGCATCTTTGCCCCTAGTCCCCTACTCTTGTCACCTTGTGAGGTGCCTTATATTGTCTTTTTTTTTTCAAGCCCAAAGGTATATGAATATATTCCTCATGCAACCTGATTGTAAACTCAAGTTGAGACACATCATAGGAGTAGTGAACTAGCATCAAGCTATCCCCTTAATGAACTATAAACATCATCCCATGGAGTAACCTTTGGGTTTCTATCGATTTTTGGCCCATAACACAACGATGCCGAACCCCTCTTTCTACTTGCTGTTGCTCCAACAACGTTATTGCAGAAACATTACGCTATTGAAGTTACAGAAAGAATAATTTGAAAGTATGCAGTAGTGTTATTTCCTTTTTTACCAAAGAAAAACGCTTCATCTATAGTTGTTGTATATTGAAACAGTGGTACTTAAGGTGCACTCACGTACCTGCAGCCTGCAGGGCCGTGAGAAAACTCAGTTGGATGAAGAACCACGCCAACAATCTCTGACTCATCCCAGCAAGCGTGGATCAGCACAGCAGAAACAGCTCTGCAAAACTAATCACAGATCAATGTCCTATGCTCGTAACCTGTGCTTGTGCAACATTTTATCACTCTGCGACATGCGGAATCAGACAAAAAGGGAAAGAATGCAAGTCCCTACCGGCTGGAGACTGGAGTACAACGCGTGAACGCAACCATAAAATTCAGTAACTTCTTAGAGGCAGTAAGAATTTTTACGCACTAAATGCTTTGTTGCATGCCAACATGCCCTGACCTGGATAAACCAGAAGCATGCAGTCTGCTTGGATTCTGCTTGAAAATCAATATTGTTGATTTGACCAAGTTTAGATACAGTTGCCGTCTCGTGACTACCACCGGCATCTCTAGTGGTGACTGCTCTGTAACTGAAAGCAACAAGAGCTAAACATCGCCCATATCCACCACGACCAACATCTTCAGAAAAAGAAATGCTAGGCTGGTGCACCGCAGATCAGAGCTTCTATCAATTAATTGCTTTCTGCAAGATATCCGAACTGTTCATGGTAGTACGGCTCTGATTATCTGGATGTTGTCCCAAAATCCAGGTGCAGCCCATACCGTCGTGTAACAGGTGGTAAGTGACAGGGATGAACAAACAAGTGGTAATCAGGCTGCAGAAACGAAAGAACCAAGCATCTTCTCTGGCACTCAAATACTCCATACATCTTTACATGGCCAGAACACAGAAATGACACGCTGCTGTGCCTGTATGCTTCTCGCCCCAGCTTCTATTCAGATTCTACGCCGTTCATCAACATGGCCATGCCAAGGCAAGCATCTACGTAAATTCCTTGAATCATCTTCTTTTACTGAATAAGTTCACTGCCGCTTACATTTATGTACTATAGTTGGGACAAATAATTGCTTCATCTTTCTACATGCCCTGGTTCTGTAGAACAAAAGCAATAAAGAGGATGAATTAATGGTCAATAAAAGCATGATATTTGACTTCACATGTTCAAAACGGAGCATATAATTACCGAAAGGCAACATATGATGCAGAAGAGCACATGTATAACGGACAAGGTGGTGCAATGGAAATAATTCAAGTTTCAGACGCCACTGTTGTGATGTTATCCCGTGTGCGCGTGCATACGAGGGAGAGTAGCCATCTGGTGGTCTCCGCAGTCCCCACTGCTCCCTCTCCTTATACACTGTCTGCATGGTATGGCACAAGGATATGCATATTCCTGGCATGAGCAGAGAGCCACAGGGGCGCGGGCAGGACACACACAACAAGAGCCATTGCACCAGCCTCCGTTTATATGGTCGCCAGCATTTGCTCCCTTGTGTTGCTTCTCTAATCCAGGCACACCACCATCCTCCCATTCTCTATCCATTTGCTTGAAGAAGGATTATGGCCAATGCTTGCCCCACATCTACCACAAGCTCCTTGCCTCTCTTCTTCCTCTTCTGTTGCCTGCTCATCAGTCATGCTCTTTGCAATCAAGGGCACCATGGCAGCATCTCAGGTACCCTTTGTATAAATATTGAGTGTGCCGCTTCTCTTGCATCAGATTGGTATCTTGTTTTCTTCTCTTTTGTTCTCTTGCATCTGTTAACTGTAATTTAGGTTGACGTGATAATCTATGTATTTAGTTGTTTCAATTTATATGATGTAAAGGTACATATTATGGAGGACAATATCCTCATCAAACATTACCTGAAGAATATACACATTTGGAGGTGAATATCAAGGTACATATGCCATCTTGCTATTACCAAGCATGTCATTGAGTTTAATGTTTTTCTGTTCCTCAAGTGTGTTTTATGTTTTTCTCTTAAACAAAATGAGTTTTTTTATGGTTTTCTGCTCTTTATATATGTCAAGGAAGAAAGTTTTCCCCATGTGTCAACTTCCTTGGCGCATACTATATATATAGTTCTTTTATGGAATTTTCAGTAGGAGGAATATGGTTGCACTTGCATCTATCAACTGTGTGCTGCATAGCATCTAAAATGTTTGGTAGCCACTTGTTTCCCATCATTCTCCCAAAGTAGTAAGAAAAGACTTCAGGACCAAATAAAAATGAATTCCAAACTTAAACCAGGAAGTTTGTAAATATCTGAAAGATACTATGATTAAGATGATCTTCATATGTATGGCATTAGGTCCTAAACAAGGAGAGAATGCCCAAATATGCAAGGAGAATGTTGATAGGTTCGACTGCTCCAATATGCACGTACAACGAATGCAGGGGTTGTCGATTCAAGTGTACTGCCGAGCAAGTCCCAGTGGATGCAAATGACCCCATGAACAGTGCTTACCATTACAAGTGTGTTTGCCACAGGTGATCATTAAAAATTAAGAGGAGCTTATGTTATGATATATCCTAGTGGAGATTAGTAGTTTGCATCCATTTTACTCTCTCTCTCTCTTTCCCATTTTTACTCTTTCTATGCTAAAAAGGCTTCATTTTTTCCCCTTCTGTTTAACAAGAGGCTAGCTAGTAGAGGATCGGAGAGCATTTTGTGTTTTAAGAAGTTCAGGTTGTGGAGTAGTAATTTTGGAAGTAAATGTCAGAAAATTTGAAATCAGTTTGGAATGAACAGCTTATTTGTGCTCCTGTGCAGGTAGACAGTTTCTTTCCAACCTACTGAGCCACTGATTTTATTCTATGAACAAACCTTGATATAGTTGTCTGCCTGAATGGCTTTGGAGCTCTCAGCTTGGATTATCTGGGATTGTTGGGCTGCAACTGTGCCAGCCTTTGAAGGCATATAAATGCCGTAAATGTTCTCCTATTGCATCTGAAATTTCTCAGTATCTTCTTCGTTCTGGTCTTCGTCGGCTCTCATGGGCTTGTGCAACGTCTTTCCATAGTAACATCCATCCGTACAATGAGCAGTAAATTCATCTAGACAAATCATGGAAGAAAGATAACGAAGAGTAAGTGCAAGAAAAAAAAAAGACTTGTGTGCAGACCACATTCTTCATTGAAATAGGCATTGCTTTCTAAATTTAATCGAGCAGATATTTATGAGAAAAACATCAAGAGGTCAGACCATCACAGGAACACTTGAACTTAAGTTACCAAGTAAAATATATCAATAGTATCCCCACACAAAAAAATCAATATTCCCTCCTTCCCTGAATATATGGGATTTTGGCTATGGAAATTCATAAGCAAAATCCCTTCGAATCAAGGACGGAGGGAGCAGTAGTTTTAAAAGAAAATCAGTTGAAGCCATTTCAGTCCAAACAGGGCATTTTTTTTGCAAGCAGATAGGCTGCAGAGGAGCCTTGTATTTATTCACCAAAATATTTGTAGAGGATTTGTCTTGGTAACATTTATTAGCTAAAGTTCTTTTACTGAGGGGTAAGGACAAGAGTAACTCATGCTTATCAGAGGACACTGGCAAATGTAGTCACATTAGGACAGTAATTCCCCTTTCCAAGAAGTACTCTCTTAAGCATTTTTACCCGAGTAACATAAATTACTAGTACAGTCTTTTACAAACCACTGCTCACCTTATATAGAAGTTCTGCTTGTGCGTATGTAACATGCCTGTCAAACTGCGACTGCAACTAGTGTGAGACAAGCAGGTGACTTGACTCGGTTTCCAGCACAACTATGGCGATTTGACTGATATGCGACCTAGGATGGCTCTGATAGGTCTTGTATAATCTATATTATACGGTTATCTGAACTCCGAGATATGCACAATACATGCATGGAGGCCTTGATATATATGACAATTATGGTGTTTTACAGTATCTGCTTGAACATTATTTTGTTACTGCACAAAGGAACTAGGTAGGCATGTGTCTAAACTCTAAAGAAAGATGTAGTCATGTCCCGGCCCACGGCTAACTGACAAATTAAAAGAGCAGTTGTGTTTGAACTTCATAGCTTCCTAGTTCCTAGCCACACAAAACCAAAAAAACATTTTGGGTGGAACACACCTACCAATTCTTTTATTCCCGTTGGTAGGAGGATACCTCAACTAAGCAATAGACTGAGATACTAATCAGAAATTGTCAGCTCCTATAGTGTGATGGGTGGTGTGTACAAGGCCCCAGAACTCAATTTTGTAAATGGTCAGCCTTGCAGCAATGGAGATAAACTCTGGAAGCAAGTAAATAACACTATATTTGATCGATTACATGGGAAGATAATAACTTCAACATAATAACACATATTCCTATTGTAGCTTCGAGTGGCTTCAGGACCAGCATGCAGATCATAATTAGAACAGAAGGTAAAGATTAATATAGTGGTATTCTGCAAGTGACACAAGAGGGAAGATGCATATGGTACAAGGAATGAAAAGCTGCCATGTGGTGGCCTGTGGCTCTAACTCTCTAGAGCTACTCTTTGGAGGTACGGTGGTAGAATGAGGTCACCATTTTCTTAAGAAAACAAGAATAGGTCATAGTTGCTCCCTGTGAGGTGGTCCTGCGTGCAAGGAAGAAGGCATTCACATGGAAACAAAGCGGGAGGATCCATCTCAGGCATTCACATGGAACCAAGCAGGAGGATCCATCTCGAGCTGTTTGGTTTTGCATGACAGAAGATGGCAGATTGGTCCCAGTAGGATGACACACGGGTCATGCAGCAAGGTTGATGTGACTACAACACTGGTTCCGGCAATCTCCGTATCCAATGGTGTTCATCATTTTTAATGCCATTAAAATATAATCACAATTAGAACATGCTTGTAGACCAGGAGCATACAGGACACAAGAAAACAAGACCAATTACTTTGACACCACGAAACCCCTAATTTATTGTGTTGGCACTTTTAAGTACATACTACTTATTCCATGTATTCAAAGTAAGGCAGTGGTGCCAAGCAGATATTGAGAACAAATATTTGATTGGGATGGCATGGAAGATATTGTGGGAAAAGGGATGGCATGCAATAGAAGAGAGTCGGAAGCAAAATCATAGAATTGCCGCAAGGCCAATGGCATTTAAGAGAATTTTTCATGCCTTAGTGTCAGTTCCTACTGTATTTAGCATGTAATTAGATGGGATGCAGAAAGGAGCGAAAAGTAACTTACTGAGTAGGGTATATTATTCGACAAATTTGGTCTTCAATCTGAGATTCATTTGTCTTCATTCCGACAAAGCAAGAAGATCAACACAGCAGAGGTTCAGATTTCAGAGGATTCTTAATTAGGATTGAAACTGTTGTTCAGCCTGAAATCATTTCTAAAATCCCATAATCAGAAAGTTGTAGAGCCACATTTTTCAATATAACTCACCCAAACTAATTTAAATGTAAAAAATTAGCGGGACAAATATAGCCTCTTAGTTCAACCATCTAAAATATAAAAAGTTATTTGCCATGTAAAAAGAAACTGATAAAATGGATCAGTCCATGGATGCCCCAAAACTATGTGCTTTGGAACTTTGAATCAGCTTGCATGCAAATAAAGCAAAATTAAGAGAGAGAGAGAGAGAGAGAGACTGAAGGTGTGAAACACTATCATAATACCTAGGCACCTTCTTGGACTGGAAAAGGTTCTATATAGTTTGCTTCCGTCAGGGTGCTTAACTAACTGGTACAATGTTCAGCCTTGATGTTATCTCCAAATTCCTTTAGCAAATAAACCCTGAGTTCCAAACCTCCAAAGCTTGGAGGGAAGCAGGAATTTTCAAACACTGTTACCAGCCTTGATCTGAAGTATTGTAACTAGGTCTTTCCTTCAGGACTGAACTGAAATTTGTTTTGGTTCAGGCCTTTCGAAAGCCTACTGTTGAGTTGTAAACCCCCCCCCCCCCCTCCTCCTCAATCTTAATAAAATTGGACGGTCAAATCCTTCGGGAGGACTAAAAGAGTCACAAACCTCCAAAGCAGCACTTTATGTTCCTGAAACCAAGGAAGCTGGGCAAAATCACGAGGACTAACTGGATTATGAAGCCAAAAAAGGGCATCACAGTCAGTACCTGAATACCATTTCAGTTTGACTTCAGGTAACTCACAGTTGCAAATGCTCAACATACAGCTTCAGAAAGAAAGCTTAACAGATTGGGATATAACGGGATTTCAAAAGCTCCCTCCAGCATTATAGTGTCCCTTGTCAAGAATGTGCAGATCAATAAACAGACATAAGAACAAAGGATTTGGCACATTTGGTGCATGCCACAGCGATCAAGTAGCTGCTGCTATGTTAGATAAATTCCACAGAGTCAAGTAAATTTCCTCCTTGTGGGGATGGGAACTACCTCCATTCACAAACTCATTAATTTCTCCATCCACCTCAATCACACTCCGTCCAATGTTCTTTTTCATACCCTCAGCACTCATCAATTTCCTAATCCTGAAAACATCATCCCACATTCCTTCATCAGCATAGATATTGGACAGAAGAACATAGACTCCAGAGTCATCTGCTCCAAGACTGGCCAGACGCTCAACTGATAGCTCAGCAAGCTCCACACACCTATGGCTTCGGCAGGAAGCAAGAAGAGATCCCCATAATTCAGGAGTCGGTTCCATTGGCATTGTCTCTATTGTGCTTTTAGCCTGATCCAGTCGTCCAGCACGACCAAGGAGATCAATCAATGCACCATAATGTTCCACCTTAGGGTCTAGTCCCAAATCCTTCCGCATTCTGTAAAATATCCCTAAACCCTCTGAGACCAACCCAGCATGTGTGCAAGAAGTCAACACAGCAAGTACAGTAAGATCGTCCATTGGTGCCCTTTCAGTTTCCATTTGGTTAAAAAGTTTGATGGCATCAAGTCCGTAACCATGAGTTCCAAGCCCAACAATCATCACATTCCAAGTGACCGCACTCTTCTCAGGCATGCTTTCAAATATCGACTTGGCAAGATCTAAACGCCCACATTTCAGGTACATATCTATAAGAGCTGTCTGCACCACAACATCAAACAACACCTTCTTCTTCTCCAAGTATGAGTGCAGCCACCTGCCCTGCTCCAGAGCGCCCAGCTGTGCACAAGCTGCAACAGCCCCAACTGCAGCAATCCTATCAGGCCTGATACCGCATCTTAGCATCCTCTGAAAAAACTCCAAAGCTTCCTTCGGCTCCCCAATTCTGACATAGCCATCAATGACGATACTCCACGAGATCACATTCCGCTCAGGCATCTCCTCAAACAGCCCCCTCGCCTCATCCATCCTCCCATGCCTCGCATAACCATCAATCATGGAGTTCCAGCACACCAAATCCTTGTCAGGCATTTGATCAAACAGCTCACGTGCACGATCCACACCACCTGCCACCTTCCCATACCCATCGATCATGGTTGCCCAGGAGAACGCATCCCTCTGCGGCATTCTGTCGAACAGATCCTGCGCCAGATCTGCCTCCCCACACCCAACGTACCCGGCCACCATAGAGTTCCACGAGACGTGATCCCGCACCCCGCCGTCGAACACCTTCCTCCCGGAACGGCAGTCCCCGATCCTACAGTAGAAGCTAACCAGCGCGTTCCTCGTGAACAAATCACCATCCATCCCTCTCCTCACCGCCTCTCCGTGCACCACCAACCCCACCCTACATCCCGCCGCGCAGCCGCACGCCTTGAGCACGGCGGGGAACGTGTACGCGTCGGGCGCCGCGACGCCTGATCGGTGCATGCGCGAGAAGTAGATGAGCGATTTCCGGGGGCTTGATTCGGCGTGGATGCGGATGAGGGTGTTCCATGGGAACGCGTGGTGAGAAGCCTCCTCCGCGAGGTGGGCGAAGACGGCGTCGGCGTGCGCCGCCGCGGCGGCGGCGGAGGAAGCGGAGGCGAGGGCGAGGAGGAGGAGGTTGGAGAGGCGGATAGGGGAGGCGGCGAGGTGGCCGGAGGTGAGGAGGAGCGCGTGGCATTGGAGCGCGTGGGAGGCGGAGGTGCAGGCGCGGAGGCGGCAGAGGAGAGTGGTGATGGCGTGAGGAGGAAGACGATGAGACATGGCAAGTTTTGGTTTGAAATGGAAGAGGAAGCAGTTAGTACCAAACTACTCATGGAGTATATGAGCTCCAGCCTCCAGGCCTGGGACATTTTCCATATGGGCCGTGTCCAATTGATCAATTGGGCCCAACAAAAGGTATCCAGTTTGAATATTTTGCAACTAGGGTTCTTACGGGAAACAACCTGATTTGTGTAAAATTCTAGTGAGAATCTTGTGGTTTTCATGGGGTTCCAAATAGAGTATGTTCGTACGGGAGATCAATCTGCAATATTTGTGCGAAATTCATAGTCCTGCACGTTACTCTGCCGTGCTTTCGATATGAGTTTAGGGAAGCAAGGGATTTTCGACATTGATCTACGCATCATGGTGTGCGCGAGCGTGCGTCTCATGTAGAATCGCAAAAATCAGATGAGCAGTTTAACCAAATACGGTGTATCACGTTGAAAGATAATGTAAAAAGATGCTTCGATTTAGAGTTGACGGAACGCGGGAACATAGGGATCGGATGAATCGACAGCCACTCCCAGTTATAGCCAACGAGCGGAAGGCGATGCATGCAGCTTCCTCGTGGAAACTGTACGCGCGCAAGCTGCTCGCCGGCAAATCCATGGCGTTCTCCTCCGCTCGCCGGGGCTGCGGCCTCGCCGCCCTCATCGTCCCCGTCCTCCTCCTCCTGGCATGCCGGGTCCCCACCGCCGCCGCCGCGGACTCCGAGTTCGAGGACGGCGTCTCGCCCAAATTCCCCGGCTGCGACAACCCTTTCCAAAAGGTACATCTCTCTGCCTCCCATCGTTTTGCTGTTGGCTCATAAGCCGCAGCAAAAATTCAAAAATTTAAACCTAATTTTAAAGTTAATTTTGAGTTTTTTCATCATGATTTTTTTTTTCGATCTTGATTTCAAATCATGAATAACATGGATGTAAAAGTTTTACTTATATATTTTTTTTTTGCTTTGTATGTATTGCTATGCTTATTTGGAAAAGCAAAACGATGACACCCTCGATCATGGCATGCATCGTGTACGTGTTCGATCGATCGTGGCATCGTGTGTGCATGCAGGTGAAAGTGATGTACTGGGTGGACGGCGCCGAGATGAACAGCCTGACGGGGATCACGGCGAGGTTCGGCGAGATGCTGCCGGTGACCGCCTCCGACACACAGAAGCGCAAAGCCGTGGTTCCTGCCCCGAAGACCAGCTGCGCCAAGTCATCCGCCCAGCTCGCCAACTCTATTGCCGTGGCCGAGCGCGGCGAGTGCACGTTCCTGGAGAAGGCGAAGACAGCCGAGACCGGCGGCGCCGCGGCTCTGCTCCTCATCAACGACGAGAATGGTCAGTAGTGTACTGTAATAGATGCACATTTCTGCATTTACATTCGGCAAAAAAAAATGAAAGGATAACAAAATTATTATGTATGGTTATATTCCTTCTCTATCAAGCATTGGGCAAAGTTGCTTTTTCAAATAAAAGGATGTCACGAACAAAAATTTATGGTCATGGGGATATGTATATTTCTGCAGATTTGCAGAAGATGGTGTGCACACAGAACGACACGGCCCCTGACATCGCCATACCGGTCGTGATGGTGTCGCAGTCTGCCGGTCGCAAGATCCTCTCAGGAATGGAGGGAGGGGCAAAGGGTGAATCTGAATTCATTTCTTGCTGCTGTTTTTTCGTGAACCATATATAATTAATTCTGATGTCGCGATTAATTTGCAGTGGACATTTTGATGTATGCACCGGAGAAGCCAACTTTTGATGGCGCTATACCTTTCCTCTGGCTCATGGCCGTCGGCACCACGGCCTGTGCGTCCGTTTGGACCTTCGTCGTGGTCGGCGACGAGGTATACGTGCGCATCAATTTCAGACAAATGTTCACAAGTTTAATTAATCGTGTCACATGCGTTTCTGTCTAAACAAATGGGGTAATTTCTATGCATGGCAAATCTATTAATTCTGTATAGGATAAGAATGCTCCTTCACTGGGTGGAGGAGAAGTTCCTGAAGATGAAATCGTGGAGCTGAAGACTAAAACAGCGCTTGTGTTCATCGTCACCGCGTCGCTTGTGCTGCTGTTCCTGTTCTTCTTTAAATCCATCTGGTCTGCATGGTTGCTGGTTGTGTTGTTCTGCCTTGGTGGTCTTCAGGTGCAAGCCTATTGCCTAACCAATCTGACACAGTTTGGTTTCAGTTCTAACTAATACTACGTACTGCTTATTTTGCATCTTTTCTGACGGCTCCCTTGTTTTTCAGGGATTGCATTATGTTGCCTCGACTCTCATTGTAAGGTGTGATCAGATAGTTTTAGCCAATGTTCAGACATCATTGCACCATTGATTCCAAATTTATGATTGTACTACTTGCTTGCTGGTCTAACTGCTGCTAAGTTGATGTACAGAGTTTGTGAACGGTGCCGCGAAGCAAAAGTAAATTTACCTGCCTTAGGGAACGTAACAGTGATCACTCTTATCATCTTACCACTAGCCCTAATCTTCGTTGTCGTTTGGGCTGTACACCAGAATTCACCGTTTGCTTGGGTTGGTCAGGATCTTATGGTATGTTTTGTTCTGTCTTGCAACTACAGTGCCATATTGATCTCTCTGTTATGTCTGATTATGGAGTGTTCTTTTCATTCAGGGCATCTGCATGATGATTCTTGTCTTGCAAGTGGTTCATCTGCCAAATATTAAAGTGAGATCATCAAGAACATATGGTGCTTTGGTTTTTGTAAATATGAAAATGGTGGTCATCTTTGTACATCACTGATGTTTTTGGGACTATTTCCAGGTTGCCTCAGCGCTTCTTGTCAGCGCTTTCCTGTATGACATATTTTGGGTGTTCATATCACCCTTTATATTCAAGAAAAGTGTCATGATCACAGTAAGTCTGTTTTCTGACAAAAGAGTAAATGCAAATCTCAGTGAAAATTACTGTCCCATTATCCTAATTCAATCGGTATGGGCACACAGGTTGCTCGTGGTAGCGATGATGGACCGAGCCTTCCCATGGTTCTGAAGATGCCAAAGGAGTTTGATACATGGAATGGCTATGACATGATTGGATTTGGGGACATTCTTTTCCCAGGACTACTTGTTGCTTTCAGTTTCAGGTGCATTTGTTCTCTGAACCGTCAGCGGGTTCAGTAAATATCAGAGTATACTGAATGTTAGTTATCAACTCTTCATTCTCCTGAAAATTTACCTACTGTTCTTGAGTTGCAGGTATGATAGATCACATGGCAAGGACTTGACTGATGGCTATTTCCTCTGCCTAATGATCGGTTACGCCTTCGGTATGTGATATAATCTCCATTTCTGAATCACACAATAACAAGGCCATTGATATCAACATTGTCATCTCAATGTAGGCTTGTCATGCACATATGTTGGTCTGTACCTAATGAAGAGTGGACAACCAGCTCTCCTCTATCTAGTCCCTTCAACACTAGGTATCGGATTGATTCCTCTGTTGAAATTTCAACACAAGATCTTGAGCTATAACACCTTTCTCTCCTCTGAAACTGTGCAGGAGTTATCGTTACGCTAGGCGCGAGAAGAGGAGAGCTAAGTCAACTCTGGAATGCTAAAGTATAGCTTGTGGAATGTTGATAGTTTGATGGGCCAGGTTAGAGAAGCGGTCATTGATCTGAATATCTGATGGTTGTTGGTAATATATCATGCCAACCATCTGAACAAACCTCGATTAGATTGTCTTTCAGTGTACACTTGCCATGAATGATGATTACTAGTGTCAAGCAGTATGCTCTGGCTGTCAATGTCACTGTTGTGATGTAAATCTTGGCTCTGTTCTTGTTGTGTTTTAAATTCATGTAAAATGTAATATACGTGTGAGTCTTGACTGTGATTCAGAAATTTCAGCCGTTGCTCAAGTATGTATGCTCCATGGTCTCTTTTTATCCTTTTTAAGATAACGGAAGTTCTATTGAACCCAGCCAACTACATTAATGTGAAATAACCATTCTAAGAACATTCCTTATTCTTCTTGACTGTTCACGATTTAACTTATATAAACGAAAGAGATCTGCACCAATCTCCAATGCTCGGTAGTGGCTTATTTGCGACACTCGTCGCACAAGTCGACAACAAACGACTCAAGCACTCTAGGATAATTACATTTTTAAAAAAATAAAAACTAAGGGCAAATACAATAGACCATTTCGGTGGACGATAATCCATAAACGTTGGACTAACAGCTAAGCTGGTAGAGAGAGGTACAAAGTGTGGACGACTATTTTATCGTGGCTCCACGCGAGCTCCAAGGCCAAATGTTGTAGAAAAGGCTGATCACATGCAAATGTGGGATGATTAAAAAAACTGGAAAATTGATGCCTTGGCATTTGAGTGTATAGCCGGATGTTGTACATTCTATCTCTTGGTTGTTTATACTGCTCACATGGAAGAAATTGAAAATAGTAGCGGGCGGTACTATTAAACTTGCTCTAAGACAGTACATAAATGTCACTATTTCTGGTAATTACGGCACATACGCTTATTAGTAGTAGACGCACTCAGCGTTTTGTGACAACACTGGACTTGTTGATTGCCACAAATCAAAATGTCTTTTTTCAAAAAAGAAGAAGAAGATGCATTCATGATAACTTTATGTGAGTGCATTAATCTGCCAAGAAGCTACACATTACTCGTCAACCTTCCGTGCTTCTAAAGCTTGATATTGCCTAAGAGCATCTTCGACGGGTGCTAAAATTTAATTCCTAAAAATTTTATATTGTGTATATCCTAAAATATATTAGACACAAAAATCAACTCTTACTTTAACAGTGCCCCTAATTAACAACTAATTCTCACGGTTAGAGTGATTGGTAACAAAAAAAAAAATCTCGATATAGTTGGAGACCTGATTTTTAGACTAAATTTTAAAAATTATATTCTAAGGCTCTAAGCGTTTGACTTGATCTCCTTGCAATTTTATATGAGTGTTTATAAAACACAAGGGCTTCAGCGCAAGGTGGCGTGCAGTGCATGCATGGATTGCCGTCTCTTCTTCGCGCAAGGACCACGAAAGTGCTCGTCAACGACAGTCCAAGTCAGGCCTACTTCATCATCGAGGAATCCGACGATGGGATCCAATTTCGCCAATGTTGTTCATCCTAACCATGAACTATTTAATCTACTTGTTCTCCATTGTTGTTGATCTCAACAATGTACATGTATTTTACACAATTTTCAAGTTAGCGTTTGAGCTCACTAGAACAATATTTGTATTGCACTATTATTATCATGTTTGTAACAAATGCCAATATCTATTTTCTCTATAAAATCATAAATATTATATGATTTTGCATATAGTTTAATATTATCTGCATGTATTATTAAATTAGAGCAGTATAGATTATCTTTTAAAAATGTCTCACAAATTCTAAAATTTGATTAATTGATATGAAATACATGTATACAATATCACCGCTAACATATAAAAATAATAAATAATACTCCCTCCGTTTCATAATGTAAGAGTTTTAACTTTTTACTTGCAACTTTTGACCATTTATTGTATTTAAAAAATTAAAATTACAGAAATATTATTTATTTTATTTATGATTTACTTTGTTATCAAAAGTAATTTAAGTATACTTTAACTTTTATATCCGCATTAAAATTTTTAATAAGTCAAATATTATAAGGAAAAAATAAAACACTTAGACTATAAAACGTAGGGAGTATATGGATGATGAGACAAAAAATGGTTGGTTGATGGTATGCTAATTGATTGTGAGAATAATAATACTAGTAGTTTAAATTAAACAATGGGAAAAATAATTGATGAATAAGAAAGAATGGGAGAAGATGCATGCAGCCTACCTGCGAGAAGAAAAAAAGAAGAGAAATACTCCATTTCCGACCGGAGGGAGTAGTGTGTTTCTCGGCATCGGCTCCCGTCTCGTCTCCTCCTGACTCCGGCCGCCTCCTGCGCCGATCTCCCGGGAGCAGGGGCGCCTTCCTGCTGATTTCGCCGCATCCTCACCGGTGAGCACCCATCCGTTACGCAGCCACATCCTCTTTGTGATCTCTCTATCCACGGACTTTTTTTTTTTTTTGCTGGAATTTGCATCAACCCTAGGTTGTCTTTAGATCTGGCTTAATTTGCCTTAATAGCCTTAAGGGAGACTAATAACAGTTTTTTTGTTCCCAAAAGTATGGGAATTCATGTCCCAAGGTAGATCTGCCCTGCCATGAGTCCGCCGGGGAAGAAGGCCCCGACTCATGCGGGCGGAATCCGGCGGTGGCTCTCCACCGTCGTCGTGTCGGTGGTGGCTCTGGTGCTAACCCTCGTGGTGATATCGCTGTCGATTGGCTCGTCTTTGACTGGGGCATCGCTACATGAGTACCTCTTTGTGAAAGCTAACGATTCGTTGAAGCTTACTGATGGGAACATGAATGATACTGTCATCGGTGTTCCACTGCAAGAGGATGTGTTGCAGGGCGGCAAGGAAGTATCGGTGGAGCGCAATGACAATGTTCAGAGTGGCACCGTGAATTCGAGCGAAACAGGCGAAATTGATACCAAAGTACCAGATCAAGTTGCTGCTGCTGATGCCACATCAGTTCCTGATGAGAGAAATCTTCCTGTCTCATCGGATTCATCCGAGAATCCTCAAGAGGCTAATGAAGGTGAGATTTTAGTACACTTCTATTTGCTAAATCAATTGTTTGTACAGCGTTGTGTAACATGAATGGGATGCTATTTGCTATATCACTGTAATGGCTTATTAGATTATTCATGATAATTGAATGACTTGGATAAGAAACTGGCATGGTCTAATTTGTACAGGTAGCTGTGATCTATACCATGGACAGTGGGTCTTTGATTCTTCCGGGCCACTGTACACAAACAACTCTTGCCCGATCATCACGCAAATGCAGAATTGTCAAGGGAATGGTAGACCGGATAAGGAGTATGAAAATTATAGATGGAAACCAGAACACTGCATCCTACCACGCTTTGATGGAAAAAAGTTCCTGGAGTTGATGAGAGGCAAGACAGTTGCTTTTGTTGGGGATTCAGTCGCCAGAAATCAGATGGAGTCCCTGCTTTGCATTCTATGGCAGGTGCCGGTGCTATTCACGATTTTCTGTTGGCCATATAATTAGTTAAGCTGGTGACAGGTTGCACATTACTGTCTATGACAAATTTGACTAACCTTGATATTGATTATTATAACTGAAAATCCTAGGCCTTTGTGCATGCTTTAACCTGTGTTAAGTTTGATGCAAACTTATGAATAAACCATGGTAATCTTACTATTTTATATAGTTTATTGATGCTCATAACAACATTATCTAAAATTTATTTAAAATAAATGGAGAAGGGGTCAAACTCATTTGTTCAACATGTTTTGTCCGTGAATTGGTGAAATCTGTTTATTTTGTAGTACCTCTGTTGGCTATATTTTTTTTGTTATCGAGATAATGCAACTGTATTGACTGGTATGGGGTCAGTTACTGTGGTTATTTAAGTTGTGATGTAACCAAAGAAACCATTGCTGTTTTCTTGCACATCTTACACCGTATCAATCCTAGGTTCCTAAAAGAAATCTATTTTAGAGTTTGGATTTCAATCAGTTGTTTGCTTCTCAGCATGTGGACGAATTTGGTATAGATCGCAAGATTAGCCTATTGAAAATGCCTAACAAAGCAGTACCCAGCCGGCAATGAGCAGAAGAATGCTAATCAATGTCATGTAGTACGTACCAAAACTTATTATTTTTCATCATGCTGCTAATGTGCATAGAATGCTAATCCATACATAGTCTTATAGAGATAAGTAACTGTATGAGTTAGAATTGCTTCGAAGCATTGTTTTGTGAATTAATAAGTTGCATTGTGGTCTCACATAGGAAGACCACTTCTCCTCTGTTTAAATTATCTTGTAGGTTATGCCATCAAGAGACATGATCTGTTCTTTTACCTTCTTTTTGACAGGTGGAAGCCCCAGTAAACCGTGGTAGCCGCAGGATGAGCAAGTGGATTTTTAGGTCAACCTCAACAATTATCGTCCGTATCTGGTCATCTTGGTTAGTGCACAGGTCAACTGAAGCTGTGGGGTTTGCTCCAAAGGGCATTGATAAGGTGTTCCTGGATATCCCAGATGAGACCTTCATGGAATTTCTCCCAAGTTTTGATGTGCTCGTCCTCTCCTCTGGGCACTGGTTTGCCAAACGGTCTGCTTATATCCTGAACGGCAATGTTGTCGGAGGGCAGCTCTGGTGGCCTCGTAATGCTGGGAAAATGCAGATCAATAATGTTGATGCTTTTGGTATCTCAGTTGAGACATGTATGACTGCAGTGGCTACTAATCCAAACTTTACAGGTTTAGCTATTGTTCGCACATATTCACCAGATCATTATGAAGGTGGGGCTTGGAATACTGGTGGATCATGCACCGGAAAGGTTAAACCCTTGGATGAGGTTGTGAGGAATGGATTCACAGATACTATGTATGGAAAACAGGTTTCAGGTTTCACAAAGGCAGTAGAAAATTCTGGGAAACATGGTTCTAGGTTGAAATTGATGGACATTACCGAGCCCTTTGCCTTGAGACCTGATGGGCATCCTGGTCCATATAGAAGTACTGACCCAAACAAGAAGACACAAAGAGGGCCAGACGGAAGGCCTCCTCCTCAGGATTGCTTACATTGGTGCATGCCAGGACCTGTAGATACATGGAATGAGATGTTGCTAGAGACTATACGAAGAGAGTTTGAGGGAGCAAGAAGCTGAAGAAAACACTCGTTGGCTACTTGCAATCATGTGATACAACCTGCAAAGCTAAGCTACTCAGCATTAGTGTATATCCCATTACTTATCATGTTGATGTTGTTTTCCCACAGATAGGAGGGGTTACAAAAATTGTTGTGTGTTGTCAAAAGTCGGGATAGAATACAGAGTTAGATGAGAGTGCTTGTGATGGGGTTAGGATTGGGACATTCCAAGCCCTAATATCCCTCTCAAGAAGGATGTGTTAGTAAACAGTTCATTTGTATGTAGTAATTCCCAAATTTTTGTCTGACATATTCTTGGACGAATTCTCTTAAACACGCGTGGTGTAAGCTACTCGTGTTTAGTCTCTTGAGCACCTGTCTGCTGGATACTGATGTTGATTTATAACATGTGAAAGGGGAATTCTTGTTTACACTGTTCACTGTTGGGATCACTTGAAACCTAATATGGTTCTCTTCTTACTTTATAGTTTACAGCTCTCTTTAAGTTCAAATAATCAAATTATGACCTGTATTACTTTCGGGCGTTCCTCTTTAAAATCTGCGGGTCTCTCTGAAAAGCTGTTCTAGTATTCTGGTTTCAGAAGATGAATTTCACGGTTCCATTCCAACAAAATCTGAATGGATCCCGTATTTCAGAGGCGGCCAAGTTGTGACATGTTTAAATGCTGCTGAGACTACATGTAATTCAAAAATGAACTACAACATTTCTGTTTATAACAAAGAAGCTACTACTCAACACTGGTGTATAATACCCCATATTATCTGTTCGTTCGAGTTATAACTATGCACTATTCTCTCGCAAAACTGTTGCGAAATGGGCGATGAAGTGACAATGAGTAATGCGCAGCTCGTCATGTTGTATCAAAATGCCGTTGAGAACCATCAAATGTTTGTAACTTGCACACTTTGACAAATTGACACTGATGTTAGCTACTACCTCCGTCGTATTTTGAGACGGAGGTAGTAGTTTGATTAAGGGCAAACAAAGTTGTGAAGTCCAGAATGTCAATAATCTCTGTAACTTACTGCCCTGATCAAGGAATTCCAAGAATTGCTGGCTGAGACAGGCTCCATTTTTGTTTGCCCAATATCTATAATACCAATCACAACAACTTTGCTGAATAAATTCGACCATAATTCATTCATTTCCAAAAGCTTTGCACAAAAAATTCCATCGAATATGAATACAAAAGGAGAGTTACAGAAATTCCCAAGTGAAGGCCCCGTCCCTTCTTACAAACAATCTGAGCCTCTGAGCTGCTAGGAGATGCAGACCCAGCACAGCAAGTCTGCAAGTGTGCTGTGTCGTGCTAAATAAATTCGACCATAATTCATTCATTTCCAAAAGCTTTGCACAAACAAGAGTTACAGAAATTCCAAAGTGAGGGCCCGTCCCTTTTTACAAACAATCTGAACCTCTGAGGTGCTATGAGATGCAGACCCAGACGCCGAGGACGATGAGCGCGGTGCCGAGCGCAGCGGGCGCGGCGCGGGTGCGCTCGCCGAGGGCGGCGGCGGCGACGGCGGTGGCGGCGAAGGTGGTGGCGTTGGTGACGGGGACGGCGACGGAGATCGGGGCGGCGCCGAGGAGGCCAAAGAAGGCGGCGGACGCCGAGAGGTTGGCGGCGAACGGCACCGAGTACTGCCACGTCAGCAGGAGCGCGGCCCACCGCCGCAGCGCGCCGGCGTCGGGGAGGGAGCGCAGGCGGCGGTCCCAGACGAGCGCGCCGCGGCGCATCAGCGCGTTGGTGGCGCCCCACACGAGGCCCACCGCCACCATGCTCGCCGCGTCGCCGCCGATCGCCATCGCCGCCGGCGTGTGGCCGCGGATCCGAGTCCGTGGATCTGGGTGCCCTCCGAGCTGTGATCTCAAATCAAAGTCAACTATTTCTAGGCCCAACGTTTCTACTACCAAAAGCTTGAAAAAAAATCCGGCCCAAATATTACAAACTTTAAGGCCCATGAAACGCTACTACTGCTACTGCAGATAAGATGGGCCTCACAGTCCACCGGACGCCTTAACCTGTCATGTCTCCGCTTCTCGAGAGTAATTTAGGGCCCTTTGGGTTTACAGATAGGGAAAAACACATTAATACAGTAGAAAAAACAGACTAATCGATCAGGCATGCATCTTGGATCCTACAAGGAAAAAAACATAGGAATAGATGACGTGAATCATTTAACAGTATCATAGGAAAAACAGAGAAAACTTCGTAAGGAGATCATACCTCTTGGTAAAATTCCTATGAATGTAAAGGAAATTTTTCTATACTATTTTCTGTACTGTTCTTATGAATGAAAGACACATGTACGAAAAAACTCTACGAAAATTTTAATTCTATAAAATCCTTTGCCAATCATTTAAATCAATTGGGCTAACTTATAAAGATGATACCTTTAGTTGTTAATTGTAAAGTGGAGGATATTAATCAAGTTCACTTTGAGTTCTCTTTTTGAAAGGGAAGCATTCTGGTTAAACTCTCACTGATCTGAGAACAAAGTTTCCGATTAGCTTATTTGTTCATCAGGAAAAGAAAAGGATTGAAAAGAGTAGGCTCCAACCAAATTATATTCCCATCAAAGACTTGAAAGAACTGAAAACAATGTTCTCGTGACCCTTCCTAGTCAGTGACGTCAATTGCTCTGGGATGAAGATAATATTGTTATATCTTAGTACTAGTCATCTGGGCCTTCGATCTCATCTATTAGGTTCTAATCGTCTATGCTTGGAATATGCCATGTTGCCTTTGGCTCCATATTTATCTGCTTATTAAGAAGTCCTAAAAGATTGCTTGGTCCAGACATTGGTATATAAAAAAGTATGAAACAGCTATCATGGCTTTTTTCTTTGTTTGGACTTAGGCCTCGTTCGAAACTGCTGGAGCAGTTTGGATTCTTTTAGCACGCAAAACGAGATAAATCATTAACACGTAATTAATTAAGTAGTACTAAAAACTTGAAAATTGGATTCACAGGATTTTTTTAAGGAAACTTTTATATAAACTTCATTCGCAAAAAACACACGGATAATCATTTTGAAAAGCGTGCTAACGGAAAACGAGGAAAAAAATCTTCTCCCAAGCTGTCTCAAACGGGGTCTTAGACCACGCTCTTAACAACATAGGAGCTAAAATTTTTTCTTGATTTCTGTGAGCATGCTTTCAAACTATTAAATTGTGTGTTTTTTTAAAAAAAAATATATGAAAGTTGTTTTAAGAAATCAGATAATTTTATTTTCAATTTTTCAATAGTTAATAATCAATTGATTACGCGCTAATGACAGAAAATACAAACTGCACCGGCAGTTTCGAAGGAGGCCTTAGTTTGTGCCACAGTACCAATCACGGATGCTCCTTGTTCTTCTTTTGAGTGACCATGTGAACAGCGTGTTAATTATCTAGGATCTAATATCACTCACTAATCACCATACTTTTTTCATGTTGGACCACTTCTTGGACTGTTGGTATGAGATTAACAGTATATGTCACCATGTCAGTACCCAATACTAGTCTGCCTTGTTCATCGTAACAATGAATTGAAACGTAGTGAGATGAGAGAAGTCAAAACAATCAAATAAACACACTGTCTCTAAAAAAATTCAAATAATCACACGTGCTTAAGAAATAATAGCGCATTGCAACCCATGCAACTATGTTACAGCAATATATATTCTTAGCGCAAGCCCATGGATTTATATCGCAGACTACTTCAAACAATTTGTATCAAATCAAGTAGTGTGCTACATGTAAATGAGATCTGCCGATATATTAAAGAAAGAAAACGAAAACTTCAACACGGATTAACGCCAAGCTGAAAAAATGGTTGATCCTAATCCAACAAATTCACGAGTGAATGGAGAAATATCCACTGATAATTCTCCCCAATAAGCGTTCTCTTCTTGTTTTCTCATTTGTAAGGACCAAGATTTTGCATTTGACCAGCGTGGTATATTTCATATATTTAAATCAACCTAGCGTAACTAGCGTTCACCACGTTGTGACATCAAACTAGCCACATCACCCTTTTTATCGCTGTCCACGTGCCTCATATTTGTCCACGTGCCTGCTGAGTACTTAAATCTTCTAGTTTTGTGGCAGAGAAGAGATGCAAAGAGAGATCTCGATGGGTATACAATTCAGCCGAGCTGTGCAGAGCATGAGTGCCTGTAAATTGTAATGGCAGGATACTGTTCCAGGTGTCCAGGTGGTTTCAAATGGCACCAGATATCTCGATCTCAAATGTATGTATATCTCGATCTCAAATGTCTGTGGCTTCAAATGGTCCCAGATTTCCCTGGTTTAATGACCAAAGTTTGGGGCAAAATCACACACAAGCTAAGCGGTGAGAATGTGAGATGCATCTAGTAGTAGAGTAGAGAGATCGATAGCAACGGTACACGGGTCCACGTGGCCAACAGGCGGAACCATTTCGAAAGCGAACGGTGCGACGCGCCGAGCACAAAATGTTCCCTTTCGCTACCCGTGGCATTTGGTGGTTTCACCAAGCGGCCGAAGCCGCCTCGTAGCCACGTGGCTATGGTCCATGTCGAGCGGGCCCCACAAGCAGCCTCGAGTGACATGTCTCCTAGCAGGTGGGGCCCACACTTTGCTGTTTCGCCACTTTGTTACCTGTAATACTCTGTTCGTCTCAAAATATAAAAACCTATTACTGAATTCAGATATGATTTTTGTTTAGATTCGTAGTATTAGGACATATCACGTCCGATTCTAAATGTGATTTATCTTAGTACTATAAATTTAAATATGATTTCTGTCTAGATTCGTAGTACTAAACATATTACACCCGGTATTCTTATATTTTGAGACGGGGCTACTAATCTGGTATTCGACGACCACTGAATTTTTTTTTCTTCTCCTCTCATCGCTCTTTTCCTTATCCACTTCGGCCTAGAACATCAAATGCTTCTAAATCATCCTTGTTTGTCTGAAGTTTCATTTTTATTTTTTAAAATTTCAGTGCAACTTGGAACTCCAGATTTAAAGAGTGGTGGAATGACAAGGGGGCGAGAATGCGTATCATGATCGACACTCCACGATGCTAAATCTTGAAGAGAAAATAAAAGTACGCAGATCACAGCAACCAGAGGATGATTAGGCTGATTGCATTATTAAATCTCGTCGCCGACAAGCACCATTAGTAAAGTAGTATAAACATCAGTGTGGCGCTAATTCAACTATACCCACCCGCCGCGTACATCGTTTCTTGCTTTCTTTTTCTCCAAGATCTTCATATTTAATCTTTTCCCCAACTAAAGATCAAGTTCAAGTATGCTACACAATAATATATCATCTCCTTTCTGGTACTAGTACGTAGATTGCAAGACCAATCTGCTCCTCATAAATTCATAATTAATCTCGACCAAAATTATCTGTACAGAACAAATTCGAGAGCAACTCAAAGTTGGAAAGGAACTCTCGCTCTAATTAATCTCTACATCTACATGTACACAACGTTAATAATTAATTAACGCCTTAATGATTTTTCATCAGAGAGGCGAAGAAAACGCCGCGAGGCTCTACTTGATCCTCGCCGCCGACGCCGACGCCGGCGTCGGAAAGAACCCGACGGCGCGGCACTTGACGTCGACCATCCCGGCGGCGCCGGCCACCGGCATTGCTGACGGCGAGGTCGCCGTCGACCTCTTGTACGGACCGAGCCACTTGGCGAGCATGTACCGAGTCTTCCGCCACGGCGGCACGTGAAGGCCGTGCGACCGTAGCGACCGCCGCGCCGCGTCGGCGGCGAGGCGGACGGCGCGGCCGACGGCCTCCTCCCGCGCCACGACAACCGACGCCGGAACGGCGGCCACGACGGCGGCGTACTCCGCCGTCGCGCGCGCGACCTCAAGCCCGGCACGGAAGTCGGCGTCCACAATGTACCTGCTGCTGCCGCTCTTCCTCCTCGCCACCGGCGCCGCCGGCGCGGCGACCACGACGTCGACGTACTCGTACGTGCCGGCCGTCACGCCGCCGGACGCCTCCCACCGCGACTTGCACACGCCGGCGTCGTACCCGGCGGCGCGAAGACGCCTCGCCACGGCGCGCCGGAACGCGGCGCCGTACCGCCTCAGCGCCGCCTCCGCCTCCATCGCGGCCGCCACGGCGGCGGCCAGCCTGATCCGGAACGGATCCTCCTCGGCCGGCGGGTCAAGCAGCTCCCTCACAGCCTCCGCCGCCGCCGCCGCGCGTTCCGGACCGTCGCCATCGTCGGAATCACACCCTTCTCCGCCGCCGCCGTTTCTCGCCGGCGCAGCCCCCTCCTCACCCGCCACGGCGCCCTCCGTCTCGAGAAACGCCTGCACGAGCCCGGACAAACACGCGGACGCCTCATGCTCGCTGCCGCTGCTCGCCGACCCGCCGCCGTCTCCGCGGAGGCGCGCGCGGACGGCGTCGTCGAGGCGGATGTAGACGGCCATTGTCGCCGGCGAGCGTGGATTGAGTTCGCGGTGAGGGGAGGAGGAAAAGGCGGACATTTGGGGGTGGTTTTTATAGGGTGGGTGGCGACTTGGCGAAGGGGGCGATCTCTGGAGACGGGGAAGGGTTTATTCCCTTGGATTAGTCATTAGTGGGGGCACTTAGGTTAGGAGCAACGGATTTTAGGAAGTTAACCATGGAATATGCCTTCATGATGAGAGAGTGTAGGAAAAGCAAGAGGGTCGAGAAAAATAGCCCTAATATGGATAAATTTAGTGGTGCCACGTAGTCATAGTGGATTGGTTGCATATACTTCTTGTGCAATGTTTCAAAATATAAATAATTTCAAGGCTTTTATGATTATTTAAGATGGATGAAATTGCATGAAATGTTTATAATGATTAAGATGAGAGAAGATAAATATGTAGATATAAGTTCTCTAAACATCCTCGTTAGTTTTTTTTCGTAAATACTGTTGATCCGCCCAAACTTCTATTAAATTTCATGGAAAAATTTAAATTCAATTTGTTTTTTCGGGCTTCACTAAGATATAATCACTTTCTATAATTGTATTGTCAGGTCGACTCAAAAGTTTGTTTTTCATTCGGATTCGTAAACCCTACTCGTTAAATTCTGGGATAAAGTTTTAGATAGTTGCAAGTACGTTGCTCCTCTTAGTAAAAAAAAAAAACACTGTTTGTCTATATTTAACGATACTAATATAGATGAGTTTGTTTAGATCCACAGCGTTAGATAAAATCTTTTTGATGGATGTAGTTCGTGTTATGCGTTGGTTGGTGGGAATGGTGGCTAACATGTTACATGTTTATCTCTTCCCTTTCTAGGTTCATCCATACTGGCATGCCTTATTTACCTGCTGTCAGAGGTGTTGGGTACTCGAATTAGCTGCTCTGGCTATTACCCCGTATACTAGTGGCACGGTACTCCTAGATGTTAACACGTGCTCAAGTGCTTTCCGAATCAATGGACGTGTCATTTTGCATCTTTTAATTTATCTCTAACCTTCGGCGAAAATGTTCCAGTACATACTTGGTACTACTCACACGAGAGTCAGCGTTTGCACTGTCATCCTGATTTCTACTACTACAGCATTTGACCACGGAAGGTTCAAGGAGTGGATGTAAATTGCGTGTAAACTGAACGCGTATCATCCGAACGCATCACCATTATGCAACCAAATCACTCTATTTTAAACTTAGACTCCGTTTTAAACGTGGCGTTTTCGGCTGTAAAAAACCTTGAAACTTTCCAAATTTCCAAGTTCCAAAACCATTTGATGGTACTTGGCGGTGTAAATGAAAATGTATTGCCTCTTGCCCTCTTGCTTGCCGCCTGCGTGCGTGCGTGCGTGGAGGAGGATATGCCTTGGCATCCCGGGGCTTTATCCTAATCCGCACTGTCACGTGGGGCCCGCGGTTCCCGGCTCGGGCGACGTCGATTGGGCGAGGTCAGCGCGTGGGGGGCGCCACGGGGTTTGGCTCTTGGTGCGGCCGCGGAGTCGCGTCGTTCGCTGAGACCGCGAGACAAGTGCACGGGATCGACGGCGACACGGCGAAGACTCGACTCTGCCTGCCTGGCTGCCTTTTGCGGGTTTTGATTTGATCGTAATCCATATCTCATGGACCCATCCCTGTGAACTGTGATCGATCGCCTCCCTAATCTTTATCTCCACTCTCTCTTCTCGCCCCGTCTCGGTCTCGATCTGGCTGGGCCTACGCAGGCAGTACCCCCAGTCCCCACCGGGTTAGCTGGAGACCCGTTTCCAGGAGTATCTCCACTGTTGAGAGAATGCCGTTGTTTAATGAAAAATTGGCTCTCCTGAATCCAGATCCTGACCTGACACTGAAGTTATCGTCGATCGGGGAATTGGATTTATGTGCTCTGCTTATCAGCTGCCGGAACAGGTTTAGGTTAAAACGCCTTTCTAGGTTAAATAAACGTCCTTGATTGTGCTGTCACCGTGGTCTCGAAGCAAATGGCGGCATTGGCCTATTTGTTTGAGCTGCAGCTTTTTGAGCTTTTTTGAAAAACTGTTGTAGACTTTTCGTTCTAAAAATTTAATCATAGCTTTTAGAAGATGTGTTTTGATTTTTTGTTCAAAAGGCCACGAAAAGCTCATAAAACTGAGTTTTTTAGCTTCTCGTATAAACTCAGTTTTTCTGAGCTTCTGGCTTTTCAGAAGCTGCACGAAAAGTTAGGTAAGTTAGGTTTGTTTGAGCCTCTGGCTTTTCACGCTGAGAAGCTGTCCAGAATCTCAAACAAATAGGCCCTTAGTTGGGCTCAGACGAGGCCCGAAGGGTAAAGTTTAATTTGTTTTGCAAAACTACATTAGATTGAATACCACATGGTAATAGTAACAGACCGCATTCACAAGTTACGACGGTAGAATACTAGTATGCGTTTTGTTAACTGATCGAGCAGAACTGCAGAGGTTGAATCCACTCCAACAAAAAAAGATCACAGTAGAGCTATAGAGAAATCCACATTATTCGTGGTACCGGTCAACGGCCACCTGACCAGGGCGGACGTTTAACACCATGGCCGTGGTGCCGCACCAACCAAAACATCCATCTCAAGATGGCAGTTTTGCCCGTGAGCTCGGTATCCACGGATACCCGATCCGATGGGCGTGGGCGTGGGCACAATATTTTGTCCGTGGGTATATCCGTCCGGTACCCGCAAATTAAGTGGGCACGAGGTGGGTTTTATATTTTGTCCGTGGGTATCCATATCCGGCCCGAATATATTTTAGCCCATATAAAATCTATATACTTGCCCTTAAAGCCTCCATTATATGTACTGGTATATAACACTATCTCCTGAAGAAACACTAACCAATCGATTCCTCCCCCATCGCCACCCTATCCTCTCCCGAAGTCCCGATCTCGGTCTCCCGGCTCCCTCTCTCGCGACTCCCAAGCGGATCCCAGGCGACGGCGGCAGGCGAGCGACGGCACTCGGGCGACAGCGGCAGGCACGCGGCAGGCAATCAGGCCCAGGCGGCGGCAGCTACGGCAAGTAAGCAGAGACATTCTAATTTTTTTATGCATTTCTTGTTTCTTGTTCTTCTCTATTTTTTTATGCATTTTTTATGCTAGATGTGAAATGTTGTTCTTATACTTGTGTATGCATATTTCTTATGCCAGATCTGAGATGTCAACTCCGGGAACTAGCTTTTCACATGCTGCAGGTTATAAGTATTGGTTAGATGTTCATGGTTTGATGGCAGCAGCAACAGTTTTGGATCCTAGATATAAGCTTCAGTTCTTGTATGCTCTTTATAAACCTATTTATGGTGAAAATGAATACATGGCTAATGTTGCAAATGTTACAGATCTCTTGCGCAAGTTGGTATTGGAGTATCAGGATAAAATGGAGGTGGTTGCCACCATAGATGAACATAAGAGTAGCACTGTTGAGAACCCAGGGCATGATGAAGTGTTTGACATATTTGAGCAGCACATGTCTTCACAACCAGTGGTTTCATCCTCCAATGTACACACAGAACTGGATTTATACTTGGAAGAACCAAACATACCTATTAGACAAGAATTGGATATCGTCAATTGGTGAAAATTTACAGGGATCAAGTATCCAACTTTGCAAAAGATTGCAAGGGATATCATGGCAATTCCAGTGACAACAGTGGCTTCGGAGTTAGCCTTTAGTATTGGTGGGAGGACAATTAGTCTACATCGCAGTAGACTAACACCAAAAATGGCAGAAGCACTCATGTGCATGCAAGCATGGTCTAGAGCTGATATGATAGATAAGAAGTAGTGTCCAGAATTTTAATGCACACGTTTTTCCTTCCTTATATAGCACTAACTCTTGGATTTTGTTCTAATAGGCCCTACAACGACCGCTCTCAGTGCTTTGATGACTGTTCTCGAAGATGCAAATGAATCGATATGATAAATCACTCATTCTTTAATTCCTATATGTAGAGTTAGGACAGCATGAATATCATTATGAGTGCTTCGATTATATTCTTTAATTCTTGTACATCATGAAGTCCTTGTCCCTAGTGCATTATATCATACTCTATGTGTATTATATCATACTGCTTTAGAGTGTGTTTGGTTTGAGGACGAGGTAGAATGGGTTGGATCCATTCCGCTTTTTAAGGATGGAGCCATTCCAGTTATGTGTTTGGTTTAAGGGATGGAATGGACCTATTTTTTGTTTGGTAGGAGGGACGGGGTTGGAACGGAACATATACCGTCAAAACGTCGTTAGGCTGCCGATCCCTTCTCCCCGCTTCCTCCCTCCTCTCCAGCGGATCTCGTCGTGCGGGCGGCGGCGGCACCTGAGCTCGCGTGGGGCGACGGTGGTGGTGCGAGATCGGGCGGATCCGAGCTCGGGCGGGCAGCAGCGGCGGGTGCGGAGCTCGTCATGCGGGCGGAAGCGGCGGCGGAGCTCGCGGGGCGACGACGATGGTGGATCTCGCGTGGAGCGGCGGCGGCTCGAGGTCGACGCGGGCGGCGGCGACTCGCGAGGTCGGCGGTGGGGTCCGAGCTCACGCGGGCGGCGGCGGCGCTGGATCTCGCGCCGAGCGGCGGCGGCTCAGTGTCGAAGTGGGCGGCGGCGACTCGCGAGATCGGTGGCGGGGTCCGAGCTCGCACGGGCGGCGGCAGCACTGGATCTCACGAGGTCAGCGGCGGCAACAGCCAACGGGCGGCGACGCTCGAGACGAGCTGGCGCGGGCGAGTGTGCGACGATGCTCACGGCGTGAGCTCCGTCCGCGAGGGTTCGTGCGAATTTTGCCGGATGCGCTGGACCCGAATCTGGAGGGGATATTTCCTTCCTGGAACCAACCCATCCCACCCAACCTAGAACCAAACAACCTCAAAAATGGGTCGGCTCCGGACCAACCCATCCCATCCCCCAACCAAACACACCCTTAGTGCTGATCCCTCTATCTACAAATTTATTTTTCTTGTCTTTTAGGATGATTCTAAATCAACTGTGACTGAAGCTTCAGGATAGTAAAGAGGTTTCTTGCTTTGACAGCTCCAACAAAATGGCCAATTGGTTCACAAGCTTTATGTATTGAATCACTTCAATGTACTGATTATTTTTTGGTTGGATGACTGTAATATGTATCTCTAAAACTGTGAACTGTGATGGCTGAAGTGCTGAACATTCAATTACGTTGAATTGTTGATGCTCTAAAATTGTAAACTATGGTGGCTGAAGTGTTAAACTTTTGATTATGTTTGTTGATGTCATGACATTGCTTCTTTTTAAATGCTAAAATTGTGGTACTGTTTGTCGATCTATTTGTGTATCACTGGTATTTTTTATTGTGATAAAACCCAGTGGGTATCCATTGGGCGTGCCTGTGGCCGTCAGACATGGGCATGGGCATGAGGTTTTGCCCGTTAGTGCTTGCGGGCACGGGCCGGGCATGGGCATGGGTGAGTCGGGTCAGACATGGATTTGCTCTGTCTGCGTCCAAACCGGCCCACTGCCATCTTTACATCCATCGCGGTGGTACACACGCATTGGCCCCGCGCGCGCACGGGGCAAGACGAGATGACGAGACACCAGACACGTACCTGCCGGACTACGAAACGGAGAGCGACGGCGAGCGGCGCACGCACCCGCCGCTGGTGGACCACCGTTATCCCAATGTTGGTTACTGGTTGCCATCGCGCATTCCCGCCCGGGCCCCGTACGTGCCACTTGCCCCCAAACCCAACCCATCCCGTCCCGCGCGCGCTTGCCCACTACACTAACCCCCTAGTCCCCTACCCCATCCGCGTCAGGTCCAGGGAGAGCGGCGCGACCCACGGTTTCGCCCGCCGTCTCGCGCAACAACAGCGCATATATTCTGGTAGGTACGCGTCCGCGCGCGTCGCCTGCGGTTTGCGTCGGCGCTCGCGCGGCGCGGCCTGTGGTTTTTGCTAGAAACGGCCGCGCGCGCACCCCTTCGCAGAAGCCAACGCCCAACGGAGGGGGGCATGCTGCCGTGGAGGGCATCTTGCGCGGTCGATCGTGCTCTCGTGCCCATTCCGCGAGGCCAATACCCCCATCATTTTTTAGCCACACTTGTTTGCGTCTCGCGGACTCGCGCCTAGCGCGCGCGTGATCAATGTGTGGTTAGTTGGATTACCGATCACGCATATGGTTGTGTATAGACTATGGAGTATTCGTTAGTCGGTGGAACTGTGGAAGGGTGGGTGTTTGTCTGCAGTTCTAGAAACCATCCACATACATGCGTGGTCTCGACTTGCCGTCTCGATGCAATGAACCTGCCGATAGGCGGTAGTAGTAGCTCCCGTGACATCATCAATCTATGGGTTTGTTGGTGAGCATTTCGCAACGAGCGTTTTCTGTTGTCGCGATTTTTGCATCTGGACTGAATGTTGGATCGAATTCAAGCTAGCCTGGTGATGGAAGCCGATATTTTGGTCAGTAGTGTTCGTGGTTGCGTGGATGGCCTAATTCCAAATTAAGAAACAGGCTACCACGCATAGGCGATCGACGATATAGTTAGTGGACAAACAATGAAAAACGGGTGAGTGGGTGACGACATGTGGTTAGGGACAGCCATAGAAATGACGAGCAAGGTATGTTAGCGAGCGCAAACGTGGCACGTAGGTCACATCATAATGCCGTTATTGGTATTGTTCTTGTACAAAGTGCTCGGAGCTACTGGCGAATGTTACACTTACGATTTCCTTCAAGTACGTATTGACTGATTTTTTTTCGTCTTTGATCTTTGTGGATAAGAAATAACCTCATTGTTTCATATCATAACTTTTTTGATCAAAGTCAAAACTAGACTACTTAAGGTTTAATCAAATTTATAGAGAAAAGCAGTAACAATGGACAATCATGACAGTTTCAATCACCGGTGCTTGTGAATGTGATCTTCGAAAAAAAATCAGAAAATCACCAAAAGTTTAAGCAGTACTCCCTCTGTTTCAAAATACAACTATCAGAAGAATTCAAATTTGTCTCAAATATAACTTTTTCTACTCCCACCTACCACATCTCCACCAATCATATCCATTTTTCATTAAATTTTTCTACATATCTTCTCCTCTCAACCAATCATAACATTCTCACACCCTTACCTTAATTTTATAAAAAAAATAGAATAGGTATTTATATATTGAGACGGAGGTAACAACAGTGAACAATTAAAGTCCGAATAAATTCGAAACTGCTATTAAAGAATCACCACCAAATCCCCGAGGATTTGACCGTGTTTACAGACTACGCTGTCACGTGATTCAGTCTCTGCAGAACCAAATAAACTACTTCCCCACGTACTGTCTAATTCTAGAAGCACGCGCAATACCTTAGAGTATAAAACTGGAGATTACAGCAGAGATCGACCGATAATTAACATAGATTAACACTGATAAGTGATAAGGAACAGTGTCCCCTGCCCCGCGCGGTCGCGAAAAGCCCATTTAACCCGACGCCGCGCACGTACGTACGTGCGACATTTGGACATGACTGCGTGGTGCGTGCGACGCTCGATCGGTGACAGCGCAATGATGCGGTGGCCTTATCCGGAGGCAGAAGCTGTCCACGCTGTGTTCATGGAGCTTTTGCTGACTGTTGACACACGGGTCATTCCAGGATTACCACTGTTTCTTTGTCTGTGCTTCTAGATCATCGTGAACGTCTCCGTTGTATCCGTCAAATATGATTACCTCTCCCATAAAAAAAAATATTTCTAGGTTTGAATTTAGACACGGGCTATGTCTAGATTCGAAGGGAGCAGCTAGTTACGATAGTGTAGTACCAATGTATGTACAATAATGTGATCATTTTAGTAAGTACATACTACATTTTGTTATATGTATTTTTAGATTGTTTGATATATATATTAAGATTGAGCTGAAAAAATTTTGATATCCGGAGGGTTGTTTGATGGGACTTGGAGTGTGTTAGTGTAAGATAAGAAAAAAAAATTAAATGTAAGAAGAGATGGGACAAGCAATACTCTAAATACTGCTAAAAGTGCTTGCATTTTATAACAAACTTAAATTGCTAGTAAAAGTGATTATATTTAGGGTTAGGGTGAGCATCTCCATTCTTTAATCGTTGGTTCTAAATCGGCATGGTCTCCAAAATACACATTTTCAATCATTAATTTTTTAATCATGTATTGTCAAAATATAGTGTTTGGAAGTTTTTCTTAATCCATGACAAGTCTATCGATGTCATTATCACTTATTAGATCTTAATATTTCCTGCCTATTAATGATTTGATATTTTAAATATTGGGTCATATATTTCAGAACTGAATCAGTATATATTATCTACGTTTCGTAATGTAAAGGTTTTGACTTTTTTACTTACAATGTTTGACAATTCGTCTTATTAAAAAAACTATGCTAATATTAATTATTTTATTAGTGACTTACTTTATTATCAAAAGTACTTTAAGCATAATTAATTTTTTAAAAAATTTATATGAAAATTTTAAATAAGACAAATGGTCAAAAACGTTGTAAGAAAAAACTCAAAATCCTTAGTACATTATAAAACGGAGGGAATCATTTTAAAAAGATAGGATATAGAGCTGAAAAGAGCATTTCTATAAGATATGAGAAAAACACCCGGGTTCCAAGGATGATATCAGAAGTGTGGACGGTTGTAACGATTTTAATCATTTCACAAATCAATCACATTATTGCATATTTATATGTGTAATTGTCTGTGAATGATAAACATAGGTAACATGTACCCTATATTGTTTTTTTTCGTGAACCTATATATCATGTGGCGCCATTTTTTTTTAATAAAGGATTAGATTAACCCGGCCTCTACACCTTTAGAGGTATACATAGCCAACAAATAACAAGAGTCACTCGTCTCATTATATGGGAGATAACACAAGGCCTTGCAACAACCCAAGTTCTAAACATAGATTCTTCTTCTAAAAGTTCCAACCATGGATTCTTCTTCTATATCATGTGGTGCCATGGATCCATGGATGGTGCAGGCAGCAAACTCAGGCGTGAAGTTTGATTATGTGTATTATCAAATCATGTGCATATCAAACTAGATGCGATAATATTTTTTTCCTAAGCCACAAATTAATAAATTCGTTAACCTTTTTCAATTCTGGACTAATTAATTATGATCAGCACATACCTGATACCTGTCAGTGATCCTCTCATTAGGCGTGGCCAAAGAAAAAAAAAGCTAAATCAAGTTCAATAATGCAACCTAAAAGCGAGGATTGAGTGTCAAAGTGGGGACACTAACGATCAGGAAGATGACATTTGTTACATCTGCTCCCAGACTTGTTTTGTCCTTTTCTGATTCGTTCGGATATGCACTCTCCGTCTAACGGATGGAGAACTAAGACCATATACAGTAGTGATCAACCGGTCATTAGGTCATAGTGCCACAGGTGTAAAGTGAAACATTATCTGGATTACGTGCAGTGTGCATTTGTATGTTTAGTATATTGACTTGGGATAGATGATGGACGAACTTGCCGAGTAAAGTTGAGAGGGATTTGCCACTTCCACTTTCTTCATCATTATTCCTTCCACGGTGATCGTCCAAAGATATTTGATTATATTTAGCAGGTCAATACACTTATTTTCTATATTTCCGTGCAATTATGCGTTTATTTAGTGTGCATTTTGCTGTCGGGTTAGTGGGTTAAAAGTAGTCAGCCTATCATCTTTAATCCTCGAGATGTTCACTCATTGTAGCACCCTTAGGTCAGACGAAACTACGAAACTATCTTTTCTCATGTTGGCACTCATTTTAGGTAGAGAGGATAGAGTAGTTCAGAGCAGCGATCTCCCGGGCTGGATAAATAACCACATGCTATTTCTTTCTCCAAGCAGAAGCATGCAGTCGAAGAGAGGAAAAACGGGGGGGCGGCTTGATGGCCCGTGAGTCGGGAAGAGAAATTGGGCGGTGAACTCTCTGCGGCCTCGCGTGGACGAACGGCCCACACATCGGGGACGCGGACTTCATGTTGGGCTAGCTTCCCATACCACCGGACCAACTGGACGAAAAAGGCCGGTTAAAACGAACGGCATATGCTGCCTCGGTTAGCGGACGCGAGTTCAGTTTTGTTGGTCGTGGGCAATTTGCCCTGCTCTAAAAAGTGCGATTTCTTACACTACTTATCTTTTAAGCTATTGCTTACTAAATTTTCAACACATAATATTAACTTCATCTATATAATCAATGGTACAAACATGGAAAGGAGCACAAGCAATGGAGCAAGATTCAGAACATCCGTTTCTCATCTTCTGCGCCTGTCGTTGCCACATCCATTAAAGGTGTGTTTGGTTCCCTGTATATTGTCTAGCTTGGCCCATATACTAGAACCTGGATGAGCTTAAACTGGCATGAATGAGTATCGTTGGATTGTTTGGTAGATTGTGTTTATTTAGCCTAGTTATATAGAGAAGATGTTTGGTTGCTTGGTTTTGGATACATGAGCCAACAACAGACAACCACGTACTCATTTGGCCCTCTCAGCCAGGCCGTAGGGAAACGAGGCTTGGATTCATTTCTCCCCAATCAGCCCATGCTTTGCAACCAATCAAAACAACATTGCATCCACAAAATTAGGCTGTGGCTAGATATACCCAACTAAAACACCCTAGGGATGTCACACTAATCTTCACTACTGGTGAAGCTGGGCCAGGAAAGACTGATCTAGCTCTCCCTTTCATGCCCAAGCACCATGGCCACCGCGCAAACTGCCCCATGCAAAAATCTGATATTTGAATTTTGATCTAGAGGAAAAGAGAAATGGAAATGAGGGGAAAAGAAGTAATGATAAATATGTTGGACCAAATTCCATCCATACGAAGCATTTGCTCTGGCCCATATACAGTCCAAAAGTCTAAAGAATATTATCCATTGATTCTTCTGTGAATGGATGGTGAAGATTGTTTGGGATGGGACGAAAAACCCTAGTCTCCCTTAGCCATGTGAAAAACACAAGCAAAGCAAACACAAAAGAGAAAGGGAGTGGAGAGGAAGAAAAAGAAATGCTGATTTTTAGTTTAGTGGCTCTAACCAGGTCTTCATCAAGTAAGCGACTAGAGGTTCAAGCGTGCTTGGATGACACCAAATTCTGTGAGTTCGTTTCTCACTTAGTGAACTTCAATCTGGTCAGGGGATTGGTTGAGTAAAGCACCAGATTTGAGTATGGTTTTATTAGCTCGAGTGACTGCAATTTCAGCGTGTACAGTATGTGGTAGAATATCAGTTTGAGGGGTCAAACGGTCTTTGATTGGACTGATCTTTTGTCAGCTTGGAAGGAACTTATAGACCATCAATTTTGCCAAGTTTTGTGCATTTCTCTTCTGTGATTTGGAAAATATCAGCTACAAACGGAGGGGAAAAAATCTATTATTTCTTTGGTTGCTTAGCTATACCTTTTGTTAGTTGCTATGGTTGATGTTGTGGATGCCAAAACTTTATCTTGACGATGCTATGGCTGTTGTGATGTATCTCTATTCTGGAAAACTCCATTTGTACCCATTGTTAATAACAGTAAAAGTTTGGAGTGAACATTTGGTCCCGTGGTTTTTTACTCTTCACATCAAGAAGAGTTTTCAGCGTTAAATCATTGTGTTATCTTTGTACGTGAGTTTGTTATTCCGATGCTAATTTGTTAGTTTATGGCAAGACGAGAAGTTGGTTGTGTAAAATTTATTGATAAGTAAAATTTTCACTGTACATTCACTTTGCTTGAAAGTGTATGGGGGCGAGACGGGCTGGGGGTGAAACTGGAAAGGCGCCGCCGGTGGCTGCGGCGGCTGAGGCGTGCAGTCGTCAAAGTCGTCTTAAGATAAGCTATGCAACCCCAGCCGCAGCACGTCTGCCGTTTGGTGCTATCCTGTGTACGGTCATTACGGTGTACTATCGCCGCACACATCCTCCCAGCTCATAGTCGTACACGGCACAGCAGGCGACACAAGTTACAACAGTCATGGTGCTTCCCCATCATTCATCATCAGCTGATCGAGCTGGATGCCATCAACCTTCACTCCCCCTCCCTGCCTATCCGCGCCGCGACAAGCGCTCAATTTAGCTCGCGAGTCGCGACCCGATGCCATATTCTGCCAAGCCCCACGAGGAAGCCACAGGGGAACGCATGCCCCCATGTCACGCGCGTCGCCTACGCGGCACCCCGCCCGCGCCACCCTCCCCCGACGTGTCCTCCTCTCCCCGCTTCCCACACAACCGTCTCTATCCATATCCATTCATCCATCCCCTCCCGCCCTCGGTACGCGCACCCGCTCGCCACATTTCGCCGCGGTCGCGTGGTCGCGTCCTTCCAAACCCCCGCAACCCAACCCACTTTCCGTTCCGATCCCCCCGTATAAATCCCGCGGCGCACCCTACACGGCTCCCGCATCAGTGTCACGCACTCACTTCTCACCGCGCAACACAAACATCAGCAACACAATCAAACCCCGTGCACGTTGCCACATTGGGGAATGGCGACCCGTGCCACCGCGCTGCTGCTCGTGTTGGTCGTCGTCGCGTGCGCAGCCGCCGCGGCGGCGAAGTCGCCGAGCGGAGGTGGAATACGGAAGGTGGTGGGTGGAAGGACGGAGGTGAGGGACGTGGAGGGAAACAAAGAGGTGCAGGAGTTGGGCCGCTTCTCCGTCGAGGAGCACAATCGCCGCCGCGGGCGCGTCGAGGAGGAGAACTCATGCTGCGGCGGAGACGGCGACGTCGGCGTAAGGCTGGAGTTCGGCAGGGTGATCGCCGCGCAGCGCCAGGTGGTGTCCGGGCTCAAGTACTACCTCCGCGTCGCCGCCGCCGAGGAATCTGGCTCGGGCGCGGGACAGGGGAGCCACGGGTGTTTGACGCCGTCGTGGTCGTCAAGCCATGGCTCGAGTCGCGCACGCTGCTCAAGTTCGCGCCGGCCGTGGACTCGCCCAACGAATCGACGTAGCGCTCATCGTACGTACGGTGCAGATGAAGGCGGAGTTGTTACAGGTTTAGTACTACGAAACTAAAGAATAAAATTTTACTACCGGCTTTGATGTGCAGTGTGGTGTGCTGCACGTAGTGCTCAGTACAGAGTGAATGAGGGTAACGTGTTCGTGTTGCGGCAGTAGATGTTCCGGAGGCTTTTTTTGTGTAGAGGGAGCTAGTAGAGTGTGGCAATAAAGTATTATACGAAATAATGTTGTTCCAGTACACATCATCTGATCTCTTCTTGGTTCGTCGTTCGCATGTGATTATTTGCTACCAAAATTGTCACTCAAGGACCAGGAGCTTTGTGCTTCATAAATGTCACGAGGTTGATGGTTAGTTTGAAAGAATACCATTAAAAAACGACCTTGCTTCGACTGATCACTGATGAGAACCAGAGCCTCGTGACCCCGTTCGGCCGTCCCATGCCACGCGCGCCCACGCTGGAGTATGGGCAAAGCAGGAAGTTTTGTTGACGCATCGCGTTTCCTTTAACTCTACCCCCGTCTCGCTTTTCCTTCCTCCCTCCCTCGCTTTTCAGTTCGATGATTCGTCATTATCAGCTAGAAAGCCCCATCACCGGCACACATACAGTACACGCACGCCACGGCATGACTCATTTGCGTATACACATGCACCGTGAGCACAATGACACAAACAAGACCAAACGAACTCACTCATCCATACATGTCCATGAGGGACAAAATCCCGTCAGTACGTGTTCCGCCCCTAGTATATATCCATCCACAATTTACTTACCCCAAACGCTAGCCTCGCCCGGTGATCAAGCAAACGCCGGACAAGCCGAGCTTGCTTGCGTGGAGCAGCTGCTCGGTCCACGTGATGCCGCGCCGTGGCGCCGCATGCCTCGCGCTTGCACACACACGCGCGTTGGTACGTTGCGGACACCTGCAGTGCAGTGCACACCACCCTATATGAATCCCGTATGATATATCTCTCGGCTCTCGCAGTACGTACATTGATCCATACATCCGTGTAACAAAAACCTTAGTTACCTAGCAATTATCAAAAACAATGGCCTCCACCAAGCTGTACGCCGTCGTCGCCCCACTCATGTTGGTGCTCATCCTCTCGCGCCTCGCCGCCGCAGCCGCCGACGAGCAGTGGCCGGCGAGCGGCGGCGGCGGAGGCCGAGGGAGGAAGGTCGGCGGGAGGACGGCGGTGGAGGACGTGGAGGGGAACAGGGAGGTGCAGGAGCTGGGGCTCTTCTGCGTCGTGGAGCACAACCGGCAGCAGCACGGGCTCGGACTGGTGTTCTCAAGAGTCGTGGCGGCGCAGACGCAGGTGGTCGCCGGGATCAAGTACTACCTCCGCATCATCGCCGCTGCTCGTGAGGCTGACTACGAGGAGCAGGCGTTCGACGCCGTCGTCGTCGTCAAGGCTTGGGTGCCGTCCCGTGAGATGATCTCCTTCGCGCCGGCGGCGGAGCAGCAGCCAGGGTACTGATGCGATGCAACCCCACAATAAGCTGAATCTATCAGCCAGCGGGCTCATGTGGAGATGGAGACATGGTTGTGCGTCACCAACTCACCATCCGGTGATGTGTTGATATGATCTACTACTATTTTGTAGTTAAATAACTTTAATTAGTGTGTGTGTGACTCGGGTATGATGAATGCACGAGGACTGCATTCATCTACTACTCGGCGTAAATTTTGCTCACTGCAGAGTCCAACTCTTGTAGTAATAAGCTGGATGAAGGATGATGACAGCTTTTGCTTCTCAGTTAATTCTCTTCACAGCTTTTGCTTCTCAGTTAGCAGTAGTTCTGTAAAACCTGTCCAGCACTATTGTCCCCAGATCCCAGTGACAACTATAGTTCTGTAACACCTTAGGTTCATCAGTAGCCTGGACGTTCGCGTTCGGTCTAGAGCCCAGTCTCGACAGTCTAATGTCGATACTGTAACTTGTAACCCCCCTCATACACATCTTAATAAAAATCAGTCAGCCTCCTTTGGCCGACCCGGCCAAAAAACCAACACAACGCAAAGGCCTCATTTCTGGAACGGAACGGAGAAATACTGGCATTTGAAAAGGGGATTGAATCTCGAACGTTCGTTCACTGCTAGATCTTATATGCTGGCATTTTCTTTTATCTTGAATTGTATATGCTGGCATTTTAGCGCCTAAAAGTACCCAACCACGTTATCACCCACCCCAACTTGCGTGCGTACGGTTCTGTTGCCACCGGTAAGTATAATGGAGTAAATTTGATGGCTATTTCACCTGTGGCTTATGTGGCTTATGGAATGGTCGGGTCTGTACCTGTACGTTGATCCGAGTACAGAACACAGATTACCTTAAGCTTCTGGTGGAAAAATCATCGCATCGGCTCGTCCTGAATACACTTTGGCAGAATGGCCGGATGGCCGGTCCTTCTTTAACCCGAAAAGCACTTCTTCGGGAGGGCCTTGTGCTGTTGTGTATTTGAATAGTTTCACGTTTCCAAGAACCCAACCCAAAGATATCTTACCCGCGCCTCTCCGTGAACGATGAACACCGGAAAGAGCGGAGCACTGACCAATTTCAGAGTCGGTAACCTGCAAAAAACAGTTAAGCCTACGAGAAGACCAAGCTTTAATTAGCAGGAAATGCAGCAGAGCCACGGCCCACGGGACACCATCAAAAGCTCAGTCACAGCAATGTGCGGCAAGGCATAGCGCTCCTGCTTGCGCACGAAATCTGCATATATCTCCAAAAGTAATAATTAGTACTTGTAAAGAAGAAAGCATCAAACCAACAATTCCACGTCCTGAACTGCCACCTATTTTAAGTTCCTATCACGATGACCGGACTGTCGATCAATTCAAGAAATGTGCAGTGCTCCACTCTTAACACTGATAAGTCTCGACCCTCTGGGGTTTTCTTGGCTAATAATGTTTACTATGATAAGATGCTCCGGAAAACTCAGAACGGGATGACAACTGAAAGAAATATGACCCACTAGGAATCTAACTACTAAATTGATAGTTTTGTATAAAAATCCTAAAAGTATATCTCCCCAAGAATTGGGCGCAGACAACTCTCAGTTTGTGCGTCAGGAAGGTGAAAAGGCTTATGTTACCTCTCTGTAGGGTGCAATTCATGTTAGCTGTGTGGTAGAGGCCCCATGAAACAGCAACAAAAGGTCCTCCCAGTTAACTTATCTCAATATACTTACCTCATGTAATATTTACACAACTACACCATCTGCTGGTTCTTATCTCTCAAACGGAAATTGGGCATCATCTTCTAGCACCTTAAAATGCTGAGGATGCTTACCAAAGCAATGAAGGTTCCACATATGTAAATATGCCCTCTCCAGATTCTTTACCTGCCATTTTTGTTTACAAGAGTGAAAAAGTAACCCTGAACAGATGTGGATATGGAGTTCAAGACTGAAAAGTTACCCATCGAGCTGTATCAAACAAAGGACAGGTCATCCTAACAGCCTTGAGCTTGTTGGTAAGAGTTTCGAGTTTCACTGGATTTTCTGCTAGAGAGACTGCCCTTTCCTCGTATTCTTCCAGGCTAGACAGTAGCAAAGCATGTTAAAAGAGTTCAACCACAAGGGGAAAAAATAATGCTTGGCTGAGAATGCTAACCTATTGACTACCATGTCTTCCCCAATTCCAGTCGCTAGACACAGTGAACCTGCAACCCTAGTTGCCATTTTCTCTAGTGGAAGAGTGATCATTGGAAGACCAGCCCATAATATGTCTGTACCAGTAGTGTGACCATTGCATAATGGACTGCTCATCCAATATAATTTAGAAATAAGGACATTGAAGATTAAAAAAAAAGAAATTTTTCAACAGATAGTGGATGGCAAGCAAGATTACGTGTCAAGAAATAGATCTGCTAAGGCGCTGCGTCTGATATGCTCATTTTTTGCAGCAATATCTGTAAATATGATTTGGTCTGGCCTTACTCCTTTTGAGATTGCATCTGCCAAAGGCATAGAATTAGAAGTGGAGTGATAGAGACAGAGAAAGAATAGGGAGATAGGATGTTACATGCACGCAGTCTCATCTCTCCAGCTGCTGGAAATCTCAATAGCCACAATGCACTATTTGGTACACGCTTCAGAATATTACACCTGGTTTAACAAAAGGAATAAAAGGTTAATACTTCCAACAAACATACATCGTAACTTAGTTATGGCAGTAATTGTCTCAACGAACAAGTTCACATATTTTTCATTCCTAACTACTCCCTCTGTTCCACATTGTAAGAGGCTTTTTAGCCTCTTCATCTCTTGTCTAGATCCACTAACATCCATATGAATCTAGACACATATATGAAGCACATAGATTGATCCATACAAGAATTTATCTAAAAGCTGAAACATCTTACAATATTGAAACATAGGAAGTACCACTCAGGAAAAAAAACATCTTTCAAAAAAAAGAGGAAAAAAACATAATGAACTGCATATTAGTAGGATATAAGATGAATTTACCAGGTGTTGAAAATGTCTGGGTCCATCTTGTAGAGTTGGTTGAAGCATGCAAAGATAAATTTGTCCTCTGGCAAACCATAGTCAGCTCGTTTGTGTGGGCATACAGGATCAAGAACATCTCGGTTTTTCTAGTTTGCAAATCAAGTTAAAGTTCATTATTATAAACTCATAAAAGAAAACAACCTTATTCAATCTTAGGGCCTGTCTAGAATATTGGGATTACACGTCAATTTGACAGAAATAAAAAAATCTCATTAATTGTTTGACGGAAGAAAAAAACAAAGTGTGTGTGTGTGTTTTTTGGGGTATGTGTGCATCCAATTTCTTTTATATAAAGAGAACTTAGGGCTCAGATCATTGTCAAAATAAATC
>CM002476.1:30046161-30085599 GCA_000325765.3 Leersia perrieri
GGCTGGAGGCTCGGTCTTCAAACATTATATTTTTATCTCTGGTTCTTTTTGGAATTAAACTTATCAAATGAGCAAGTGTGTGTTCCCATATTTATGCATATCCATCCAAAAAAAGCCATGTACATCGCTAATAGGTTGCCCCAAGGTCTCACATGTCAATATCAGTCATAGGATGATAAGACTAATAAAGTGAAGGTTGAAAAGAAGACAGCTCCTTTATATTTGGGTCAACAAACAGAGTTGAGCCCAATATTGAAAACCTGAATATATTTTTCACAAACATGTCTGGCACCATGTTTTCAACATACCTGCTTATAGTCATTCACAAAGTAACAGTGGGGAAGATGGACGAGCTTTTCTGAGTATATATGTGAAGATTTCAGTGGAGAGACAAACTGCAAGAAAAAAAAAAGGCCATCTATTTAAGGCAGAGCAACAATTCGTTGAAATAATACATGGGAAAAATTTCAATATTTACCTCGTCAGTAACCAAATAATCAATATAATCTGCACCAGTGGTTCCAGGAAATCCCATGTAAGAAACCTGGATTGGGGCTGGTTGCAAAGCGAAAATTTCATTCCGTGCACCCTAAAGAAACATGTAATTTTACAGTAAGAACGAAAATCATATTTCAAGAACATTAAAAGATAATTTCCAACTTGACACAACACATGATTTTAAAACAATGGAGTTCACGTATATTACACACATTTACAAGCATAAAGAAAAGGTTACATTAAAATATGAACATACCAAAATAACAACTACACTGCTGAACATCTTGCAATTCCCAATCCTTTGAAATTTTAACTTCCCTAAACGTCTAAACGTGATGAAGTTCCATAAAAGCTTACACTACACTACCTACACTAGGATCAATAAACTACACGGAATACTCCCCGCAAAAAAAAAAAAAAAAAAAAAAAAAAACTACTACTACTACACGGGATACAACAAACAGTCATTTATCACCTTATGGCTTTTAAAATCCCCCAAATAAGCAGATTTCGTAATGACAGAGTATATTACTACATCAGCTGCTGTAAAATATTGATTGAAATAGAATGAACATAAAAGCAAAAGAAGTGAAAAGGAGATCTGCAAAAGTGCCATAATTTCCAGAAAATGAATGGAATTGCAATCAGAAGCCTTTGTAAGTTCATACCTTAGTATAACCATTAAGATTAATAAGAATCTGTATCTTATCCTCATTGATAAGTTTAGCAATCATATCAGATGACATTGATGACACATCAACAAAGTGCTCAGCTTCAGATCGAATACGCTGCCTCCATTCTGTACCATCATCCTGGCTCAGGGCATAACAGAAAACCTGCAAACATATTTATTGGTAATCATTCCATCTTCAACCCCCCGCCCACCCACCCAAGAAAATGATATGTATAGGGTAACCTCAATATTGTCTTGATTGTGCATTCCAAATACAGAGCCCATCAGATGAGACAGAGGATGATTGCCAAAATCACTACTCACATACCTAAGACCAAGTGAAAAAATTGATTCACCAGGAAGTAACAATCAAAGTATGTAGCTTGTAGCAAAGTAGATATCATACCCTATTCTAAGTCTTGAAGTTCTCCAATTGTTGCTGGTTGGACTAGGAGAGGGGTGTGTGAATGTAGGAAGCCCAAATCGTGATGCAACCAGAGAGTAATGAGCTGCATATGTTCGACTGAAAGGGGAATCATATTTAATATGGCGTGAGTATAGCATGACTATCATAAAAAACACACAGTACCTAATAAAAGATTACAGGGATCAGTATGTTACCAAGAGGAGACTCACCTGATTTCCAGTGCAAGAGTTGAATCAATTGGATATGCTATAGCATGGAACGGCTGTACACTTGGGAGAAAGGACATCTAGAAAAACACCAAAGAGATATACATATTAAGACAAGTATTCCTTGGATAAATCAGGTAAACAATAAATGAAAGAAAAGCTCGTGCCTTTATTTGCTGCCTGATAATTCCCTCCACCTCCACAAATTTCTCTACTCGATCATCCCAATCACATACACACTGCAATGCAGACATGCAGTTATATTTCACAGAATCACATAAACTCCTCGGCACAATTTTTTGACAAGCACGTCTTTAGGAGTTGAGGGTGATGGTGTGTTCTACCACAACACACGCCCACACAACTCTATATGATCTTTTGTGGTTGCATATTCATAGGCAAGTACTAGTTGTTGCATGATTATTTTCTTCAAAAAATGGCATGCTTTAAACAAATGCACATGTAGGTGGTAGTGATCTAAGTAATCATGTATATTGTTTTTAGATTTCAGGGTATTTTTTGCATTTTATATTGGAGGTTATCGTATATTTACTCCCACTTGTCACAATTGTGCAGGAACTATGCAAGTAATCACAATACGATGTTAAACAATGTAACCTGCTTCTTACACAAACGGAAGACGAGTTACTTTTTTTTGCATGCCATCTATTTCCATGTTGTACCACTACAGGAATCATCGAAGAATATACATAATAAAAAAGAAGATAGAGGTTTCAATACCTGTAGGGTGTGCAGGAGATTGCAAGTAGCTTCTGGAAAATCTCGACGTAATTGTAGGGCCTGCTTGTAACTGAAAATAGCTTGCTCCAGTAAGCCCCTGAAAAAACATGTTGAACATGTAGCATCGGCAATGCTCAGCTGTCCTAGAGTCCTAGACTCATACTTCACCAGAAATAAATGTGGTGCAAAATGTAATTACGTGTCTTTGTAAGCAGCTGCCAAATTTGCATGAGCTTCAGCCATAGTTGGTCTAATTGTAATAGCTTGAAAATAGTCTTGGATGGCTTCATGAACCCTGCCTACTTCTTTAAATGTGTTGCCTCTATTGACAAGACAGTCAGCATCCATTGGATCAATGCGGAGCACTTCATTGTAACATGTAATGGCACGATTACAGTTTCCCTTTCCAAAAATGAGGAATAAAATTGTCATTGTGTTGGTAAATGTTTATGATACAAAAAAAATCAATATAAACAAAAAAAATCTATGGAACATTTCTTGGCCAAAATAAGGAATGTTTGTAATCATAAGTACCTGCTGTTTGTAAATCATTGCTAAATTGTTGTAAGGTGCAGACAATCCAGTTGTGACCGTCAGTGTTGCCATGTAAAGCGAAGCTGCTATGTCCATCATGTTCCTGCAAATACTCCAATATATATATATATATAATTTTTTTTTTTTGCACAGTCCAAAAAGAAAATGCACATCATAAAAATACTCACCTCTCCATATATATGTTGCCAAGGTTTGTCAAAGCCTGAGGGTGAGAAGGCTGAAGAGCAAGGCATGTCTGCAACAAGCAAAGGCATGACTTACATCAACATAAATAAAAAAAATAGAACAATTGAAGACATAATTAAGCAGTTAAATGGTAACCTGGTAGCAACTAACCGCCTCTTCATTCCTTCCAGAATCTTTTAAAGCATTTCCCTACCAGCGGACAACATATAAGGTGTCATATCGAAAAGAACAAAGATATAGTAGTATACAAGAATGAAAACCAACCAGATTATTGTATGCTTCAACATAAGATGAATTCCAATGGATGGCCTGTCTATAATTTATAATAGCAAGATCCAGTTGGCCTTGTTCATGGTAGGCATTACCAAGATTTCCTGAACATATAGAAATAAATAATAAGTGCATAACCCTCAATAACAATAATAAATTAAAAATCAAAATAATGTGTTACATGCTAAATAAATAAATAAATTTTAAAGCATTAAGTAGCCGCAGTTAATTGTTATCACAGGAATCAGCTTCCCGACAGAAATTATGGGTTCAATCATATTTGCCATACTCCACTCACCATAAGCTACTGCATTTTCTGGCCTTGCGCTAACTGCATTCTGGTAGCATGCAATTGCATCCTGACGCATTCCAATAACCTTAAAAATGTTGTTTCTTGTCAGAAAGATGTTTCCCATAATGATACCAGAATTTATGATGAAATGAAAATACCTTGTAAATATTGCCCAAGTTGAGGTGTGCATCGTAAAATACTGGATTGCATTTGATTGCTTCCTGGTTTTTTTAAAAAATCATTAAAAAAAAAAGAATATAGCTGCACTTGTCAATCCTCCTCCTAAAATATATATAAAAAAAGGGTAGCAGCTACACCCAAAAGAGAATTAAGTAAAGTTAAAGTATGCCATAACAAAAGAATATGCATGCTATAGAATCAATTGATTCATCTCAGAATTTCTTTAATACAATGAATTTTGACCATGACAATAATAGCATTGTCAAGGCTCTATCAATAAGCTATGCATACATTAAAGCACTAAAGCATGGACAAATGCCAAAGTCAATGCATATCACACACCTTGTAGTATACAACTGCTTTATTGAAATCTCCCCATTGCATGAAAAGTCCAGCAATTTTATTCCATGCATTTGCAAGAGTAGGCTTTATGTTTAGAGCATCCAAGTAGCGACTGTATGCCTGAGTAAAATACAAGTCATGTCAAATATTCCAAATGAATAAAAGTGTGTACAAGCTCATCGATAATCTTAGAACAGTTAATTCAATTCCATATGACAGAGCAACATCTGCAATTTTTATTTTACACTGAATCTGGAGGATCGTCTGCCACAATTAGTCATTATTCTGTTAGCTTAGCAGAATCATTCTCAGCTAAAAATCTATAATTATTGCTTGATTTGACCAATCAAGATGCTAAAAGATATCGAATAAGTTGTCATTTAGCAAGAAAAACATCAGGGCAACCTCAGACATCTGTGAGCAATAAATGAAGTGTATTATGCACAGAAAACATGGTAAGTTGGCACATAATGAAGCATGATGGATAGACAATAATTTTTTGTTAAAAAACAAATTTGATAAAGTGCATGTGAAAGTCAACGGTTAACAACGGTACTATGGACAAAAGTAAAGCAGTCTGATCTGTCAATTTTTTGTTCTGCTACTTACTTCTCTGTACAATCCTTGTGCCTTCAATACATCACCAAGGTTACAATAAGCATCAGCCTACAGTTGCAACACAATCAATTAATATTTCTGCACTGCTGCAATAAAGTGAGAGCATGTGATTCATCCAAATGCAGTAAATGGAAGTGTAGATTACCAGATGAGGATTTAGCGCAAGAGCTTGAGTACAGCACTCAGCTGCCTGACTGATATTTCCCTTTAGAGTATAAGCATTAGCTAAGTTTGCCCATGCATCAGCAAAGGTGGGACGGAGCTACAAAAGTAGAATTTATTAGCCCACAAGACGAAGAATCAGATAAAAGTATAATAACAGCAAATTGTATGCATCATTTTAGATAAAAACATAAAACCTTCGAAATAAACTAGAATATGCTTCCTATGATCCTATCTATCAATGAGGAAGCAAAAAAATACCCATACAGTTTGCTGAGCTAGACACCTAACATTATGGCTGATTCATATATTCAAAAGTTTAACATGCCAAGTCCTTTTTAATTGGCCAAAAGGTAGGAAACACATCACCGACATAATCACAAACTGACTGCACAAAGACTGAAAGATGATTTTCATCAGTGTTAGGTCACTACGGTGCCTTAATTGAGAAGGATGCACCTAAGTAATTTGATAGACCCTGGGCTTTCTTCAAGTAATCTGTACCTATTATAAAAAACGTCGTTTGCATCGCCGGTCGACGTTAATCACCCCGTCCGATTTCAATGCTAATCGCACGACGTGCAGCATCCGATTTTCCAGCAAATGCCCGATTTCCTTCGAGCAGGCCTACATGGGTGAGCCCTCTTGATTAAGCCCATATTGCCGACCAAGCCCAGAAACCAAACGCACGTCGGATCTGCCTCCCGCCCCACCGTATCAAACATCATGATCCACGAGACCGTCTCCCACGTGGGAACGATCCATATCTGTGATCAATTGGAGAATTTCGCGCTTTCGTGCATTGGGAGCCTCAAGCGTCCGAGATCAGATCAAATCGCGTGTGTCTGACTCACGCGATCGAACGAAGCTGAGGCTTCCGTGCCTTGCCTGTGGGCTGATAAAGGTACGTGCTTTAACCCATATGACATGTGGGTCCACGATTATTAGGAAATCTAAATTAACAACTTTTTACCGGCTAAATTAACAACTTGATTGGCTGTGAAGAGTGCAGCGGCCCAACCGTCAATAGAATAGGATCATCCTTTTTTGTTGGCCTTCCCAAAACATTGTCTTGCAATTTAACAAATCTACACGTTCAAAGGCTTGACATATCTAACAAATCTTTACGTTGAGAAGAAAGATATTCTCAAAGAATATATCTTATTGAGATGTATATATATCCTAAACCTTGTTTTTAGCTGGCTGAAAGAAACTTTGCAATGCAGAAACATAACACGCCTGCTGACCAGCGTGTGTTGTAGAAAAGAAAGGTATATAAAACTGCCCTCATACTAATCTCGCTGGACAGTGAGTAGCAATTATCAGTTCTATTAATGCGGTTACATACATGCTGATTAGCTTGGTTTGTGTGGTTTTCAAAATAATCAAATAAGAAAGCTATTATGTAGCTTTCTAAGTATGTTGCTCAGTATGCTGATAAATATCAGCATGACAACAAAGAAGGAAATGTTTTTGGAACTTTAATTTTGTACTACCCTCTGTTTCAGATTGTAAGGCACCCTACTAAAGAGGTAGGACGCCTTACAATCTGAAACGGAGGGAGTAGCTTTCTATTATGTTTTTGCTCAGTATGCTATTAAGAAGCTCCTCACTCAGTCACCCGTTGCAATGCACGGACATTTGGCTAGTCAAATTAACTTTCTCATAAAGCAACTAATAACACAAAATAGCTGTCCCTCTCTTCCGCTCAAATATCCATGCAAAATGTCAATGGGAAAGCATGGATGCATCTCCATAAAACCATACTCCTTTATAAGTACCTCACATTTTCAATCCAAAGATTTTAAATTCTAAAAGCAGGGAGCTCAGATAAGTAAGCTACCTGTAGTGCATGCACATAAAACTGAATAGCATGATCAACATCACCTTTCTCCTGTAACAAACAAAATATAGTTGAAAACAAGTCAACCCAAGCCATGACAATCCCACCAATTATGACCTACACTTCTCCAAAATGAAAATGAAATGGCCTCACCCTCCAAGCATTGGCAATGCTGTTGAAGCACTCTGGGAAATTCGGCTGGATTGCAACAGCCTCCTCATACTTCGAGATGCACATGTCAAACTCTCGTAGCTAAACCAAATCCAAATCAAATGAGTACAATGCATAAGAGTATACGACACGTCGACACACCGGGTAATCACAGCACCCAAAATTCCGATGGAAACCTGATAATAGGCGGCGCCAAGTAGCAGCAGGTTATCCAACATCCCCGGGTTCACCCTGTACACGGCATTGCAGTGCTCCAGCGCCGCTCTGTAATCCCCTGCTCTGTAACTCTGCCTCGCGATCTCGAGGCTCGCCCCCTCGTCAACTGAACCCACTAAAAACGCAACAAATTAACAAACCCCACAACGAAAATCTCCACACAATCAAAATCACGCACCCTCGACATGAATCTCGATCAATCGAATCGAATTGCTGAGAGAGAGGAAGAGAAGGGTTACCATCGAGGGGGTCGAGCCGCAGGGATTCGACCACCGCACGCAGCTGCTGCCGCGTGAGAGGGCGTGAGTGCGTTACCGCGCCGTGCTCGGCGCCGGCTGGGACGGCGGCGGCGCCAGCGCCAGCGCCACCTTCCCCACGGCGAACGGTGAGCATCGCCGGAGGCGGGCGGGAAAGCTTCTCGGGATCGGAGAAAAGAGGGGGAAAAAAACCTAACCACCCGCGCGCCGGCGCCGCGCGGCCTCGAGCTTTTGCGTACGAGAGACGGGGGGAAGGGGTTTGGACTCTATCAATCCCCTCGCCTTTTTCAGTTTATTTTTTCTGAGACGTGTCGCGTTCGTGGGAATTGGGAAAGCGTGAAGGGGACGGGACGGACGCGGTCAGCGTGGTGGCGCCGCTGGGTTTGGGAAACGGGTGAGTTGGGTGGGGGTGGGGTGGCCCACGTGGAGGAGGCTCTGGCTGTCGGATTGGGATTCGGTGGTCGAGGTGGTTTTGGACGGCCGGGATTTAACCGTGTGTGGTTGGGCTGGGCTAGGGGATTTTTCTGCTGGTCAAGTTAGATGTTGTTGGCCCATCAACATCAAGCCCATTTTGGCTTCTCGTTACAACGCAGTACAACTGACAAGCCTGAAAGGAAGAACGTCATAGGCTGTCTATGCACTTTGTTTTGCAGTGCAGTGATCGACCTGAATCGTGGAGTCCTAAGTCCTTGCATGAGAGAGTACTTCATGTCTTCATGTGTGAGACCTTTGGTTTTTGTACGATTCTACTCCTATATGTCTTGTGTTTTACTTTTCAGGTCTTGTGTTTTATGCAAAGTACAGTCGGTTGTACATCTTTTTATTGCTTTTGTCCGTTCTCAGATGCTCCTAAGCTTGTCCTCGTACTAGCATCATATGAAATGCACGCAATCAAATCTCATTATCTTCACTCATTAATATGCACACAGAGATTACGTCTCTATATGTAAAAACAGCATTAGCAAATGTTTATTTATCATGAAAACTATGTCGAACTCCCTGATACTCATGTGCCTGTTACTCTGTTAGGAAAAGAAAAGTACTGTACAGTGTACACAACAAGACCAGTAGAGACTAGAGAGATCCATCCCCAAAGACAAGTCGCTGCCACGGATCACCACAAAAACACAAGGCACACGTATACGGTACGTCCACCGCGAAAGGACTGCACTGCTGCGGTCACGGCCCACAACACCACCACATGACGGACGACGCGCCGCTAGGCTAGCAGCGCATGGGATCGACGTTTCAAATCAAATCAGCATCGCCACCATCATCCATTCCAGCCCCGACCCCGACCGATATGATACATCGTACTGTACCCTCCCTACGTGCCCCCCACCTCACCGTGCAACGCTCGCCCCGTCGCAACCATCCAACCACCAGCGTCACGCACGGGAATCACGCCGCGCCCCCCTCCGCCGCCGCCTCGACCGATCGGTCGCCACCACACCACCCGCTCGCCGCTCGATCCCTCGCTCTCCCCGTCCCGCGCCCCGCAACCGGTTCGCGAAGAGACGCGCTTGTCGATCTCCTCGGTCGCACGCAAAAACCAGGGGCATCGCTGCTCGCGGGCGACGGTCGCGTGTCGCACGAGAGGCGCGCGATCGTATGGTGGCGCCCGCGCGAGTGCGTGCGAGGCCACAGCACACAACAATAATGCGGTTCGTTGCCCCGGCCCCCGCCACGTACGCGCGCGCCCACACAACAACAATAACGAGCCCGATGGCGATGCGCGCCGCGACCGAGAACGATCGCGCGCGCGCGGGTGGCTCGACGACGGCGACGACGATGGCGAGGAGTAGTACTAGCAATTAGGAGAGGGATCTACATCACGCCAACCACGAGCCAGCCAGTCGCGTAATCGCGTTGCGTTGCCACGATCGGGCGACCCGACCCTCTCGCGCGTGGGGCTAGTGGGCAGACAGTGTACCCTCCTGGGGTCGCCCGGTTACTGCAGAGACCTGAATCTGAAGCCAGCCCTGAACTGAATGAGAATCCTCCTGCGTGCCATCTCCTCATCAACTAACCTGCTTTGCTAATCGTGTTTCAGGTACAGAGCAACTTAATTGTGCCGGAGACCTGTGTACGTACGTACTCCAGTTGTTAGAGTGGCCACCATATGTGTATGGAGCCTACCAAAGCTTAGTGGCAACGAACACACTGTTGTTTATGGTGGATGTGGTCATAGCCTCATATGTAGGTCTGAACTCTCGAGCCTCGTTAATTTTGTCCGAGTCCGGTTGTTTCTATGCTGCTGGTGTGGTTAATTGCAGCGATCTGTTCCGGTGAGAATTGAGATGGATGTTGTAGTGTGCTGTACATGTCAGATATTGGTTTTGATTTTTTGCAGTTGAACATTATTTCCATGTATACGCAAGCAAGATAGTTTCAGAATTGAGTGTTTCTGCAGAGTTGCCCAGCATTTTGATAGCTTTTGATGATGCCAGCATAACTATTGACCTTCCAAAGTAAAAGTTGTCAACAAGCATGGCTTTATGATTACCTGTACGAGTGGATGCTGCAAGAATGATAGCGCTAAATCTGCAGTGATAGTTCAGCATTCAATGTTCTAAAGAAAAAGATCGTAGAAATCAATAAATAAAAGCCCTTTTGTGGACACCTTAAAATTTCCAGTAATTCCAGGCGTGATGCGTGCAGCTAGATCTAGCTCTGCTTTTGACTTCTTGGTGTGGCTGTCATTGCATCACATCTCTCCTCCGTGATGCCCAACCTTTTTTCTCTGAATGTGATAAACACTGGTGCTTGCTTCAAAGCTATAATAATAGGAAAAATTACATCTCACTCCAGTTCCCATCCATGGAAAATGAAAGAAGGACGACGGCAAATAAGATAATGGCCACTCCTTAACAGTACACGCAGCACCAAATCTGACCATATCAACCATCTCACCATGTCAAAAAATATAAAAATCCTCTACTAGTAGGTGTTTGCTCATTGCAGAGGCATGATCTTGTTTGCAAGATGCAGTTCCTACTCACGACAACCACGATCATGCCTGTGAGTTGCACTGTCCCTCGATGTACAAACCACGATCTCATTGTACTGTTCTGGTTTCACCCTCCCTTTTTCTCTGGGACCTCTTGTACCTTTTGTCATTGCCATACAAATCAGCAGGAAATATTGTCAGGTAATCTTGAATTTTGATCTGGAGTACTTGGGTAATTATGGTTTGGAACTGAGTAATCCAAATGCATGGATTTGGAACCGGGACCAGTGAACACTGCTCAAAGATGTTGTGATCCAATTTAGTCATGATTTGGAGCTACCGAAGCTATAAAGATAAAACAACTGCTACTACAGAATTGTTTGGTCCAATTCAAGAAAACGAGTGATCAGAACAACTCCCTCCGCTGATTCCGTTTTGGAGCGTGATCACAGCCTGGATGATTTAGACCTCGCTGAAGCAGATTGGGAGCTCGAATTCTTAACAATAAAAGGGTTGTTCACAGAAAGGAGAGAAGAGAGAGTGACATGCACAAATATTTCTTTTCTGACGTAGCTATAGATGAACAGGAGCAGAATAGCATCGCAGTGAATGCCGTTGCACTGCTTGTCTGATGTACGCCTAGCTAGCATCTCTGCATAAATCAATCTGATAATATTGGGGGAGATTGGATTGGAAGGAGGCCTCCTCATCAGCATTGCCCTACTGCTGTCTCTATCTCTGGGTACTTATCATACAGCTCAAGAGCAGCCACAAATCCAGTCCCCAGCTCACAACTTGATTGTTCCTTCTGTCCATGTCCTCTTACAAGAACTATCTTCTGGATTAAGCAGATTCCAAATTTTAAGTTGGTTTCTGACCCCTCAAGCACTGAACCAGAATTTCATGAAGATAACTTCCGCATGACCACAGCTCTTCAGACTAAAAAAAAGTTCAGAATGGGCACAATGCACAACCAAGAAGTTCACCATTCTTCAGAGAGGAAAAAAGTGGAATTTCAGCTTAAGTGGATCCATGGACAGGAAGAAGGATCTTAAAGATATATATCAGCTACAAATATAATGAGAATACAAATAATGATATTACACGTCGCCCCTCTCTGCTTGAGAGGGTAAGGGTCTGACCGAAGCATATACTGCACCGCCTTATGTACGATCTTGTAGCATACATATATACTACACCCAACTACCGTACATGGTGCGTTTCAATTTGTTCAAAGAATCATTACACCAAGATGGAAATTAGAAGCTAAAACACTGCTAGGGCCCAACATTGTTAGGTTGAATCTCAGAGTGCTGCCGTGGCAAGCTGACTTCTCTTTATGTACAATGGGCGTCAGAGCTTTCGATCGAACTTTATTCAGTTATCTTAAAGCTCCATTTTCATGTGGACTGTTTGCAATGATCCTGATCCATAGTAATTTCACATTAGAATTCAGTTATGCTGAAGTTAATCATGACATCAGGCAATAGGAATCAGAAACTTGCCTACCATTGTAGCTATTGGAAGAGGTGGCAATCTCCTGACTTTGTCCCATATCCATCTGAACAACACTTTGCAGATCATCTTGCCAGAAAGCACCAACCTACAATGCATCCACTCCTCATATTAAGTGTCGATTCATTCACATATTTCATCAGATCAAGACACAGGTGTGCATTTTCACCTGAGATGCCGCATCGCTAACCCCATTGAGGAAAGGATGGTGTGAACCCATTTGCCGGCAAAATGCCTGGTCTAATGGGTGCATAGAACCCTGGTTGTCCATGCCATTCGTCAGGCCGCAACCTAGAGGGTTGCCTTGCTGAGGCTGGTTAATGTAGGGCAGCGGTGCACCGGAGGTCTCTAGTGGAAAATGTGAGCTCTGCAACGGGCTGCATGACTGGTGCATCTGATCAGGGAGAAAACCGGAAATACGAGGTAAGTTGAACTGTCTGATTGCCTTAACAAGAGAGGAAACAAATATAGTAATGAGGTCATATAAGCTTGCTCTCACATCTTTAGCAAGAAGGTTAGGCAAATTGTTGAAGTCCAGCTGGGGATTTACAGTGGCCAACTTCATGGACAAAAACTGCAAAATGGATGTGAAAGGCAATGGTTCAGATGGCGCACGTCCGCGCTTGCTGCGCTCTAAAACAGCAAAAACTGCAGTTTCACAATCATTCTGCATCTGTGAATTTGGCACTGGACAAATACCTCGACTTGCCGTTGCAATGACTGCACATAGTTTATGATTTCATCGAGCATGACAGCCTTGCCAACCACCTGAAACAAGTAAAACATTTCCCAGTTTCCAATCTGAGCACACCGAGCAACTCAAGTAACAACAACAACAACAGGTGGGTGATGATGCAAACAATGAGTGTTTTTCTTCAGTTACCTTGTTACAACCCGGCACGAGATCCTGCAGCAGCTTCATCCTCTGGCTGATCTTCTCTCTTCTCACCTGAATTGACCCAAAAAAATTCAGAGTTAAAACAACGTTAATTTACAGGAAAAACGATCAGAAATTCAGAACAACAATAGAAGCTAGAGCTGCAAGAATTGTGTGTACCCTCTCGGCGAGGCTGTGGCTGTCAGTCGCCTCGCCGCGCCGGGCGCGGACATGGATGTAATCCTTGGGTGGCTCAGGCGGCTTCGATGAGCTCTCCTTCCCTCCCTTCTTGCCATTCTCGCTGTTGCTCTGCGCGACCTTCCCCTTGCCGGAATTCTCCTCGCCGGCAGCATTGTTCTCCCTCTCCTCCGTCGATTTGCACCGCTTGCCACTGGAATCCTCCTGCAGAAGAAAGCCCTAAAATGAAATCTTTCGCTCGCGGAGTGGCGAAGCGCGGCCATGGCGAGCGGAATTGCGCGCGTGTGTACCTTCGAGGCGGAGGTGGACATGGGGCTATCCTTGCTTTTCCCCTTCCCGGAGGCCTTCCGCTTCCGCGCATTGCCGTCGGAGGCCCCCTTGAGCGGAATCTCGCCGCCGCCGGGCGCCGGACCGGACACCGACGACTCGTCGCGGGTGTTCCCGAGCTCCATCTCCTTCGACCCGCCGGCAGGGGAGGCATCAGGGAGGCCGAATTGTGGCTGCACGGCGGCGCCGCCGTAGCCTCCGCCGCCGCCGCGGGCATCGAAGCCGGAGAGCCTCGCGGCGCGCTCGGCGAAGCCAGGGTCGGCGAGGAACTGGTCCAGGTGGCCCATGGGCATCGGGTTCTCCAGGATTGGCAACCCGCCGGCTCCCGGCGGCGGCGGCGGGTAGGGGTGGAACTGCCCCATCATGGACAGATTAAGCTTGGGCGGCGAGCTGAGCGGCGTCCCGCCGCCGTAGTGCGGCTGCTGCGGCGAGATCCCGTGGAGGGCGAGGCCGTCGGGCGGCGCCGCCGTCGAGTTAGACGCCGGCGAGGAGACCATGGAGCTGAGCGCCGGGTCCATGGACTGGTCCCAATTAAGGTTGAGGAAGCACGACGGCGCCGTCGCCGGCGGTAGCTGGTCCGGCGGGCCGCAGTTCATCTCCGGCAACCCCAAAACACCCCAAAGATCTGCGCAATTGTCCACAAAACCAACCGAAATTCGGCGCTCCGCAAGGCAAGAACGAACGCCCAAATGCCCAATCGAGCAAAGAAACGCGCGAGAGAGAGAGGAGAGGCCACCAAATCCCACTACTGGGGTGGGAGATAAGGTCCGGGAAGGTAAAGGCAGGAGCTTTTCGTGTGCGTGACAAAGCGAGGAAAAGTGGGGGAACAGTAAAGGAGTGGAAAAGAAGCACCTAAAACAAAGCAAAAGCTTAGCAGCAGAGGCAAAAGCAGAGAAGAGAAGAGGAGAGGAGAGCGAAGCTGAAGTAACAGCAGCAGCAGCAGCAGCAAGTAGAGATTGCGAGTGTGCGCCTACGGGAAGTATGTATATAGGTCCAGGATGGCATGGGTCAAAATGGATGGGCTCATGGGCATCATCACCTCAGCCTTTCCTGCCATGAAAGAAGGAAGAAGCTAGAGAGAGAAGCACTGGAGATAGTAGATGGACGAGTAGTGGTGGTGGTGGTAGTGTGGTAGTGGTGCCGAGTTTACTTGCACTCCCAAGAGGGGTAGTGACCAGAGTGAAGAGAAGAAGGGAAAGGGGGATGAATTTCTGTCTTTATTTTGTGCTGCAAACAAAAAATAAATGGAAAATAAATGAAAAAGGGGATGTTTTAGAATTTCCTTAGCCGGCAACCGAGTCAACATAGACCGTTTATCTTTTCTACCTTCTCTGTTTTGTTTTAAAGTACTTATCATTTTAGGTTTGTCATAAGTCAAATATTTAATCCTTGACCATTATTTTTTATAAACTCGTAATGAATGACATTATCAGATTTAATTATCATGATAGATTCTTTTTCGTAATACGTAATTCACATGTTGTTTAACTGCACGAAATACTACAAATTGCTACCTACATCCTAAATATGGCAACCTGATCCCTCCTACGACAATGTAACTCGACATAGGACATTTCCAGATATTATCCTATATATGAGGGGTTAAATCGATCCCTCCCAAATTACTATATTTTGCGATGGAGGGAGTAAAGGTCAAAAATATATGTGTTTAAATTCAAAAGACAAGTAAATTGAAACGGAGATAGTAGTATCATGTCAACATATCAACTTCCAGTAGTAGAGTAAATTTTTCTATGACAGTAGAATTCATAAATCAACTATTAAGATTATACTGGTGGTGTACTACCATTTGATACCACTGTAAAGTTATGGATGCCATACGGAAGTAGAGATATTTTATTCTATCACAGTTCTTATTTTGTGTTTTGTTTTCAGATCCTGGGAGTATTTTTTAAGTGATAAGGAGGTGAAGGTGATGGTCCCTAAGCAAGATGGTGTTGTTGTTTTGCTCATGAAATTGAGAGATCAACCAATCATTAAATTGGGGGAGGGAAAGGGGACAAAGGATGCTTTGTAGTTTGGGTTGGATCCTACTACCTCTAGTCCATTGCCAAAACATTAAATCATTTTAAACTCTTGTTTGATTTTTATATTTGAGGAAACAACAACAGCCCATTGGATGGAGACCGGTGTGAATTTGTTTTTGTGCTGCGAGAATTGTTCGAGGCTGATTGGGGTTTTTAGCCCCTTCTGTTCGATGATGTATGTGCCTTAGCCTGAAGGTGAAAGTATGTTCTTTTGCTACTTGGTACCCACACTGCAGTCTCATCGCATTATATTTACTAGCTTTTCTCTTTCATGTGATCATGTCTCACTTGTTTTTGTGCTCTTGAATTTATTTTTACACGCTTAGGTGAACATAACATACTAATCTCTTGCTGTAGTATTGATGAATTTTGAGTACGTAGAATCAGAGATAAAATTTAAGTTTGCATTTGAGTTCAAAACAAAAACAGGACGTAGTAAACTCTACTTTAGCTATACTCGGCCGACATAGTTGCATAAACAAGCATGCAAATGGCATGGAATGCGGACAGAAAGGGCAAGAAGATTTATGATTGGCCTGTGAGATTTGTTCGACTCAGCTGCTCTTGTAACATATAAATACATACTATACTGTAGTTAGTACCGTATACTACTACACTGACGAGAGCATTGAAACCACTCGGCAACTATAGCAGAGAGCAGCAGGCTACCAGTTGCTGCAGCAGCAGCAGCCGTAGAACACAATTTATTACGACCTGAACTATGCATTGGAGCAACCAGTACAGAAGAAAATTTACACAACTCTCTCTTGATGAACTAGCTTAATGACGCTGTTAATTAGGAATTAGAGTACGCAGTGATAGTAATAATATCTGCTCCTTGGTAAAGCAAGCAATCTTCAGAGTTCAGTTCAGACAGGTGGTAGTACCGTAGTACCGGCCTGTGAGATTTCCTTCACCTGCCAAACAACATCTACCTCGAGAGTAACGCGGATGTTAATCAAAGAACAATCATCAAGCTCCATATTTTTTTTTCTTGGAACAGGATCATTAGCCCAAATTTGTCCAGACAGTTTCTCAAAGGAGACAATTTGTAGAAACAGTAGAGCTGCCTCTTACAGTATACATGCCAAATAGTGACAATCAATGTGTAAATTTCTTTTCTGTTGCAAGGTGTACTACCTCTGTTTCTGTTTGCAAGATGATGTGAAAACACTTTAGAATCACAGGGTTGGCAAGGTAAGCTGATCCCCTTTACCTTAAAATGATAAAATCTTTATGGACAAGTCATCCAAGAAGGAAAAGGCCAAGTCGTTCATGCTTGCTTCTGGAATACTCATAGTAGTTTTTTCTCCTTTTGCTTTAATAAGTTAACCCTACTTACATCTTTACATCCACCCACCCTTTCTTGGGTTAAAAGCGGTGACCTTTTTACTGGTGCAATCTGCTATAGGATGTTTTTTGTACGAGACAATATCTCGGTCATTAGTGCTTCCTTCTCCTTTCAGGCGGCCCTCCGTGCCACAAATGTTTTCCAGAAGTACCACAAATATATTATATTTATAAGATAAGAACATCAAAATTGGAAGTAGATTTAAAGTATAGCTTTCTTGTCTGTAGCATTCTTTTTGACAAAATATAGTATAATTTCTTGAATTACACCATCTAAGGGTGCACATATCCATATTCGCCACACCACAACAATAGCACTAATGTAATTTGATGAGTTCTTTTCTTTTCAGTCCAGATCAGTTGCAAGGATAGCATTTTGTTGGTAATACGTACCGCTTTGTATTTGCATTGTGTATAATGAGTTTTTTAGGGTGCTCCAACTTACCTCTATGGAGATAAGAGAGCTATGATAAATCCTAGCCCTCCAATATTGACAAATTACCCAACAAAAGGAAAATACCAGTGTATGTGCATGCATGTAATCAAGTATATGACGTTCATGAGATCATTTAAATAACCAAAAACTACCATGTTTTAAGCTTATATAATTCAAAATAAATATGCTGTCAAAAGTATATTTTGAGTTTTTATTTTATCAAAATTAATCATATGATTCTGCTAGTGCTATGAAATAGAAATTAAATTCATTTTAAAAATAAATTATTTTGAAAATTTTAAACTGAAGGCAAATGGTAAAAAAATCTTCATATTGCATATAAAATATATCCGTAATTAGGAAAAAATGATTACTCTATAAAAATTAGATCATGAGCTGACAAATTTATTTTTCACTATATTTTGAATTTTGTAACATTAATAGGAAACATCATTCCATCATTATTAGAAGGCATACCATGCAATGATAATTAATGATTCTTACCACCCATGAGGTAAGATAAATAATGACCATTGGATTAATGTGAAATGGATGGCTCAAAATAATTTAGGTGCACTGTACAAAAAATCCTATGAATATTGTAGTATATCCCTCCAAAAAGTCTTCTTAACACCCAGATGCATTTGTACTTTAAAATATCCAAATATAGGTGAATGACGAGAATGATCGAACGACTCTCATCCTAGGTTCAAAAGCACATATATTTTGAAGAAAAAACACATATTCTACATCCCTCCTACTTCAAAACAGTAATGACCTGCTTATATTAATATTAGTTAAAAAAAATTTCCGTAATTGCTAAATTCATACGTCGGTAAAATAAAATTAAGCATGCATCAATATTTACTCTCTCGATTGTCCTCACTTTCTCGCCACTCTTCTTGCTGGTGTTGCCCTTGTCGACCTTCATTTTAATGGGTTCTTGCACCCCCACCAACTCCTTGCCCATCTCAGGTTCCTATCCCCTCCATCATCCTTCTAGAGCTATCATCATCAACCCCTAGCCCCTCCATCACACCTCCTAACCTTTATAATGAGAAGAACTTCATTAATAAATGAAATTACACCCGGCCTCTGCAACTACTAAGGATGCACACAGCCAAAAATAAAAATAGGAAAAAAAAGTTAAGACAAACATGAACATATCATGTTGTCTTGCGACAATTAACTCTCACATTACTCTTGACAAAAGAACACAGAAGGATAGACACCTACTCCAGACCAATGCCTTCAAGAAGGAACGTTGCTTTGTCCGCCACTGTCACCTAAAGATATACTGCGATTTTCATCCAAGGTCTAACTGGACACCTTCAACAAGGAGATGACAATCAACCGGCGACATTGCTGAGTCCAAATTGGATCAGGGTTTTCACCCTGGAATATTGCAGTAAACCAATGTGTCTTCGATCAATTGTTGAGAGGTCAATTGACTAACAGATCGAGCCGTCCTTACGGACCATCACCGTAAGAGTTGACCGCACGTGAAAGCACATAGCCTCCACGCCAACCGGCTGATCGCCGGTTCCGCAATCGTCGTCTTCTGCTGGTCAGCCAAACCAATGCCCTCGAGCGACGAGGACGCTAGAGATCCTACCACCAAGCAGAGGGGATGTGTGGGACCGAGGTCGAGCAGCGTCGACGACGCCTCCACTGGTCGCCCGCACACGCCAGACGGCCTCCGCACCGCCGCTCCCAGCCGGCGTGCCAACCCAGCCCATGCCATCGGACAATAGCCCCATGACGTCACCGACGCCGTCGCTCCCGCACGGTCACGACCGTCGACTCTACAGGCGCAGCTTGCCGACCGACGTCACAGCCTCCACCTCGCAAGGGAAGGCCAGATCCGAGGCCGGGGTGGCCGGATCTGGCCGCCACCCGACGCGCCGCCGTGCCGCAGGCGCGTGCACCGCCGATTCCCTCTCCTCCCGCGCGAGAAAAGCGATGGGGCGCCGAAGGAGGCCTCGCCGCCGTCGTCGTTGCGCGCAGCCAGCTTTGCCGGCGGCTGGCTCTGCCGGCGGCGAGGGGCAGAGGAGGAGAAGAAGGTTGGCGGCGGTGGAGTTGCAGTCGCCGTCCGTGTCCCTCACGTGGAAGCGACGCGGTGGCAGGGGAATCTCTCGGAATTTTTGTCCTAACCTTAAAACTCTATTTAGTAGATCATCAATCAAACCTCGTATTCACTACGATAAGGTAGATAATGGATCGTTAAATCGCTCAGTATTGTACTAGTCGGCAAGTTTACTAGAGGTTGAAAGTAACTGGAGTTTCTCGTCATTATAGTCACCTGAAATCATACAAGTTCTTTTGCAAGGCAGTTAAATTAATGTGCGATCTGCAAGAAGGAAATTAAATAAAAGTCATCGCTCAATTTGAGACCGGGAGAACAATGACGCGACGGGCTTTGACTCATCCTCAAGCTCCTAGAAGTCTGAAACGTGACATGCATCGTGGCGATGCAGACAATTTTTCTTCGTGGCAGCGTGGCAATTAGACAGGAATGAACTGGAGAACCTACTCCTTTCTTCTCCTGCGGCGAAAATAATCATAAAAAATAAGTTGAAATTAACTCCACCGTCTCAACCAATGAAGCGATCAAGAGGAAACCGTGGACGTTCGTTGCTGCAATATATTTTTTTTCCCGGGTGCTGACGGGACGGGCCGGAGGACGCTCGCGGCGTGCGTGGATAAGTCGAAGGGAAAGGTGGTGGGGAGCAACGCTGTGGCCACACCTACCAGAGTACCAGTGATGAGCCTCCAAAATTAAATTTGTAGTTTTAGTTTAGTACTAGTAGGACATGAACAGTTCCATGGCACACTGTTTTTAATTGTCAAACTCCCTTTCTGCAACGGACAATATATTTTAAAAATTTGGGGGAAAGTGGTTAATATGGTCAATGGCCGACATGCATGAGATAGGGGACTATCTCTTGATGAGGCCTGATGGCTAGCTTGGATCTTGAATTTTTCAGCTCTTAGCGGTTTAATTTCTTAAGCATTTATGCACATTATGTTATGTGTGAATCTTTTTTGCCTATATTTTCTTGAACTATGATGTTGTCATTTGGAGGTATCAAATAGAAATTCTGAAGTACATTTGGTTTTGGTACTTGAGGTCAAATGTATACATCTTTTTAACCTTCTCTATACATCAAAATATAATGGTCCATAGTCTCTCGCCATAGCATAGAAATTATTGCAAATATTCTTTTAGAAAACCCATTATAATTAGAGTTTAACTAGGCCTTGGCCCCTCTTTGGAGTGTAATGGTTTTTCCACCAAGTTTTTTTTTCGCGACAAGTTACTGGCTCAAAGGTTTCATGTCTTGGAATAGAGCCGGAACCACTAATTTATTTGTTGTTGGAGGGGACTGATAATAGAGATCTTTCAAAATTTTATAGAACTACAGTAATAATATATATATATTGCAAATTTTCAGAGCTTGGGGCCGGGAGGCCAAGCACCCCTCCCTGGCTCTGCCAATTTGAAGCTTTCATATATTAGCACGCTTTGGTCATGGCAGTTTATTACTCTTCTAGTTCGATAATAGTAGTTTTTTTAACCTGCAAATTGAGCTTGACTACGTGTTATATTCTCAAATGGGATTGAGAATTTTTGCAACTGGAGCAGAAAGTGTAAGGCATGAAGGTTTGAAGAAGCTCTCCGGTTGATTACTGCAAAGTGCAAACACCGCCAAACAGTTGGGCACCTAAATGTTTCTTTACAGATGCGCAGCTTATTCTAATCACCGGCCTCGGGATCGGTGCTGACGGTCACATGCTTGTTGGTGAGGCAAACCCAAAAATATATTAGTACTAGCATCACTGTAGTATCACAAAAGAAAACCATACACACAGAGAGAGACCAAACATCTCCCTGTGTATGGAAGGACTGCAACCAGTGAACAGGCCAGTCTCTCCTGGCCCCTCTAAGCTCCAAATAATTATTCATTAATTAACTAAGCTATTACTAGTACAAAAACTTTTCACACACCCTCTCTCTCATTCATGGCTCTTCATTAATTAACTAAGCTATTGGTACTAAACTTTTTACTAACTGTCTTCTCTCTCTGTGTCATTCATGCCCTTTTAGTTTAACCTTTGATTGGAGTGGAGACGAGACCACATACAAAAATTCTCTTGTACCATTGTTTGGTGTGTGTGCTTTGTAAATGTCTTCATGAGCATAAGGTCGAGGACCATAAGCCCACCTCACCGTAAAGTTCTCTATTGATACAAAGCCGGCATACATAGCTTTGCATAAGCCAAAATGCTGAGTATCCTGTCCTTCAAAGGATACACTGATTGATTGCTCTAATAAAGGCTAACATATGGGCTCCTTAAATTGTATTTTCACACCAATGAATTACATTAACCTCTTTTCATACATGACAGTCACACAATTTCACTGAGCATACAATGCATGTTTTTTTCAAAGATACACAAAAGATTTACGCACTTTTTGTATTGAGAAAAGTAAAGGATTACCAACTTACAACCAAAAAAATAACGTAAAAAATAGAGGGGTTGGGAGGGGGGTTGGGCGGAACCAACAAACAAACAATGCAGGTTAGGGTGGTGGTGGTAGCGGTGGGGGTATTAATTTGGATATGTATTACTCCATCCATCTCGATATATAGCTATATATTCTGTTTTTAAGAAACTAAGGTTGAGGGTGTTTTGATTGGTTGAGAGAGAAATATGGGTGGAAATATTAAATTATGAATGACTGTGATTGGTGGAGATAAAGTAGGTGGGTGTACAAGTAGTTATATTTTAAGACAAATTTGAATGATTCAATTAGTTGTATTTTGAGATGGTGGAAGTAGTAATTGAGCACGACTTATTTGAAATGTCCATAAAACTCTGTAGACACGAAGGGGTCGTATGTAATCTCCACGATGATCAGGGGATCCCTACAGCTTCAGTCGCAACAACATGCCACGGGAGATCCCATCTCTGTGTTGTCTTCCCTTTTTGTTCTTTTTAATTGCTCGATAGACCACTGTAAATTAAATTTCTAAGCTTAATACAAAGACACACAAAGTGTATTCCCGAAAACACAATGGCAAGGATAGGCATATATATGCGCCCGTGTGCACGCGAGCAAGGCCATGATCATAAGTTGTTTCCGCCCCAAGGATGATCTATAGCTGAAGTAAGGTGGAAGCACACGTTTTAAGCCACTTACATCATTGTTTGGGACCAGCTACTAGCAGTACACTCCTCCTTCGGTCCTTCCATTGCATCGGCCCTCCTTTGCATGTCAATGCAATGCAGCCGGTGTACTGCTGCTGCTGCTGCTACTCATAGTCTGCTCCTTTAGTTGCAAGCAAAGAGCTCAAGGCCGCAGCAGGAGGTAGTTACTATCTCCTCGGCAATCATTGGAACCCGAAAAGGCCAGCAGAAAAAAAAAGGATGAAATGGAGCAGCTGCTGCAGCTGACTGGTGAATGCTCAGCTTGCTCATTAGAGTGAGTTACAAGCAATAGCAGCAAGTCATCAAGGGAGATAATTCCTGCAAGAAGAATGAAAAAGACCTTGCTTTTCTGCAGATGGTTTTCTTGGAGTTGATGCCAGCTACTGCCATACTAGTATCACTGTTATTTTTTTGTGATTGGTTTAATGGTTAGTTATGCTTGTTGAGATCTGACCTGCTGACCCCCATGCTTCTCAGTGGAGTGATTGCTAGGTAGAGTACTATTTAATCAGAATTTTTGGTGTAAGCTCGAGTTAAGATAGCTTTTGATGCCATCTTTCTTTCCTGAAAACTTGGCTTTGGTCTCCATCCTCGGTTGGCCAAAGGCTGGTTTCCCTCGCATTTTGCCTCCTTGAATTAACTTTGTTGCAACCCAGCTGTGTGCCTGCGCTGCGAGCGATGGTGATGCATCCAGTACACTGATTGGTATGCCAACCCGAATCCTGTGCTCCTAAAAATGTTTCTCCTTTTAACATTGTACCAGTGAATTAAGGAGAGTAAAATTATAGGCTTGTGATGATCTAGTTAAATTTATTATTTTCCATGGCTATAAGGTTGACTAAACAGTCATTAGTTTGGTTGCATGCATATATAGCCGGAGTTGCGGCGCTCTTCATGGAGTACCTGACGCTACTGCAACAGGGCAAGCAGATATGTATCTGGGAAACTCTCAACTAAAGGCTCATTCATTCTATTGCTATATCTCCTAGCTAGCACAGGTAGTAGAGTTCATAAATTACACTTGATAGTGTAAGCATATAGGAGTACTGTATATACTAGATCTTCGATCGTCTTTGGCAGCAATAGAACCCTAGACGGAGGATGAAATTTGCGGAGAGATTCTCTCATCCCGTGTCATGCGCCATTTGATACCATCATGTCTTTTGCTCTTGGAGAAAATCAAGTTACTTTCTCTCTCCGACCACAAATATATAGGACCTGACTAGACAACTATCGGTCTCCTGATAGACTCTAACCAGCGACCACTTCTCTTCCTCCCGCACTCGTCTCCGCGTGTTTATTGTTGTGCCTCCCCTTCTTCCACCGCTCCCCGTCGCTGCTTGCCGCCTCCCCCGCCGCCCCTATGCCACCGCCTGGGCTCGCCGACACCGGCGAGCCCCCTCCTGCCCTCCTCCTCCCTTTCCTTCCCCGTCTCTGGTGGCCCCATCGTCGCAACCAGCTTCGACGGAGCCGTCCAAGGTGGCGTCGCTCGCCTCCGCCGTCGACCCCGTCCACCGCCTGCCTCCAACCCCGCGAGCGGTGCCACCGCCGCCTCATCGCCCGCTCGAGTCCGCCGCCGACCCGGCCATCCCCTCTAATTCTGGCGATCCTCCTCCCACCTCCTCCTCTGCCCCATCCCTGAACCCTAAATACAGGGCCGGGGTTTCTTTGTCACCACCGTCGCCGGAGAAGAAGTCATCATCGCTGCCGTCGCTGACCCCGTGCGTGCGCACGCCGTCGTCAACCCCCGCGCACGCGTCGCTGCCATCACCCCGCATCGCCCAATAGCGTAATGGGGTGACTACTCTCGTGATAGATTATACGAAATATATACTAGTACTCTTTTTGATATAACATGTCATGTGCACTAAAAAAATCCATATATTTATAAATGGATGTAGCGTATATTCTTAATTCTTACAAGTCCTTGATATACTACTATCGTAAAATATAAGATTGTTATGTTTAGCTTAAAGCTAGAAATGTGGATTTGGAAAAACGTGGGATGTAGATAATACCGCTTAGGCCCTATTTAGTTCACGAGAAGGAAATTTTTTGGGTGTCACATCGGACGTTTGATCGGATGTCGGAAGGAGTTTTCGGACACAAATAAAAAAACTAATTTCAGAACTCGCCTGGAAACCACGAGACGAATCTATTAAGTCTAATTAAGCCGTCATTAGCATATATATGGGTTTTATAGCATTTATGACTAATCATGGATTAATTAGGCTCTAAAGATTCGTCTCACGATTTCCAGGCGAACTGTGCAATTAGTTTTTTCTTTAATCTATATTTATTAAAAAATTCGATATGATGTTTTTGAAAAAATATTAGAAACTAGACAAGACCTTAATATATGAATGTATTTCTGTAGGACTACATGACTACATGTACAATCCGACACAGCTTGTACAGTAGTAGCTTGTACCAGTAGAGGACTTGTAGGACATGTTGGCATGGGCCCACCTGCTAGTGGCACCAAACAGTGTGCACAGTGAGGGGTCAGGATACAGTAGATTCTCTCAGTCTCAGGCACAGGCGGCTTTGGTAGTTTGGGTGAGTGGAAATGCATGGCAGTGCAATTGCATGTTTGCATGCATGCAATGGAGGTACAGCTTTTTTGGGTCCAAATTCACCCAGCAATCTGAAAAGCAGCTTGGACCATATCAATCTGAGCCAGCCAAATTGATTGACTCCACCAACCATTCCCGGTCTTGTCACTCCAGCTTACAAAACTTTGTCTCGAAAATGTGAAGCACCAGAAACCTAAGCAAGATTTTACTGCCGCCGTCGGTGGCTGTTACCGCACCTGCTCCGCGGCTCGTAGAGAGTAGGATAGCCCTGCATCCGGGGGCTAATAATTAGCTTCCAGAATCTTGATATTTAGAAGCCTTAAATGTTGATTACTGACAAAAACCATCTCACCATCCTTGGCTAATTTGCGAGACGAATCTAACAATACATATTAATTCATGATTTGCTACAATAATACTATAGTAATTATTCTCTAATTATAGATTATTTGTCTCATAAATTAGCCCAGGGGTCGTGGGATTGGTTTTGCAAATAATCTACGTTTAATACTTCAAAATAGCAAGATTCCGGAGTGCTAATTATTAGCCCTCCAGATCTAAATAGGGCCTATATACTACTCAGAGAGTACTAGCTATTTTATCATAGACTTTTTATAACATAAAGCTTACAAACTTTATAATTTGAGAGTTTATAGGATCCTCACGTAGGTTTCTTGGAGGGAGCTAGAGAGAATCCAAGAAGCAGCCGATAATAAGTACCTAGTTGATGGAGAGGGTTTTACTAGCTTCTAGTTGTTGTTGCTGTTTTCGAAAACAAAAAATGTTGGGTAGTAAGGAGGGGCTTAGTATCAATTTATAAAGAAACAAGTAAGAGATGAGCAACCAGGGTTTGAACCCTTGCTGTTGAGCAGCTCCTGGCCAGCTCCCTGCCAGACAAGCTACTCAACGTTCTCAGTTGTTGTTGTTGTTGTTATGGATTCTATAATAATCAAGTTAGTCTTAGAATTTGTGAGTACAAATTTTAACATATAAGTATTTGAAGAGCTAGCCACAATTGTCATAAAATCCTCCAAATAGAACCAGTTTAGTTTGGTTCTCGTAAAATACCGTTGAAAGTTTGAAACCCTTGTTCCAAAGAAGGTACGAAGAATTTTAGAAATTGAAGCTCCCACTACCACCACAACAATCTTTGAAAATGGGCCGGAAGGGTCTTTGCAAGCGGATGAGCAGTTCGTCTGTGGTGCTCGGTATGTAACGATACCAACTTTCGCAGGGGACGCCTTATCCGCTTGCAAAGATCTATTTTTGCAAACGGACGGATAACGTAACGTAGGCATTCAAGAAATGCAACTTGGTAGAGCCCAAATATTCTGAGAAATGCAGGGCATGCATGCCCAAATGGAAGAGCAGAAAAAACGAGGACCAAAATGCATGGAGAGATAATGCAACGTCCACGCGAGAGAGGAAAAAAAAAGTGATGCTGAGGTGACCTGGGGCTATCACCATTATGTGATCTTGGCAAACTCATCAGTGTTTGGCAAAGAATACGTACGATAGCTGCACTCCAATAGACAACTTGCAATTCTTGCAAACAGGTGACCATCATTGAGTAGTAGTTATCACACGTAGTAATATATTCCTCAAAAAAGGGGGGGAAAACCAGGGGCGGCCGCGCCACCGCCATAGATCTCTGTATGTTCATGCATGCAGCAACGTCACCTGCTTGGTGTGTGAGTTGCATTGTCGTCGTTTGCATTCTCTATCGTCTCTCAGTTTCTGGTCCTTAGCCAAGTCAAAAATGTCGTCGTCATTGGCACGTATCATTTTCCAGGAATCCAAGGAGTTTACTGTATTAAATTGGTTCTTCAATTCGGCTACAATCAGCTGATGATCGGCTCTCGATCGTTTCAGGTGGGAAGAAAACGCAATGATCATGGGAGGAAATTCAGAGGTTCTGAAAGCAATCACAACTCTCAAGTTTGGATTTGACTTGTACTGTCAATCTTAACTCTTCGATGATCCGTGTAATGAACATGAGCTATCATAGCACCGTTGGCAATCGACACGTTAGTCAGTCTTATCTGCAATCGGTCACAATTATATATAGTGATTATAATCAGGCCATGGAGCTTGCAATTTGGAATTGAGAGAATTAATGATGTCATCCATGACCGATGGAGTACTGTCACTAAGATAATGGCTTCAACAAGATCTTCTCGGCTAGCACTTGTATGATTTACACAACGTACTTCACTTCAGAGAGATTACTAGAGCACCATGATAGTGTGTAAAGCCTGATCTTTTGCTACCAGTGCTTGGGATTAATAAACTGAGCCCAATTCAGAAGAAAAATATTATTTTCATCATTGCTGCCTTCCTCTCTGTGCTTGTGCAGTGTCTCATGTGGGGTCCAAATTAAGAAGATCATTTGTCCTTCTTGGTGACTATCAAACTATGGCGTGCATGCTTCATTGGCAATTTGGCATATTCTACAGTTTGCTTGGAGGCAATGTTGGAGCCTTCTACTTAACTATCATATCTTTTGAACTGTAGAGATGCATTACATAGTAGTAGAATATATTAAGAGCCATCTCCATCTCCAGAAGATTAAAAAAAAAACAAGAACAAGTTCTTCACAACTTCCATATGAATCTTGATTTGGAGAGCTGGCGAGAAGCTAATAGCATCAGTTGGCACAATTTTATTTTGGTCTGACAAATACTGATTGTTTGTAGAGCACCAAACTTATGAATTTTTCTGAAATTGTGAATAATTAGACCATTGAGAGGTCATTATCCATTGGATGTCTGTAATTTTCCTGCGGATAGTTTTGGCTGTCCTAGGTTGCTGATGATGACATGGTATCCTAGTGTTGACACCAGAATTTGAAAAATTGCCAAATTTGGTAGATACTTTACTGGATTCGGTCAAGCAACAAGCCGATGGAAAGAAGAGGCCAAAATCAGGAAGGAATCGTGAAGACCGTGGATTGGCAGTTTAATTCTATCTATTAATTAGGCATGTTTTAGATATTTTCTTATGTAATTAGGAAGGTTTGTTAGTTTCCTTTCTTGTAACGGCTGCACATAGCAAGCCGATCGAGTCGTGTCCTACTAGGACTCAGTTAACCCAAGGGTATAAATTGTATGCCAGGGGTCCCTGTAATTTGGACCTCGACTTCAATACAACTATTCTGGCGCATCGCCACCCTAGTCCGCTAGGTTTATGACCTACTCGACGGGTTCACGACTGATCTATCGGGGCTACATAGGTTCGCTTTAGAACCTTTATAAGATTAGTCGAGATCGGGGTCTTGCTACCAAGTTGGGCTGCATCGGTTAGGTCCGACCTCCGGCGAAGAAGTAAGTTCCGTCGACGGCGTCTGTATCGGGGACGATTGATACTTGCTCGGTTAAGTCCGATATATCGATCCAACTGACGCAGGTGTTGCCTATCTTGATATCTCGATTCTATTTCTAATCGATCCAACTGACGCAGGTGTTGCCTATCTTGATATCTCGATTCTATTTCTAATTACATTGTGTTTAGAGACGCATCGGTTTAGTTGGAACTGTCTCGGTTATGTCTGATCTTCTGCCTTAGCCGACATTTCTCTAATCATAATGTTGTTTTAAATAGATTTGTTATATCCATCACTATGCATAATGTCAGTTGGTTCGCTTAGATCGGTTAGCAATAGTCTTGGCGCAAGCTGTCTTGACCCCGTTCGATCCTTCGGGCTAAGGCTAGAGCTGATCGGTTTAGGTGCATCGGCTGTCGGCGTGTGTAGTTTCATTGGAGGGTTAGCCGATGAGTTATCCTATGACTAGATCTAAGTGTTGTATCGGCTTATCATGTCATATCTTATTTATAGCCGATACTATTATTGATCTTACTTGTCTATCTGATTGCTTGGATCTATGTTTAACATACAGCCGATTGACCTTCAATATCTTATCGACATCGGCTTACAGTATATCGGATCGGCTCGACAGCCGATCGGCTTTCGGACATCATCATCCACATCAATCGGAGGCGCCATAATACATTGGCTTGATAGCCGATCAACTGCCTGACGATCAACGTTCAACTATCTTGTCGGTTGCAGGATCAAACTGACTGGCACGCCCGCATCCTCAACGTTCAGGACCTGCACTGGAGCTAAGCAGATCTCCCAGGCCTTCGTTTGTCCGAGCGCGAAGAACTCCATCGGCCAACGCACCCGTCAACAACACTCAACGGCCGGTGGCAGAATTTCGCGTCAACACCTAGGCATACATTTTTATTTTCCATCATGATGATGAAGCGACTGCTAAACTGCTGTTTCGAAATTCTCAAATTTCTTTAGTTAGACAGTCTAGGATGAGCACGCTCCAATGTTGGATCTAGACATAGTTTGTCCCTCAGGTAATGTGAAATGTGGAGATGGAATTTATAGGTGCTGGAACTCTGTCCCCAATGTATGGGGGCATTCTGCATGGTAGTTGCAGGTCGAATCGACTCTGCACCATCTCAATTCCTAGAATTGTCATAAATCACCATCATCTCAAATATCAATTGAGCACCACAGTTCGATGTGATATTCTTTCTTATTTGGAGGGGAGGAAGAAAATACTGTGATCCTTTTTGGTTGTCTAACATGTGAATTTGTCTGTCAACAATGTACGGAAAATAATATGCCATGGACATTTCAAGACCGTATACTGATTTCACTGGGAAACGCTATTCCATCTATGTTTCCTTCAGTTTAGGCATAATCAATTGAGCAGTGACATGCAACTGATAGCTCAGTGGTTAATCTTGTTCATCACACAGGGGATTCCTAGTTTAATATCATCAAATTGCTCTGGTTAAACTACCATGTAGTGCATTCTAAAGTTTTCTATTGTCCTTAAACAAATAAAACAGTTACTAAACTTCCAAGAGTCCTAAAAAAACCAATTGAGTTTGCTTCCACTTGTTGGTGTGTTGTGGACGGATCGAAATCGCATAGCCCAATCTTTTTCTTGTATTAAACAATATATACTATACTTAATCCCTGCAAAAGGACACCAACATGCCAGGTATGCAAAGGCCATTTCTAATTCCTCTGCATACTTTAGAAGCCAAAAGCACCCGATTTTTGTATTAGATGTTGCTCTTGTTCAAACACCTGTATCAGCATCTTTATGAATACGACTTTGACAGCAATATAAAATGTCTACCAAACAATGCTTGCCAATTGGTTACAGCTCTGTTTGAATCCTAGATCTGGAGAACATTTATTTCTTTCTTTTGTGTCTCTTTGTGAATAATGGATACTTTCTTGCTACAAACCATTCCCTACTCTTTGTTTAAACAGGCACTGAACCATTAGAAGCTTTATATATATGAGTTGTGATGCATGCAACTCATTATTGGCACCAGGTGCTTGTCTTTTGTTAGTAACCTCAGCACTAATTGCGGGCTAATGAACAAACAAAAAAAGAAATACTACAAGATAGGAATAGCAAAACAAAATAACAAAACAGCTAAGGTCAGACAGATCAGAACACAAATATGTTCCATTTCGCACTCAAGACATCCTAGGAAGTTGCTTGGAATTCCATTGCCCCCACAAGTCATAGATATGCATAATGCCCTTAATTCCACTTATCAGTATGATGCACACTTAATTATCTGGTTAACTTTATTTATTTAGACAATGATCTGGTTAATTTCTTGTTTTGCCACTCCTAGGATTACCCAAACTGCATATCCATTTCACTTTTACTGTCTGCCAATGTGGCCAAAAGTTCAGAGACATACCTTGAGGACGGCTGACCTTAATACTAAAAGAAATTTACAGCAAACACTTATTAAATCATGGTCCATCAGTTAGCCGGTAACAACCGGGGGTCTGTACGGAATCCATCGTAAAAAAGAATTGCCAAGACAATTTCTGACTGCCAATGGTGCATGGCATCTACTCCGTATAGTACTGGGGTACTAATCCCCTGTTAATGATTGCCTCGGGAAGCGTGATTAAACAAAAGGGGAACGGTCTTATCAGCATAACAACACAACAAATCGGCAAGTGACCAATGGCGGCCTAGTTTATCTCTGCCATGTGGGATTGTGCCATCCATCCTTGGAGACAGGGAGTAATCCCAAAAGATAATCAAGCTTAGCGTCCAGTCAAGATCTAACCACCACCACCTCCACTACCCTCTGCAACTCGATTGCATCTTGTACCTTCATTGGACTCTCACATTTGGTCCCACTTGCCAGACCATATCACGAGAGATTAACCAACAAAAATGACCTTGATTTTAATTGCTGAAAGCCTGAAAGTTTCTGACTTTAGTGCCATTTAACTTGGTCACCGTTCTGAATGTCTCGCAACTTGACCGTATGAAACTTTTCTTAAGACTCATTTGGGACAAAGAAATTTTGTGTTCTCGTTGGAAAATAATCCATAGCTGTTAATCTCCCCGCATTGGGTGCAAAAGAACCCGCTGTCTTTTCGGCATGCTTGTGTTTCCAACTCATCACAGGCTGCTTATTGTTAGGGACAATAGTATATCAAACAGTATTACGTTATGTCAAAGTGTTTTATTTAGCAGAGCAGCTTTAGAGTAGTTAGTGTAGGAGTAAGTATCCAGCCGTGCAGGCACTAGTGCTGCACTGGTGGTGATGTGGAGAAAAAGAAAGCTGCTTTTTAACCGGTGTCTGTCCTCACTGTCTGTCAGTCACAAACCTCTCGGTAACATGGTCTCCAATCATTGAATAACCGAGGAGTGGTAGAAAGATTTTCAGTACTTCTGCTGTATACTGTACAGTAATTACTGTCCTATTAGTATTTGTGCAGTGACTGCAATGCAAGAGAGACAGGGAGATTGCTGTGTGTATGAGCCCCTGGCTGACTCTAGCTAACTCTTAAAGAAAAAATCATTTAGCTAAACCAGCTTTTATAAAAGAAAATCATTTAGCTTAGTTATTTTTAGCTTAGCCCAGTCAACCGAACAAGATTAATGTGTGTGAGAGAGATAGGGAGGGGGGGTTAGTAGGTGTATCAGTGTATGAGGTTAGAAATATGGGGGGAGTATAAAGAGGTATAGAAATTGTCTCCACTAATGACAAAGTGAGTTAAAAAACTTAACTTCTGTCTACTAACAGCTTAAGTTTTGTTGGATTTTGCAAGACTGCAACTGCAAATTCTCAAATTTGGGATAAAAAGCAAGTGTGTTAGGGAGAACTAGAGATTCTAGGAGTAGCAAACTCAAACTCCCAAGCAAGCCCATGGATGGATGGAGACTGGAGAGAGGTTACTAGACAAGTGGCTTTCTGAGTAATTGGACAGAGATATATTAGGAATTGTTTCACCGCAGGAGGCAATGGCGTTATAGAGTGGTAGAGGCTGAGCTCACTGGAGTACTCTCCCAGTAGGGCCTATCGTCCCTGTTGGATGCTGGATGCCATGGCACCAATCAATCATGCACCTGCTTGCTTTTGCTTGGCCAGATGTCATACCATTCACTTTCACAATTCACATCCACATTCTCTTCTCCCCGTGTAAAGAGTAACGGACGCGAGAGCAGAGATGAGTTTCAGAGATGCAATGGAGTGTGCACTGATCTGATCAGATCAATAGCATCATCACTCAGTGATACTGTGAGCGACACAGAGTTACAGACAGTTGAAGATTGTATAGTACAGTCCACTCTGAGCAGTCAACACTCGCGCACACGCACACATACGGTAATCCTTGGCTTGCAGGACTCAACAGTGCGTATGTATATGAATGTATGGTGCGCCCTTCTACGAGTAGTAAAAGCTAGTATACTACATGAGTAAATGTCGCAAGCGGAATTCTGGGAGATTCAGATTCAGTGCAGATTCAGGTACACGCCTACATAAGCTTATGTCACCTATACTGAAACTGAAGAACTCTATACGTACTAGAAACATGTACAGCATCATGTTAGGACGATGTACCGCTGGTCTCACTCAGCATGCTCATCAGGACTGAATGAAAACCGAAGTACTATACTATAATACTAGGAATCTAGCTAGGGCCAGTTCGTTCGTTCACTTGCTTCTTGTGATTCTTGTGGAGCATCTCTGAAAGTTTCTCTGAATGATTCTCCTCCCACGACCAAATTCCAAACATGATTCTCCTCCCACGACCAAATTCTAAACACCCATCTCATCATTACTTTATTTTTTCACAAGCCGATATATATTAAGATTGACGAAATCACATCTCGCTGTCGATGGATACGCCGTCTTCTCCCTGAAAGAATATTAACCTAAATACGAGCACCCATGTCAAATCTAGAGTTGAGCTAGGCTCGCTTTGCCCTGTCTCATCATTACTAGCCTACTCGTACGTGTGCGTCCGTAAACTCGAAACCTCGGCACGCGACACGCCCCCTCCTTGCCGTGCACGCGCGCGCGCGGGGTGCACTGTCCCACGCCACGCCACGGCGCGCGCGCGCGGCACAACATCGGCAACGGCACGGTGAGGTGACGCGACGCCCGGCGCCTTTTCCTCCCCAAATCGAAAATCGTACGCGCACAGGCGCGGCACGACGCGACGCGACGCCCGGGCGTTTTCTTCACGGAGGAGGCCGATCGATCGACCGAGCCGACGGCGTCGCCGCCGCGCCGGGTCTTGGACCGAAATTCCCTCTGCCGCTCGAGACGTCAGGCTCGGTCAAGAGTCAAGACTACTACGCCGCTTGCAGGCAGAGCGTCCATCCGTGCAAGCACGCACTGTGCCTGCCTGCCGCTGCTGATGATGCTGCCGCCGAGGCGAGAAAAATCCACGGCGAGACACGCGGGAGCAGTGGAAAACTACAGGGAATTTGCTCGAGACTGTACATGCTCTGTACATCTCTGAATGAGCAGGGGCACAGTCGAGGCTGCCTCGCTGCCTCCTGTTATGTCACCTGCGTCTTGTTGTTGCTGTTGTTCATCGATGACAAATTCGCAAGGATTCGGAACGCCAGTCCGCCGGCCTCGTGCCGTGTCGCGCGCCCTGGGCTGTGGTTGGCTGTAACTTTCTGGGAGACGGCTCGTGTGTCAACAGCGCCGTGTTGGCAGTGTAGTTCAGTGAGGTCGTCGACAGGGAGGCTGTAACAGTAACACAGCCAGAATGGTGACCACTGATCAGTTCAAGAGGAAATAAGCTCTATGGTTCCAAATTCATTTGAGTAGAGGGTGTTATGATCTGTGTCATTTGACTAGAAAATAAGCTTGTATATAGTAGCCTCCAACAGAGCTTCTTGGAGGCTTATTGCAGTTCAAGTGATGTGTAATTTGACTAGAGGGTGTTATGATCTGTGTAATTGCAACAAGGTAAATCTTCCATCAAGACATAAAAGTTCAGAGTACACATGAGAAGTGATGTGTAACTTAAATTAAGGATCAATTGGTTTCAGTACTTTTTAGAACTTAGAAGTAACATCATGGAAATAGTTTTTGACTATGAACTCTCAGCGAACCACTGTATTGCAAAAGGTGCTACACTTCATGTGGTACCCTTCTTTGTATGGAAGACTAACGATGATCTTAAAGCTCACTGTTGCTCGCACCACTGGACGTCTTTCCATTGACAGCAATAAGCTCCGTGTCAAAGATTAGGGTTGCTCCACCTGTTGATTACATAACCCTGAGTCAGTATTATAGGTAACTGAGGGGGAAAAAATCACGCACCCTGTTGGCAATGTAAAATGTGAGTGACAGATGGCCATGTCAAAGTTGAGAATCTACACATGGATAATTCTTTCACAAGGAACCATCAAGCAAACAAACAAATATTCAGACCATACCTGGAATCTTCGGTGGGGAGCCTCTCTCCCCATAACCCATCTTAGCAGGTATCTTTAGTTTCCTCTTTTCACCGACACACATACCTAGTAACCCTTGGTCCCAACCTATAGATAAAAACAATAATGTTGGTTGTTGGATATGCAAAGGTCACTGATATGAACGGTACAATCCATTTCCTTTTTTTGATAACATCCTTGTTCATTCAAGCTACCTCAGTATGGACTATGGATTAATATGGAGAATTTTAGTATTCCAGGAAAAAAGGAATAACCTTTTATCACTTGGCCGTTTCCAAGAGTAAACTCAAAGGGGTCACCTCTGTCATAGCTGGAATCAAACACTGATCCATCAGTGAGTGTCCCCTGCAGCATTATCAACCATTTCAACTCAATGACAGAAATGTGGAAATAAAATGATGCAGGAAAGGTTCAGAGAGTATAGAGGTCTTTTAACAAACATGGTCTGTTTGGCAGACCAGGTAAAACACACAATAAAAGACAGAGCCTACACTGGTCATTCTGCAATGCAGTTCATCACTTTATCTGCAAAGCTATTTAACCTGATTACGCTAAAGAAAACATGATTATATACAGATCTGTAGTGTAACGAATGGTGCCTTTCATTATATGCAATACATTGCAACAAGAGAACACAATTTAGTTCTAGTCCTTTACATCCAATTTGATGTAATTAACTGGAAACACTCATTCTTAGTTTTACTAGTCAATCAGGTTTTATTCTAAATGTTGGGAATTTCTATTATACTTATGGGAATTGAAATGCTTCATGTAAAACTCTTGTGAAAATTGTACTTTCTAAAGAGGACTAGGTACTAAAATAACTTAAGACCTTTTAGTTTTGATATTATTAACAAGGATATCTGATACTTACGCGATAATGCACTTTGATTTTGTCTCCTTTATGAGCTTGCAGGGTGCATGAATCTGGTTTGTACTGAAAGGAGAATAGCCAAAGTAAACATACATTATGCAAAGCAATGAAATATAGAAATACTGAATCTACTAAATCTTAGAATGTAAAAACAGCATGATACTAAAATACTAATGCTGCTAAATCTACGATTGCCTTCTTAATTAATAAACTAAGTGCTTGTTAATTTTCGGTGGGAACTGAGAACTGAGATCAAAATACGAGTGTATGTAAAAAATCATCCAATAACAACACCCCCATCACACACACACACACACATTTTACGTTTGTGACTGAAGAAGATTAATTACTGGTACTCCGCTTAGGGCATTGTCCATAAGATGACTATCCGCTTTCAGGCGGTCCATAATTTAGTACACACGAATAGGTCAGGTGTGTATAATCAATTTCGACTTGTCATATTTGTAAAGGACAGGTTCAAAGATTAAAATGAAACAAAGTTCACTCCACAGCCCTCACATCCTACCGTGGGAAAAAAAAATCTACCAATAAAATCCCGGTTTGGCGCATTTCAGATCCACACAGCAATCTATTCTACCACACGTCCAGGATAACCTTAGTCCTATCAAATTCGTCATGCATAGTAGCAGCGAGCTTGTTTGAACAGATCGGCAGATATACATCGAATCGACGAACCCAACAGTACCAGATCCACTAGACCCCAAAGCAATAAGCGCAACAACGCCCGAAGAAATCACTCACCTTCACACCGATCTGAAGCTCCGTGACATCGGCGGACTTCTTGGCCGAAGCTGAAAGCCAAACCGACCAAATTCACATCAGCAAAACATGTCAACAAGGACAAGGAAGAAAATAAAACACAAATCTTTACAGGTCGGCCAACTACGCAGCGAGAAGATCTGGAGATGGCAGTTGTGGTAGGGACGGCGTCGCGTGCATACCGGTCAGGAAGAGAGCCGCGCCGACGACGACGACGGCGACGGCGAGGCGGAGGATCCGCTGCTGCTGCTGCCGCATTCCCATCGATTCTTCAGTAGTCGATACTGCCAGTTGACCGGCGTATGGTTCGCCGTATTTGCACACGAAACAGTTTGCGTGGGCCTGAAATTGCAAGGGCCCATTTTATGCTTGGGCCAAGGCCAATGTTCAGTTCGCTACAATTATGTTTGGGCTTTGAACTAGTTTAATATTGGCTATATAAAATCCACTTTTTTGACATATTGGGCTATGATAATTTTCGAGGGCCCCAGTACCAAAACGGGCCAAAAATACAAGGTATTGCCAAAAATCCGTCATCATTTTTTTAAAAAAAAATCTTGCAAATGTAGCTGTAGTATAATTGCAATATAATTACAGGCAACTATATCATATTTATATTTACATTATAATTTATACATAATTTCTATGTAACTTATGAACAAATTTCATGCAAGACCTTTGTTTTTACAATAATTATTGCATATAAAAATATGTAAATATAGTATATCACAATGCACATATACTCCCTCTGTCCTTAAATGTTTGATGCCGTTGACTTTTTGAGACATATTTGACCGTTCGTTTTATTTAAAAACTTTTATGAAATATATGAAACAATATATATGCATAAAAGTTTATTTAGCATTGAATCAAATGATATGAAAAAAATTAATAACCATAAATTTTTTTGAATAAGATAAACGGTCTAACATGTATAAAAAAAATCAACGGCGTCAAACATTTAAGAACGGAGGGAGTACTATATTTACATTAGAAATATTCATTTTTTAAACAAATTATATTATATTTATATTTACATTATAATTAATACATAGTTTCTATGTAACTTATGAAACAAATTTCACGCAAGTTCTTTGTTTTTAAAATAATTATTGCATATAAAAGTATGTAACTATAGTATATCACAATGCACATATAGGAGTACTATATTTACATTAGAAATATTTATTTTTAAAAAATATGTTGACATATATGAGCGTCACCAGCGGTCCAATTTCTCATGATTACAGATAAGGGATATCCTTAATACCCAGAAGCACGGAGCATATTGGGAACGCATACCTTCACACAGAAGGAGATCAAGATATACAAGGAAATTAACAGACAACATGGAAGGAGTCTTTGTAACTGAGAGATCTAGACAGAATCCTACTCGTAGAAGGCGAGGACTTTCCTAATCGTGCGGAGCTCTTAGTCCGAATCCTACCCAAAGACTATAGGTACCCTAAGGTATAAAAGGAGAGCCACGTACCCACACGAGTTGAGGACGGATCAATCCAACTACAGCAGAAGCCCTATTCGCAGCATAGTAGTTTTAGCCACCAAAGCCATCGAGATTGTAGTCGACTCCCTCGACAACTATCTTGATGGGTTTCTTCTTCTGTACATTGTACTTTGTGATTAGGGGCACTACCCACCATAATCCCATATAAACTGGAAGTAGGGCTATTACCATCTCGGAGCCTGAACCAGCATAAAAATCCGTGTCTCTTGCTCTGTGATGATGTCGTACTATATAAGTTCTTATGCCAATGTTCCTCTGTCTTATACATACCCAGTTTGTGGATACCAACCTGACACAATTCTCACCCCTTCCAAGTTGCCTTTTATCTCATTTGTATGTTTTGGAGTTTTTTCCCATTTACAAGTTTGGTCTATTTTATATTTAAAAGTTTGATTTCTATTTTTATTTTTTTTTCAAATTCTTTTTATTTCTATCTTAAAGTTTGATTCTCTGCAGTAGCGTCGGTGTCAGCTAACACCGATGACTTTTGGCAAACTTTATAATTAAAATGTTTGTACATTTTGTCAGTGATATGGATATAAGGGTCCCCATAAAAGACTAAAATTGGTTCTACACGCAGATATCCGCTTCAGAGGCAGGGGTCGGGCTACATGATCTCGCCCTGATGACGCTCTCTCTCGTGGCCTGATCTTCTGGTGAGATGGATAACTCTCACTTTGATCTAATGTGACGTTGACGATGTGGCTACCAACCGGAACAAGTCTGTGATGTCATACTATCGCTACACCACAAGCGATGTCATACCAACCATGAGCTTTGCAAATCAAGAACCAGAAGCACTTGTTCTTGGAAGAAAAATCCAAGAACCGGAAGCACGTATATTTTCCCACCATCAACAACCATACACATTAGTAGGGTATTATGCTCCCAAGCGACCTAAACATGTATAAATCCTCTGTGTCAGGCGGTCCGAGGCTGCTCACCCATCTCTGTCAGTGAAATTCTCACCTGCGCCGTCCAAACCAAAAAGGGGGTCCGACGGCCCCGCTAGAGGAGTTACCCTCTGGCACATTTGGAATAATATTATGGTATAACAAAATTATTATGGTATGACACCGGTAGATACATTATAACACCAATAAACCGGTTTTCTGGATCGCCATTGTTCTGTTTGAAATCTTTGAAAATAAAATAAGAAACGATCGCTGACTGGATGCCAACTAGCCGTACTCTTACGGGCCATTTGGTTTGGGGACGAGGTAGGATGGGTTGGATCCATTCCGGTTTTTAAGGATGGAGCGGTTCCAGTTATGTGTTTGGTTTAAGGGATGAAGTGGACCTATTTTTTGTTTGATAGGAGGGACGGGGTTGGAACGGAATATATACCGTCAAAACGT
>CM002476.1:30085699-30125469 GCA_000325765.3 Leersia perrieri
GATCTGCAGCGCCGACGGCGGTGGTCCGACGGGAGGCAGGCGAAGGGCAGCGGTGGTCTGACGAGCAACGATGGTGGCGCGAGGCGAGCTGGCGCGAGCGAGCGTGCGACGAGGTTGACGGCGTCAGCTCCGTCAGGAAGGGTTCGTGCGGCCCGGCATTTTTTTTCGGACGAGGTGAACCCGAATCTTGCCAAAATATTTCTCTGAAGGAACCAACCCAACCCAGCAATTCTCCCACCAAACAGACCCAAGAATGGGTCGGCTCCATCCCAATCCCCCAAATCCTGCAAACCAAACACACCCTTACTTGTTTAGCTAGTTTTTGCATGAAATACCTAAAGTCAGTCTCACCGCCCATAACCAAGTCTTGTATAGATCAGAACTCAGAAATAACGTCAGAAGGTGCAATTGGACGATTTAATCTCTTACGAGTACAAGTCAGACACATACATGTGCACATCACACCACGTCCACGCATGCTCGCGAGGTCATGTTAATTTCTCGCCAAATTCAAACACTCGTTTGGCTCCTGGATATCGGATCAGCCATGACTCCATTCTCACAAACTCGTCGACTCATATCCACTATTATAACGCCGGCCAATCAACTGCCACAATATAATGCATTGCAATATTGTGGGTCAGACAACGTTTGAGAGATTGAGAGAACATAATTAAGAGCAAATGAAGCAGCAGTAGATGGATAATGTCGTTAAGCTGGTAATTTCAACTGCAAATCCATAGTATGCTCGGTCAACAGTCAACACCCGCGCGCTAGCTCGCGCCTAGTGATACTTTATTGGTGCTGGCCACGTATGCAAACAATGTTTTTTATATTGCCTTTTTTTTCGTGGAATTAACATATATTTGCATCGACTGTTAATTAGTGTAACATCACCTCAATCCATAATAAATTAGTAGCTGTTATCAAAGCTTGCCTCATGTTGATAAGGGAAACACGCAAGATCGAAGTGGCGAAAGCTGAGTGTGCACTTACGTGCCCCCCAAGTAGTTTCCGACCGGTATCAACTTACTTACCGTACGTGGACTTGGCGTCAATCCCCTTAAATTACGGATTGGCTAAAAAAATTACCGTACCGTGATGTCGATTTTGCATTGAAATTCATGCCGCAAGAGCTAGCTCTGATGACCAATTGTGATGTGTGTATTTTGTGTTCCTTATTGTGCAAATAGTATATGCATGCTTCCTATGTAATGTGTTTTAACTTTTAAACAAATTCATGCATGTATAAATCAATATATGTGTTTTATATACGCATGTGTCTAATTCGTATGTATGTTATATTATGTTAGTGGATCTAGACGAAAACTAAAGCATCTTATATTGTGAAACGTAGAAGGTTTAGTTACATACATTTCTTGGTATCATATTATAAGTTGTTTAACTTAGACAAAAGTCAAACTAATTTGATTTTGACAAAACCAAATTACTTTGACTTTAACCAAAATTTGTAGACAACTGTATTAACATTTATATCACCAAAATAGCTTCATTAGATATATAAAAAAATTCATGATTATTTGTTTTGTGTTAAAAATATTACTACTTTTCTCTTTACATAGTTAAATCTAAAATAGTTTGACTTTAACTTTGACTTTAGTCGAAACGACTTATAATACAGGGAGTATATGTTAACTACACCTTAATTATGTTACTATTACATTAAATTTTTTCTTATTAAAAAATATCAAAAGTTGGTTAGATAGTCCCATTAATTAACAACGACAATCATCAAAAACACATGGTATTATATCTCATATATCTCACCAGTTTTACATATATTATTACACCTTGCAAACCTGCAATTCGTTCACACAGGTAATTAACTAGCATTGATATAGATATATAATAGTACATAGTAAGTAGCAGCACACAGATTGAGTGTAGACTGTAGGTACACACAGCACACAGTGTACAACACACAGAGACAGAGACTCCAGGTAGTAGTACAAGTTTACAACACAAACACACACTCCAGCTAGCTAAGCCAGTACTTCATCTCCTTCAAGGAAAACTAGTACTGCTCAGCTTAATGTACTTCTTCTATAGCTAACAACAAGCCGCGTCCATCCATGAAAAATACAGGACGTTACACAACACTATACAACCATGAACATTATTACTAGCATTTCTCAAGAACTGAACGGATCGACGACGACGAACGCGTGTAGATTTGTGTACTCACATATCACATAGGAACGAGAGATCGACGACGACATGATCAATTGATGCATCATCCATGCATGGCGATCGAGTCCAGCATCAATTAATTAATCTCTGTCCAGCCCAAATTTTCTGTCGATGTAGCCGCCGACGGCATGGAACGCCGGCCCGAAAAATCCCCCGCCGCTGCTGCTTCCTGATCCGGACGATCCACCGCCGCCGCCGCCGCTGTTTCTCCTCCTCCTCTCCCCTTCGCTCTCGAACTGCGACGACGACGACGACGACCCGGGCGGCGAGTTGTAGATCACCTTGACCTCCTCCGCATGGATGTGAATCGGCCCTGATCCGCCCCCTTCCTGCGACGACGGAGCACTCGGCCAGCCGCCGCCGCCGCCGCCGAAATTGTTGTATGGAGTACTAATAGGTACACCTCCTGCTATGATGATGCTGCTACCGCCGCCGCCGTCGACGTTGCCGCCGTAAGAAGGATTATTACCGGCGGTTCCGTAGCCGCCGGTGTTGCCGTAAGACGAACCGCCGGTATAGCCGCCGCCCGCGCCGTAGTTGCTGTAGGGCGGGTAGCTGTTGCTAATATTGCCGCCGTAGTTGCTGCTGTTGCCGCCATAATTGCTGTTGCTGTTGCCGCTGTAGTTTTTCGTCTGTTTCTCGTCGTCCTTCTTGTAGCTGCTGCTCTTGTTGTTGTTGTTGTTGCTGGCACTCTTGTGTTTGCTGTTCTTGTCATCGTCGCTGCCAATGTTGTAGCTGGTGTAGCTCTGGTATTCTTTCTTCTCCTTTGTCTTGTCGGCGGCGGCGCCACGTGACGGCGACGACGACCGGCGGTTGCCGCCGGCTGCTTCGTACTGATCCCGGCCTCCTCCGGAGCCGGGGTATGAAGAGTTGGTGCCAGAGCCTGAGTAGTACATGTTGCTCTTGCTTTGGTCGCTGGTCTTATTCCAAGATGACATCCTCTTGATCTCAACCTAATTACTGATCAAGAATTTTTCAGTTAACAGATCAGTATATTGATCCGGCTTTTAATTTGAAAGAAAGCCCTGAATGATACATATACATGTATGAGGGTATAAACTTTGCTTCAAATTAATGAACCGTATCAGATATATAGTAACATGGACATCTCAACCCATGAATGTTTTCATAAGAACCCTTGATGATGATGATCTACTGAGCTAGCATGTAATGATCTTCTGATGATGAGCAGCAAGATATGATATGCAGCATGTGCACCATATAGCACAGTAATTGAAGAGTGCAAATAAAGAGAAAATCAAAGAACTGGTAATTATTAGAATCCATGAATACATACCAGATTAACTGTGGGAGCAGACAATAGCTAAGGCCGGATACTTGCCAAGATGCATCTATTACACCGTGCCCAAATATACGTTTATGGCATCTTATAGAAGCTAGCTAGCCAACAGACGTCAACGCCATAGCCAGAAGTCTTCGTCTTCTTGCACCAAATTAAGTACACCCGATCATCATCACACAACCTTCCAACCACAGTTTCGAATAATATATAGATCTGAGTACGTTGTGCCGTGATTTTCATTCAAATCAAGGGCCCAGAACACAGTTAAACACCGATAGAGAAACGACCTTTTATCCAAAGCCCAAAACACCAAATATCTCGGCTACATTAACAACTGATACTAAAGATGCTTCAGTACCAGTTTAAAAACTGGATCACGTCCCTAGAAATATGTTTCCAATCAGAATTAAAGATGTTATCAATCTAGATTAAAAATATATCTTTAGTCCCAGTTGGTAACTCCAACCCGGACTAAATATATTTGTAAGTCTCGGTTGGTGTTACCAACTCGGATTAAAGATGTCTCCAGCGTTAGTCTAAAAGTAAAGCACCCCTATCCAAGTTAAATGTGTGGAACAGGTGTGATGGTAACGTGCTTGAGCGTCGAGTGAGAGATCTTGGGTTTTAATCCTCCAACATCCTTCTTCTTTTTTACTCGTCACGCATCTTTAATTAGTCCCGGTTATTTTAACCGAGACTTTTTTTTACTCATCATATATCTTAGTCCTGATTATTTTAACCGGGACTAAAAATACATAAATACATATTTTTAGTTTTAGATTGTTCGTCCCGGTTACACAACCGAGACTAAAGGACTAGACAATTTCTCCACTAGTGAAACTACGAGGAGTCCACTTAAGAGTACGTCCTCACAATGTAATTCGAAGGGATATAATTTATGGGATGAAACTCTTTTAAACCTTGGAGGGACGTCTTCTCATTTTCTTGCGTGTCATTAGTTATTTAAGTTTATGAAAAAAAATACAAGATAGTTAAATATGTGACAAATTGATTACTACACAAACATACAAGTTTAAATTAGACTTATACAAGTAAAAAAAAGCAACAAATTTAAATATGTGATATATTTAAATTTATTGTTCTGTTACAACTTGTAGAGTTCAAATATTAACTTGCATGTTTGTATAGCGATATCATATCACATGTATATCTATCATGCTAAGATTTTTTTATTTTTTTCATAGGTATGTGGATGACATGCATTAATGAGAGGATAACCTCTTTAGTGTTTAAAATTCACCTCCTAATTTATATTCTAACTTAGTTTGACTGAATATTGTCCGGAGTTGAATTCGAACCACCCTACTAGAAAAATATTTCGTATATAATTCGCTAGATAGATAGATCTTCCCTAGTTAGCAACCGCTAGACGGTAGGAGTAGAGCGACATTTGCAATTCAAAGATGCATCTGCACTGAAAGTAGATATGCACGTACGTACACGTCAATCTGGTAGTTAAATTAATATATATGGTTAATCTCTCAACCGCATTCAACTTGTTATACATATATGCACACGGTTGTTTTTCGATAGGACACATGAGGATCGATTTCTTTAGAACATATGTTTTTTTTTTTGAAAAAATGAAGGATATTTCATTCTATAGGAAACATTTTCCTATAGACTCTATAGAAAAAAAGGTAAGAAAAATTCCAATGGACTCCCAATCTTCATTCAAGAGAGGAAAATAAACATGAGCTGCTACCTCATGTTTTCTTTCCTTTGAGAGGTCCAGTATCTACTCTCTCCTCTCCATATGCTCTCAGTTCAAAAACAAATTAATTCTCGTGTGTTAATTTATTTTAAACCATGAATTATTTGGCTGCCTCATTCAAATTTCTAAGGCTTACCAACCGTAGCTCAACTGATTAAAGCAGTAATTATATTACTATTTAATTTATTATTTAAGGTTGATGCTCCCATATTTTTGCATGTCACTAAAAAGGTCGTAAAGATTTTTTAAAATCTTTCAGAGATACTTGGTGGTGTGATATATCGCTCAACAAACATAAAAATTCAAATTTGACATACACAAGTTGAAATAGAAACAACAAATATGATGAAAGTCATTTTAGAACTCAGAGGTATATATACCTATGTTTTGCATGCGGCCCAAATAGTTATATAAAAATTTGAAAAAATTTGGTTAGATGTGTTATGATAATGTAAGTTAGCTCACAAACATGCAACTTCAAATTTGACCTATATTTAGATAAACTAAAATAACAAATTATATCTACACTGTGCAGTGTCAAATTTTGTTATTTTTATATGTCCAAATGTAGGTCAAATTTAAAGTTGCATGTTTGTGTGCTAACTTATATTGTCATTACACATCTAATCAAATTTTTTCAAATTTTTATATAACTATTTGGACCGCATGCAAAACACAGGTCTATATACCCCTAAGTTCTAAAAATCCTTAGTCGTGCACATCAACTTTTTAGTTTTAATGACTGTTTCTTTCTCTTATTTGCGCACAACAAATTTATAGTGCGCACATCAAAACAAAAAACTCCCACTGAAGGAAAAAGGATGATTTTCCCTGCTTATTTGCCTCTCCACTCTTCAATTACAACCATATATTAGTATAAAAGTTCATGACAACAGCAACAGCCATATAGAATTATAGATGCATGATATATATCCTCAGTTCTGCATATATATATTATTGTACACTTTGCAATTCAATCCCAATAGGTAACCACTATACAAATTAATATATACTTACTACGTACGCAGATTGAGTGGATAGCACACTGCAAGTCTGCAACATATACAACACAGCACACAGAGTACCACAATCTATCTCCAGCTAAGTACAGGTATATATAGAGCAAAGTACTAGTACGTACGTATACTTCTTCTTTGGCCCGCGATCGATCAGCTAGCAACGGAAAGTACCAAAAAAAAAATCATAGAATCCTGCATGTGAACATATCGTTACCAGATTACCAAATTTGGTGACCTTCCGTGATTATTTCATCTGAAGAACTGAACTGAACTGAACTGACGAACTGATCAAATCATGCACGAAACAACAGAGGCATCATGAACGCAGGCTAGCTCGATCAGTCGAGTCCGAGCCTCCGGTCCATGTATCCGCCGACGGCCTGGAACGTAGGACCGAACAGCCCGTTTCTGCCGCCGTCTCTCCTCTCGCCGTTTCCCTCGTTCTGCGATGAGCCCGGCGGTGTCATGTAGATGCTGATCTGCGTCGGCTGCTGCTGCGCCGGCGGCGTACCCCACCCGCCGGAAGAACCGCCATAGGGATATTGAACGCCGCCGTTGTTGCCGCCGTAGCTGCCTCTGTTGTTGCCGCCGTAGCCGCCGCCGTTGTTGCCGTAGCCGTATGAAGAATAGCCACCGCCGCCGCCGTAGCCATAGGAGCCTGAGAGTAAGAAACGACACCAGAAAAAGACGCAGAAACTGTATTAGGTGACGGACCATCCGTCAGAGATGCAATCGATGATGAGGAGTAAATCAATATATATACCTGATCCTCCTCCGGTGATGTTGCCGTTGTAGGGGTAGGGGTAGTTGCTGCTGCTGCTGCCGTTGTTGTTGTAGCTGCTGCCGCTGTTGTTGTAGCCGCCGCCGTTGTTGTTGTAGCTGCTGCCGTTGCTGTATCTCCGGTTCGGCCGGTTTCTCTCGCCGTCGTCGTCGTTGTCGTTGTTGTAGCTGCTCTTCTTCTTGCTGTTTTTCTTGTTGCGCCTTTGCCTGTTCCGGTCTCTCTCGTCGTCGTCGTCGCTGCTGCTGTTGTCGCTGCGGTTTTTGTCGTCGTCGCTGGTGTATCTGGGGTACTCCTCGTCGGCGTCCGACGTCCACGGCGAGAGCCTGTTGCCGCCGTTGACGTCGTCTCCTCTTCCTGATCCGGCGAATGATGACGAGCTGTCAGCTGAGCTTCCGTAGTGGCTGCTGCTGCTTTTGCTGCTGGACAACTTACTCCAAAACGACATCTCGCCTAGCTCTCGATATCCTTGATCTCCAACTTAATTATGTCGATGCCAGCTAGCTAGTGATGTATATATCAACAAAAATGATTAACTCGGACAAAAAAGGGTGAAATTAATTGAAGAAAGAGAAATATTGAAGAGCTCATGCTGAATAAGCATGTATACCCGACAGTGGAAGCAGATTTTCCCGATGACACTCGATAGCTAGATAGCGCCTCTCGGCCTCTGAAAAACCGTCTTATAGAAACTAGCTAGCCGGCCAAAGGCATCGAGCTAGTATAGTCTCGTCAACTCCAATATACAAATGCTGCTTTTTATAATCATCACCTAATTAAGCTTCCACCAACAGCTAAGCAGTTTCGCGTGGATAAAGTGAGACCTCAATTGTGATCCAAATCTGTGGTAAATTGCCAGTCCACTTGGACAATGATGTCACATCTGACGGGTAAATTATCGTATGCAAACGTACTTCAGCTAAATCAACCAATCCCTGCACACTGATTGCACTGCATGCGAACATTAGGTGGTCAGTGCAGCGAATTTTCGCAATCAGAAAAGCGGATCGAAAGAGGGAGAGTTAGTAACTGCTTAATCTGACTGAATACTAGCCATGAAATGAATTTGAACCACATCTTTTGATTTTTGTAAAAGAAAATAGACCACATCGTTTTGATAAAGATATATATTGAATCGGTCGCAGCGACATATACAGTAAGCAACTACTGGACGGAAGGTAGTACAGCGACATGTGCCATACATTTGCGTCAATCTGGTAGCGGTTAATCTCAGGTGCATTCTCTCTCAAAAAAAAAAAATCTCAGCTGCATTCTAAAAATTGTTACATATGCTCATGCGGTCATTTTTCAACGGGATATATAAAAAAGTGATATTTAGCTATATTTTGTGCTGGAAACCTGTAAAGGTATAGCAAATACTATCTTTAACAAACTTGAACTTACTTGCAGTAAAAAAACACTGCACGTACGTAGTCAGTGACTTACTGACTTGTAATAATAGATCTAAATGGCTTATGGATTATAGATTATCGTAGGCACGGTTTTCAAGCATTTGAGGTTGAAAGCATTAATTTTTACAAAAAAAAATCAGGATTTGTTCGAAACATTTTTTTGAACCAACTCGTTAACTTTTTAATTTAATTTATTCATTGCACTCTAGAATAATTGTCATAGACTTCACAGTCATAATCCAACATCCATCAACTATGCAGAAGTAACAGGTAATATATATGTGGATTGTTTAATTAGAACGAAAACTCATACACATAGCTAAGCTAAGATAAACCGATATCAGTTGTTACAGATTGTAAGTCTCGCTCATCGATTAATAACAACGACATACATAATGTAATGGAGGGAGTATTAATTGTCGTTAGTACTTTGTTGTTAATATAATACGATTATAATCATATTTAGCTGTTTTTTTTCATGGATAGAATAATACAACAGTTTGAAAGCCGGTAAAAAAACAGCTCACCGGCGCGCTACTGTACTAGACATTCGTCAGGAATAAATTCGGCCTGTACGTACCAACACTACGGGAAACAGGGTGGCGCACGGCAAAGGTGGTGTTTGCCGTGCGCCCGACATTTGACGCACGGCAAACGGATGCACGCACGGCAAAATACCGTTTTCCGGTAGTGCAAGGTGGGCTTTAACGGAGAGCGTAGGATTAAGAGCCCATTTATTATTCTCTAAAATTTCTGAAGATAAAAGGTGCATTCTTTCGCTTAAGAAAAAAGGTGCAACCTTGGCTCAGCTCTCCCCATTTATGATCCTAAACTGAAGTACTCTATATTTATACTGAAAGCAAATTACACTTGAATTTAATTAGTCACAAATTGATTACAATTTGATGCAATCACACGTAGATATATACATTAATTAATTGAGCACAAACATATATAACATCTTGATCAAGATCCACCATCACATGCATATACGTATATGCACGCACATGTACACCACACGGTGTCACAGTACACGACTATATACAGAACAGTGTTATGCAGAAACAAAACCGACAGAACTTCAGCCGGAAAAAAAGAAATTAAGAAAGAAAAAATAAAAAATAAAATAAAAACAGAGGTAGCTAACCACACAAATTAAAACACAAGTGGAGTATAGTACTTATTACAGACGATCGATCGAGAGCAGTATACGTACGCACGGGTGTACGTAGGAGCGCATGTACTATAGAACTCCTCGTACAAGTTTCGTCGGCTAATTAATTAGTCCCTGTCGTGTAAGCCGAGCTTGCGGTCGAAAAAATGGCCGACGGCCTGGAACGCCGGCCGGAAAAACCCGCCGCCGCTGCCGCTGTTGCGCCGCCTCTGATCGCCGTCGCCGTCGTACGGCGACCCGTAGACGTGGACCTCACGGGTATGGATGACCATGGGCGACCTTGATCCGTCCTGGGCAGTCAAGTACCCAGACAGCACGCGGCCGCCGGTGTACGGCCCTGATCCGCCGCCGCCGTAGTAGGGCGTTCCGACGCCGCCGCCGTAGAGGGTGACGCTGCCGGCGTTGTAACCGCCGTAGCCACCACCGTAATTATTTTTGCCGCCGTAGCCGCCGCCTGATGCTGGGTAGCCGACGGCGGCGGCGTTGTTGTTGTCGTCATCGTTCTTGCCGCTGCTTTTCTTCAGGCGCGACGGCTTCGCTGGTGTCTTTCCGTCGGCGGCGGCGGCGGTGTTGTACTGATGTTTTCCTGATCCGTAGGCGTCGGTGGAGGGGTATGAGTAGGTGCTGCCGCTGAAGGAGGATCGACCACTGTTCCACGACATGTCTGTCTATGTATCAAGCTAAGAGATCGAAATCGATCGAACAAGTTAGTAAATTTGCACGAACATGCATGTCAGGAATATTCAGAGATAACGTTGCCTTGTTTCAGTATATGTATGTATATTGCCCAATTATTCCTAGTTATTTGGTGATTGTATAGTTATATCTATTAGAAATTAATTTGAAACGAATTAAAGGACCAATTATCATATAGTATATGGAATTATGGATGCTTCAGATGCAGAAGTATTAAATTGGACGCATGTATACATGATCTTTGTTGATCAGCTAGCGTTTAATAAAAGTAGTACGTACTGACTACCGTGCCTGACGAAATTTAGAATATGCTGATTCTGGATGCATGGATGAACATGATCCAATAGAACAGTAAAAAGTGAAAAAGAAACATAAAACAAATTAAAGGAGGATCATGGATAAGATACCTTAAATTTGTGGAGGGGATAACAGGATAAAACTTGGATCCCGTAAGGCCGTAATAGCACGCCTTTGCAGTGAAGTAGGGATCAGTCTATATAGAGCTAGCAACTACTATCTCAAGTCAACCACTTCCTCCAGTAGTCTCCAGTTTTACAATAAAATAAGAAGACACTAGCTTGTCTAAATCAGCTAGACAAAAACTTCAAATTATCTGCGTCATATTTCATGTTAGCTAAAGATGAAAATAATTAATATAACTGCATGCCAATGAATGATTGATCTCTAATCTGCTCATTTGATTAACACTCCACACTAAGGCACAATCCATCATTTTATCTCTATATCTCAAAATATCTCAAAATATAAGAAGCCCATTAATTATATTACAATTAATATGCATCGGCAAAAACTAAATAAAATAAATACATATAGCATGCATTGGTTGATATATAGTAAATACATAATTAAATATTTCTTGTTTTTTATGTATATATATTCTCTCTAGTTTTAAAATTGTTGACGTTTTGGACTTATTCTCACATACTCTCAAATGACATGCATGAAAGGATATGGACACCACCAAACGTCAACAATTAGCATCCTCTCACCAATAGCTAAAACATCAATAAATCTGGTACTGGAGGGAGTAAGATGATTATGTCTTATATTTTGGAACGGATGGAGCAATGAACAAGCAATGATAAATTCATGATTTTTGTGTGATCTCCCAACCCAACTTTACTCACTAGAAAAGTTATAATTAGTCACCTGGTAATTAATTAGTCTGATGGATTTACATGCATGTGTGCTAAGGCCAGTCTCAACGCATAGTTACATTACATGGTTGCCAAAAGTACTACAAGATTTAGTTTGGTGAATAAAATAGTCTCTTTCAATGCATAATTTCATTCCACGCGGTTTCATATGCTAGCAATTGAGTGGGAAGAAACTACACACTCTCAAAGGTGTTTCAATGGAGTTTCATGCGCTTGGAAATGGCGCCAGCCAAGTTTCATAAGGACGAAACTCATATAGTCTTTCTCCACTTAATTCTTTTGTCACATCATTATTTTTTGCTGATTTGGCACCTCATTGAATGCCGATGAAACCCGTTACGACTAGCCTAAGAGAGATAGTTCTATCTTAAATTAATCAAATTAACGAACGGTCGGATTAGTTAGGTCCCATACTGTGTTATAGTAACTGTCACAATCTTTGTACGCAAGGCTGACATATAGGTGCAAACGTATTAGTTGAATCTGCCAATCGCTTACTGCTTACACAGTGCAGAGTATAGTAAGAGCTGTTTAGACTTTTTCACACACAATGCAGGTAGGGACCGCGTGTGTACGTGTACGCAAGTTCGGCAGGCTCTTGCTGTAGAGTAAGCTACAATATTGCTACATATACGTACAGTATCACATGACACGTACTAAAAAGAGTCGTCAAATTAAATCCGTGCCACACCAGTAGTAGATTAGATCAACCGGCCTCTAGCTAATTAACCCCGGCCAATAGCTCACTTAAGTACCTAACCCGGCATTGGTATAGCTATAATTAACGTGCACTTGCATGTACTGGTCTAAATTTACAATATGCGGTAAGTGATTTCAATCGGCAGGCTCGAATCGAATGGTGTGTATAATAATAAAATCTTGACAGTAACATAAACTAATTAATGTCAATTAACCCACTCTTGAGCGTGAAGTTCGTTGCAAAACCTAGCTTATCTACAACTTAGCTAACTTGGTTCACACGTCAAACCAAATGGATCCATTTGATCTCGATTGACTTGACTTGAACCAATTTTTATTCAGAAAAAAGTAGCTAAAATTAATAAGCTGCTATAGCTAGAGTGCTAGTACATGCCAAACGTACCCGACAATTTGACGACACATTTTGTATGTCTGAGATGGAGGTTGTGGGGATTTGTGGGGTGACAGCTTGGAGTAGAAGAAGGCATAGGAGACGCCGAAAAGAAGATGCAGAGAAGAATGGCCAATAAAAGTGCTGATCCTCCTAACGTTTTTGTTCTTCAGTTGCTTCCAACATCAGTACTGTGATCAATCTCCCTAGGGCCTAAATGGCGAGAGTTGGGGCCGTACGTGGATCGAAGAAATGCCCGGTGAATTTTTTTCTTGGGTTTGCATATTTGTCAATAGCAATTCTACGTTCCTTTTAGTAGGTGTCGAGAGGGGTATCAAAATTTTATTATAAAATTTGGCATTCCTAATACCTATTCAAGAACTCCCTCCGTCACAAAATATAGCAACCTAGGTAGGGATTTAACCCCTTATATGACAATGTATCTAGACATATCCTATGGGGGGTCGTCTTCCCTCTTAGATTGCTATATTTTAGTGCGGGATAGTACCGAATTTATATTAGAAAAAGTTATATCTTCTAATATCTTCTCAAAAACTGTAAAATTGCTTATTTTTTTAATGATTTCTCTCCCACGTGACCTGTAATTCTTTAGAGTTGCGCATGCATGTAGTTCGAAGTCTATAGTCTCTCTTTAGAGGAAAAACTTCACAATTAATGGCAATATGGGATGGCATCATCCAGAAATTAAGTGGAGCTAGTTTTCTTATTTGTTTGTTCATGTTAGAAAACTAGCCCCGATACCGCATCAGTAGCTGTCTGCGGAAACGATTGCTATAGAAGATCCAAACGTGACGACGAAACAAAGACACAATGTTTTTTAACATGGTTCGGCCAAACCTACTCCACGGGACACTGATTACGGGTGTTTCCTCCCCGATCCAGCATAACTTCAGCTTACAGGATATCCAACGACCACGGCCGGTCAGTTATGCCGCCGACGGTCGTTCCCTACGCCTACGTATGCTACTGCCGTCATGTGGTTACAGCAGGTGTGCCTTTCTATTTAAAAGAGAGCCTAGGATAGAGTCCGACTTTACTACTCCAAGTCTTAAACTGTAACCGACTATGTACACATATTCGATACAAACCCTAACAGTTCATGCAACATTGCACGGTATGTTTTCTTTTTATGTATAGGAAGGGAGAAGCTTTTGCTTGTATATATCTGAGAGATTAGTTATTACAAATATGCACTTCATCTATAGCCATTAATTATGCATGGATGGTTAATTAATTAAATTATTTTACAGGGATGTCATCTTTCTGAAAAAGGATTATACAAAAAAGAAAAGTAAACATACGTACGTAAACCAAAATGTGATATTTACTTGCGTACGTTTTGCGTTAAGACCTCTGTTAAACCCTGGGCAAAATCAGATTAGCGTCATGATAAGTTAACCATAACCATTTAAAACCTAACCAATTGTGATTATTGTTCTCTTCGATGGAAAGGAGAAGTTAAAAACGCTTCAGAAACTGTACGATCATTTAGTTTTTTATTTCTAGAAAGTTCGACTGATCAACTACCTAAGATTGGCATTCATGATTCATGGCCTCTGAATCATACTCCGTCAGAGGGGATTCGACAGATTTAGACGTACAGTTAGGAAATATCTATGAGAATTTTACACCCAAATGCACAAATTATAAGATATGAATCCAATACGTAGACAGGAAGCTTACCTAACTGCAGGATCTTCTCCACTCTGTATAAAAAACAGGATCCCATATGCACACTGGCTCTACAAGAATGCATGCTTATCTAACCACATCAGCTTTTAATTTACTAAATTTTTATGATAATGAGATTTGAAGTACAAAATGGCGAGCAGGTAAGATAACGATGAGTAGTGAAGAACGATTGCACACATGTTGCAATACTTTATACTTGATTCTGCAGCACTTACCAAATACCACCTGCAGGGCAGCAATTCTCTGAAGAAAACAAAGGTCATTTCTAGCCACATTTTTCAGGGATACACAACTATTGATCCTGGCATGTTGCTTTCATAAAGGTTAACTTTTTTTTACTTTGCAGTTCTTTTCCACTGAATTCATAACCTTTTAGAATATTAAATTAGTCCAAATTGGCATATATCACCCTTGACTTTGATTGGATGTGTGTAGATGATGTTGGTATCACGGAAACTTTGATAGCGCCAAATGGGGTGTAAAATATTGTTTAGTTTGAGACCGTAACCTCCTAGAATGAGACAAGCACTAGCCGGCCATGGAAATGGCCATTGACCTTGACTTGAAAACCAATGGATAACTACTGGAAACGAGATTTTATATAGTAGACGATGGCGTGTGTACGTATGCATGTACTAGTATTGTATCATCGAGCTACAGGCAACATGCTAAATCATGCGTGCCTGTATGTGTATATGTGTATAATTAACTTGCACGCGCGCGTTGATGTGCGTAAAGGCTGACGCATTACACGGGAAAGGGCCTTTCATCACTCGTCAGTCATTAGCCATCTGCTGCTTTGTGATATTCATGTATTTTTCCTATTTTTAATTTTCAGCAATGTAGCTCAGTCTAACCGGCGCCGGGCAGTGGCCAAATTGCAAGCTGATGCCACAATTTTCTCCATCGTAATCAAAGGAACACGTCTTTTTTTTTTGAACTTGGAACACGTCTTTCTTGAAAAAGAGAGAGAGAAGAGAAGATAACTCCAGTACTCCAGTGTCTGGTTAATTATACTTATAGAGAATCTATAGGTCCAAGTGCCACGTATGGTAATTTCATATAAATCCTTCCGTAAAACAATAAAAGATATGCTTACAAACACCACGTGGTTGATTTAATCCATCTTTGGAAAGGAAATGAAATCGTGGTCCAACATGAAAGGAAAAAAATCTGCTTACAAACACCACGTGGTTGAATTAATCCATCTTTGGAAAGGAATGAAATCGTGGTCCAACATGAAAGGGTAAGGAAAAAAAAATACATTTTATTATTCCACCCAGTTTCCAAAGGAAGCGACGACACAGAAGTATTTCAGGTCTCCAGTGCCCAGCAGCTACTGTATATCCAATGTGGGTAAATCTCAAAACATATACGCAACAGGACCCTCCCAGATGAACCCAAAAAAAAAGCCGGCACAACGCTTCTGGACCAAGGTCTCATCATGTACAAATTACACATCATGTAATAAACACATGTACACTAAGTCTCAACAAGAAATTACCATGTGAAAGACGCAACAGGAAAAATGACCCGCAACCATCCACATCTCATCCGCGCAAACCTCCTCACAATTGGGAGGATAAAGCTCGTGTCTTGTGAATCAAAACCAAATTTACCTCCTGCTCATGTGTCCTGTGCTGATCGAACAGCATGATCAATCTCTGGTTCATCGATCAGGCAATCAGACCATCTTGGGGGCAAAACTCCACTCACCCAATTTGAGCACACTGAATATATGCCATATATCCTAGCCTAACAAGTCCTTGAATAGAATAGGGTTGTTCCCTGTTGGTGTTACACCAACTTGTCGGGCCGCCGCATCCTTCTGTAAGGCATCTTGAAGACTAGGGCCCTTCTTTGCAGCGACTACATTAACCCCAAGCGAGGGTTCTGTGGAATTACTGGTCGCTCCAGTTTGTACATCATCTGAAAAGATTGACATAAGATCTGGTGTTTTTGAACTGCTCGATGCTGGGGTTTCAGAAACCACAGGAGATGCTGACGATGGTCCAAGAAGACCTTCCAGCTGTGTGAAAGGGTCAGCCAGTGGAGGATTTGATGAAACTGGTTCTCCAAGATCCAGAAGATCCGGTGGCGGGGCAGAAGGGGTTACTTGCTCTTTCGCAGGCTGCGGTGTAGCCTTAGCAGCAGATACTTTCTCAGTCGAGGGACTCTCCTTTGATGTCTTTCGCGCAGCAGCCTGGGCCTTCCTATCAGCTTTGCCAAAAAGCGAAGCGGCTAACCGTTGCTTTTCTGCTGAAACTTCAGTGCTCTGCTGTTTCTTAGAACCATATGAGGATTCCCGTGCTTGCGAACTTATTGACCCTCCAACCTCAGAACTAGCACCTCCATTGGTTGCTTGTTGATTAGATGTTGAACTTGAAGGAGTGGATGAGGAGGAATATGCTGGTCTCCCCCATTTCTTCTGAACCCCATCAAGGCGAAGTTTGAGACCAAATTCACCAGAAAGAGAATCGCTTGATGTCTGGGACCTTGACATCGGGTGATCTTCCTTATAGTAGCTTGGTTCTGGAACTGGAACCAGGTCAGTAGTTGGCATTGAAATACTGGCCTGTGAAGCTGCTAGAGGCAGTGAAGGTTTAGGTAGCTCATAGGCCTCGAATCTAAGAGCATGTGCAGATGTCTCTTGATGGTCTTGAGCCCTGTAGTTGCCAACACTTACCACTCCAGACCGTTCACTCTCAGGAATGTAGGGTGCAGCACCCTTTTCAAAGGCTTGCTGCACATAACCATTTAGAAACGAGAGGTTTCTGTCGATCTGCAACATAAATATAGTATCAGTGAAAAGGTTACCTTTTTAAGGGCAATGTCAGAACCATGTGTAGTAGATAAACTAAATAGGTGCAACTATTATTGGATGCCAAATGTTTATGTTGAATGTTGATCATCACATCTGGCTTTATAAGTATATTTACTCTTGAATGTCATATGCTTGGTTTATTTTAAAAACCATACTGTGTGCTTGTGAAGAAATAGTGTCATATATTAGAAACATATGATAAATGCCAGTATATTTCTGATTGTTCTTGTGTTGTAACAGAAAAGCCCCATCCAGACTTCAGAGAGAAAAAATAGCCAGGATTTCATGCACGCGAGGAAGCAGCCACAATTCAGGTGGCATGCAATTAACCATATACTGATAGACATTTAAATAATCAAAGTATTACCTCAATATCTTCGCAGCTTGCGTCTGAGGGCATTACACTCTCAACAGCCTGTTTGTCCAAGCCTAGTAAAGCCTGTAGCTCATATGCACGCTGCTGCAAGTCTGTTGAATGTGAAGCTGACAATTCATCTACCAATGATTGACACTGCAAAGAAAGATAGTAGATTTATAAAGATTTCAATTACAATCAAGAGAAAGATGCAAGTTCTACAGTGTTGTAACTTAATGGTAGCAGTTTATCGATGGTTTTTATTCTTGGCTGCCCAACCTTGTGGACAGTATTAAGATCAAATACTTCTGTGTACTTTCCAGCCATATGGAATGCAATTGTTTTGAATTATTCAGCATTGAATGGCATAAAAAATCAAAACTGTAATTATTAACGGAAAAGGTAGTCACACGGTTATGGAATGTATATACATGAATCATGATAGTACAACCATAATTTTAAGTTCTCTGTAGCTGGTGGTGCTGCAACTTTGCAGCTTAAGAATATTGTCCCAACTTTTTGTTAGTGTATTTGCTCATAAATTTAAATAACTGGCATTATAGATGTAGGTTCCAACAAAGGAAAATCAGACAAATGAGGCATTGGTGCAAAATGCTGTATATGTGATGACTGATGACTTAGAATCCTAGGGAGCATACTTTCAGTTATTGCAAGTATAACTTTCAGGTAACATTAGTCTCGTGAAAAATAATTTCCTCTTTCAGAGCACAACTGCAAATTTGAAGCCACATAAATCGTTTGGCTTGAAAATATATTGCAGTTGACGAAGTAAAACAATCTGAACGTGAAGATTTTCATTTACCTCAGGTAGCATATCAATCTTCCTTCCAAGAGCAATTTCAAATGCAAATATCTTCAAAATTGCTGAGATTGCATAAGCCTGAATAGGAAAACCAGATAAGAAAACAGCAGAACATGTCAATTAGACGTACAAAAAAACGCAGTTCAGCAACAAAAAAAGGAAAGGGACATGCAAATAATAGCTTGTGTAGCATGCTACAACAATTGTCCTACTGCTCCAGCGCATAGACATGCATATATACAAGGATGAAGCACCTTTAGTCAGCCCCATCCTAAACTTCACCATGGAAAAAGAAATACAAGTATCCTATCCTAATTTACATGTACATAGAAAATACATGCATGCCATTTTCAACTTCATAATTGAGAAAGTCAATAGCATAAAATTTATATTATAATATTAAAACAGGGAACCATGTTAGCTCTCAAGGGCAAAAAATTAGCACATTAATCAGGGAAAAAGAGAGATCTACATGGTTGATCAGGGCAGATCCAGATTGTTTGGATATATATTTGATGTTACTACAAAAGTATAAGAAACATTGGTTTATTCAACTAATGGATCAAACTACCTACAGGATACAAAATGGATTACTGGGTTCTCCCTACATACCTGACAAAAAATGCATTGTAGGTTACAAACGATTCATAAATATTACATTGGTGAAAATAGTAACCGTGGAATAAAATGGATAGTATTGATCAACTTGAATATATCTCTTTTTTCAACACACAGCATGCACAAAAGCAATGGGCCACATGTAATAACTAATAACAGGGAAACAAAAGCTAAACTACAAGAGCATACCCTGACAGTGTCATCGGTTGGGTGAGCCTCTGCCACATCATACAGCTTCCCAATAATATATGAAGCTGAATATTTCCCATCAGCTGTTCCGTACTCTCCTAAAACCCAGCATATTATCTGAAAGTAGAATGGATCAATATAATCTACCACAGAAAACTAGTATGATAGAGAACTAAAATCACCTGCAGAAACGAAGAAGGAAGCTTTGGCTCCCCCACAATCCGGAGATAGGAATCAACCTATTCAAAGAAAACAAAGAGTTAAACTAACCGACCAATGAGAGAGAACTAAGTGAATCAAATTAAATTCAGCATTAAAACTAGATTTCAAGTTGAAAAAATAGCAGGAATTCAGACATGGACGTATAGTTTTGTGTCCATTCGTTTCATACACAATAAAAAAAACCCTCGTTTGATTGGTTCAGTTTAATCCACCTGAATGGAAGGTTGAGATTTTTTTTTTTTTTTGACAAGGGAAGGTTGGGATGATTTTAACCTGGTTTGCAGCTACAATTCGATTCATCAAGCATAATCAGAGGGTAATATAAGCCTCCCCCCCCCCCAACACACACACACACTTTAAGATAAATTAGCTTATTGGATATTGATTAAAAGAAAAGGGTGTTTATTCACAATAATTATGTTTAGCATGAAGAACATGTCAGCAAAGAATTAACTGAGGTCCAGATTACATACAGCTGATGATCTTAGTTGGCTATCAGCACCTTCATCCTCCTCTCCAAAGCCTTCAGCAATAAGTCGCATCAAATTGTGTGCTACTCTAATGTTCACAAGATCCCCAGCATGCTCAAAGACTTTGTTCATGGTCTGGTAAATAATTAGTGGAACCAAAGGATTCTATGTTAAAAAAAATAGTAGAAAAGATTGTGATCAATAACAAACAGGCATATGCTGATGCCGCTACCTGGATAAACCACTGATTGCTAGGTGCAAATTGCTCTGCTAGTTCAACACAACGGGATGCAATTTCTGTCTTGTAATGGTGATCAGTAATGTTGATCATATATTCAATCATCCGATCAACAATCACTTCAACATTTGTTGATTTTGTCATCTTGTAAAGAAGCTCAAAGGTCTTGCGTTTCAAAGTGTCATCAGGATCCTGCTCGAAAGAAAACACACTGAGTAAGAAATAAGAATTGGTAGTGGAAAAGGTAGCACACACCCAACTAAAGAGGATGATACAGTGACATGCATCTACTGTGGTCACAAATAAAAACCATAAAACTGATGCCAGAGGAACAAAACAAGCAAAGCAGCTAGGTAAACAGTATCGAATGAAACAAAACAATAAAATCTACTGATCAATACAATGGTTCTTGAGGTGACATAAGTTTGGTTTTTATACAAGGGAACATGAAAATCAATTATGTATCAGCATTCTTAGTAAAAGTAAGTTCTGCAACTATCACATGATTTCAGTAAAGAAGCCTATGTTTATTCCTTTGCAGGGAAGATGTATTATGCATGGCAGGAACATATTAATGATACAATATTTCCCATAAACATGCAAGATCCGAGTTTTGTTATACTCACCTCTAAACAATCAATAACAGCTAACTGATGCTCTTCTGCGATATCTGGGTTTATTTTTATCAACCGGCCAAGAGCATCAATGCCCATGTACTTAAGATTATGGCTATCACTCTGCAAACATAAAAGGGTTAATGAAGCAGGTTAGTTTCCTGTACATTCAATCACTCATGAAAGATACCCCCACAATAAGAACTGTGTGTGCACCTTCAGAAACTTTGATGTGGTTTCAGCTGCAGCATCAAGCATCTTAGGGTTTGGGAAAATGGATGAAATGCAGCATATGCACTCATATAGTATTGCATTGCCAATGTTGCTTGCAGTGTCACCCTTCCTGAAAATGTCACCCAAGACTGTGTACATATGTCCACTTGCTTGCTTATCACCGCTACCCAGCACCGCGAGTATTTTTAGTAGCTTAATCTGAAAATAACAATAGTACAGTCTAAGGGAATAAGAAGGTGCAAATTAAAGACTCCAAACTGCTGGAAGACACTAGAAACATAACTCACCTAACCTAGCATCGTTGAACACTTTAACTAAGTTTAATAATGTTCACATACCTGAATAAATGGTGCGGGCATTTGGTGGTAATCGTAGGAAGTCGGGAGTCTCCTCTCCGCAACTTGTTTGAGGATGTTTACAAAACTAACAACCAAATCCTTGTAGGCATTTGGATCTTCCAAAATCAGGTCATAGAGTGGGCACAGAGTTGCACCCATTACCCCAGGATCATTATCACAGAGTCTCTGCATGATAATAGCAATAAATACTAAGCATCTCTCTGAGAAACAAATATTTGCTACTGACAGTTGGGAAACCCTGCGGTTCCTGGCAATCCTAATTGAGGCACTGAGGTAGATAAGAACACATAATTTAAGACAACAAACGCTGGTTTATCTAACATTGAAGTACAAATGACAATAAAATGTACTGCATATTTACGTTAAATAACACCTAAAGAAAAAAATTGTAGCCTAAGACTAGCTAACTAATCTTAAGTTGGGATAAACAAAACAAACACAAGTCACATTTTTCAAAGTTAAATCATATATTTCAAGTGGCTGCTAAAGCAATGGGAGAAAGTAGCTAGTCTCCCCCATACGCAATGACAGATTCTACATATATACAAATTAAACCCAGAAATGTCGGCCTTAGTAGCACTGACAAAATGATACTAGTGAAGTCCGCATTTGAGAATTGCAACGAATTTGTGCTTAATAAGCAAGGCATGACTGAGGACGACTTCTAAGTTCAGTTTGAAACAAACAAGGCCAGGGATTCAGTTTGTGCACCTTGCGGAAGTTGGAGACAAGGTGGGAGACCGACGAGGGGGATCGCTGGTAGAACCGGTGCAGCGCCATGACGGCCTTCTTCCTCACGGCCTCCTTGGGATGCGCGAGCAGCTCCACGACCTGGGGCAGCACGGCGGGGATGGCCTCCTCACCGATGAGGCGGCAGGCGGCGGTGAGCGCGGCGCAGACGACGAGGTAGTTGTCGGACCTGAGATCCTTCTGGATGGTGTTGACGACGAGTATGACGAGGTCGTGGCGCTCGTCGAGGAAGAGGGCGACGGCGAGGTAGCCGGTGCGCTTGAGGGGGAGGGACTCGTCGTGGGTCATCTTGACGGCGTGGATGTGGCCGAAGGAGGCGTCGTGGCCGAGCATCTCGGCGTAGACGAGGCGGAGGAGGAGCTCCTTCATCCGCCGGCGGGGGACGTCGGGGTCGGCGAGGCGGCGCTTGAGGTGCTCGAGCTCGCGCGTGATGATCCGGTCCTCCTCCGCCTTGGACCTCGCCTCGCCGATCGATTTCACCAGGTCGAGGAACTCCTTCGATTGCCCCCATCCTCCCTGCGACCCCATCGCTAGCTCCCGCCCGATCGTCCGCAGCTGCTCCATTGTTGCGCCGTTGCTCGGGGCGAGAGAGGGGTGGGACTACGACGGCGCAGGTTCGCCGCCGGCGTTGGCGGCGGCGGCGGCGGCGAGGTGAGGCGGTGGAGATCTGGATCCGCGGCGAGAAGGGGAGGTGGGTTTCGGAGTAGGGGAAGAGGGGAGATCGGGATCGGGGAGTAGTCTAGTTCTCGTTTTCCTCCCCCTTTTTCTTTTCTTTTTTTTTCACTAGTTTTACTTGGGTTTTTTTGCTTTGGAAGGGAAGTGTTGTACTACTACTATAGTGTAAATGTAAACTTCACACTTGCATAGCTCCATTGACGTCTTTTGTCTCGATGGAGGAATTTGTAACTTTGTTCCATTTTTTTTTAATTTAGAAACAGTACAAACACATACACTCATAAATACGCATACATTCACCGCTATACACTTCATCTCTATCCATATTTTATTTTGCAATGCAATTTGATCGTTCTTTTTTAGAAAAAATAAAAAATATGTGCAAAGTTTTTTGAGATAAGTGTAAAGTCCCCCCCCCCCCAAAAAAAAAAAGAGATAAGTGTAAAGTTGAACTCAAGTGTCACATTACATACAGTGCGTTTAGGATATAAACTTCCATTCAATAGCAGAATTCAAACCATTCAAAAGTCCAAACTGAATCAGACGTAAATAGCATAAATTACCACATCAAGATGGTAGCAGTAATACATACCGTTACCATAAATTACTTCAAGATGGCTGCATTAATACGTCATATAATCCACAATACAACCCCTAGATTATAGTATTTGACATAACTGTTTTGGTTGACAAATCAACCCCTACATTACACATTAATTCTACATCAGTATTCCTGTGTGAACGTCTTTCACCCCGTCAAAAATTACACCGTAACTTTTCGCAGATTTCAAGAGAAATTTATACCACACGGCTCCATTTTTTTTCAGGATACGAAATTACGAACCAGGTTAGCTGAGCTCACAATGCTCTGGGTTCTCCTGCACTGGACTTCCTCAAAATTTACTGCTGCAATTTACTTCTTTTTGGACGTCACTCGCCAGTGCACCGACGTTTCAGTCATTGCCACGGCCAAAATTACGGACAATTCTACTGGTTGCAATCAAATTTCATGATGATTGATTTAATCTGCCTCCCCAAGGCCATCACTGCCATCCCCTCTTTTGGTGATCGGGGCCATACCACGTTTCTTGCCATGGGATGCAACCTCTGCATTTTTCCTCAGCACAGCACCAGGTGAGGGATAAGGTCTTTGTTGGAATAAAGGTCCCTGTAAATTGAGCAATAAAAAGAATCCTCATTATTTGGTGTATTACCACTACAATTTGGTCTGTAGGTAAAATCGTAAGGTACTGTAAGTAGATCCCAAGACATGATATTTTAAATACTTTACGCATAATTATTCCTGTTTTGCCATAAAAGATCACGAAGCATGTAAATTGCACAGAACATGCAAATCACAATAGTTAGCAGGTACAGCCCATTTCTTAGGGCACACATAAATACATTCTATGTAGGAGATACTATCATATTGCATAAGACTTCCTACATAGTTTGCCAGTTGCTACAAACAAAAGGGAAAGCATGTTCATGTGGTATTAGTGTGTGCTCTGCATTTGCGTGGAAGTAAAAGGGTAGAGAAAAAAAAACTGAACAATCAAACTTCAAATGATAAAGAAATTATGCAATCAAATAACATACAGCTGCAGTAGTATCTGCTGCTCGTGGCTGCACGCCCTTCAAGCCAACAACCCTGAAAACAAGCGTTTAACCTGTATTAAGACACTTGATATAATATGCCCACATCCTTCCTTAGCTAATCGAGCTAAAACCAAAGCACATTCTAGCTACAACTGACAGGAAGATAGACAATTTCAACTGAAACATAATTAACCACCAAGAAGAAAAAGATCATGTACCAGCCACCCCGTGGAGCATCTGAGTAAGAGCTTGGGTCCATTGGGTCAAGCTCATCATCCTCAGGGCGATTTCTTTTGCGGTGTTCTTTTCTGTTTGCTTTGCCCAATGGAGGTTTTGCGCTTGATCTACACATACAGCGCAATCTCAATAGCCATGCATGTTGCATAGAAGATTGGAAATATGTTGGCGTTATAAGCTTGGACAAACAACATTTAGAAGAAGCATAATTAATCAGGAAACCTGTTAATATGTCAAATGTAAATCTCATATAGTCATATACCTGTCCTTAGCTGCTCCATTCCCCGGATTTTTATTAGTATTGGTACCACTCGAGTGTGCTGTATTGTTTGGGTAAGACGAATACTGTTGAAAAGGAAGATTTTGAACCCTGCAAGGAAAATTCAAAAACCAGCATTAAGCTAAAATCTTCAGAACCATCATATTAGTTTATTCAAGTACAAAGACAACACATGCAATCTTAGATTGAGATTCTGGAGATCGACTGCATTTCATCTCCGAATGACCAAAGAAAAAAAAAGTCATGAATATACATGAAGTGGATCCAAATGCAAGTATGTTTTCACACAACATTAATGGCTTCTATATAGAAACAAATCACCTGGAAACTTCACCATACATCAATTACTCTATGAGATTGCATGACTTTTGCCGGGTCGGCTGAAAGATTTGGTCAACCAATTTCATTAAGACTTGTGGGGAAAAGACAAATTTTGTTACAGTTCTCGAAGGATGCTGCCGATTTCGACGCCAAGGCGAAGCCTCACATAAGTGAAATAAACCGGAAAAAAAAAAGAAAAAACAAGCTCTAGGTGCTACACATTTTTTAAAATGCCAGCAGCTCTCCACACTGCCGGCAACAAGATTAGATGACAGAGAGATAGAGATAGTACCTTGTGCAGTGATTGCAATAACCCCATGGCTGGACAAGACCTACTCCCCATCCACCACAGCCTAAACATCTCTGCATTTGAGGGTTCCAAATATCTGTATTTTGAGCGGCCATCTCAACCGCGGCATTGGTGGGAGCATGTAGCGCAACACCTGGGTTCACAACATCAACTGTGGAATTGGTGGGAGCATGCAGCGCAACACCTGGGTTCACAGCAGTAGGCGGCTCCCATTGTGTTGCTTGAGTCTTTGTATTATAATAGTATTTCTGGCCTAAATCATGCACAAACCACATATAAATGACAATTAAAAAAAGTACATAAGCATTGCCCTAAATAAGTTATCAATGAGCCAAGCTGGATGTGCATATTAATCATTATCATTACTGGACGCTGGGTACACTGATTGATCCAACCCAGCTTACCATTTATGAAACAAATGAAAGACTTGTTCTGTTGTAATCTTTCTCAACAGAAAGTTGGACCACTAGGGCCAAGCATGCACATGAGCTATAATCTTAGAACCAACGCATTTTATTAAAATGCTGTATCACCTGTCGATTGATCAAGTGCCTCCTCCCAATTCTCTGGCAAGGATGGAGGAACTTGATGTTGCATGGTGATCACAGGAGCTCCAGGGCGATCCCATTGACTTGCTCCAGTACTTTGATTATAGAAATAAGAAGAACCACTTGTTGGATCTTTTGCTTCAACCTAAAATCAAGTAAATCAGCCCTTAAAGTAGAAGATACAACACTTGTAACCATTGTCAACTCACTATCAATATGCAGTCTAAACCAATAAAAAAGAACTGTCAAAGGATAAAAATATAATAACCCCTCCAGGTCAACACAGCAATCAGATAGTAATTAAGTAATATATAGAATTACAAGTTAAAAGAAGTAGCTGTGTACCCTACTACGGGAAACCCAAATGCATAGATGTACAGGCATTTAACAAAGAAAATCAAGATACACTAGCCCAACAACCAACATGTCAACAAGACAAGTTAACCACGCCACAGAACAGAAAGATATATGAATATGATTATGTACTTACCCAACCAGGAGGCAACTCTTGGGCATCTTTTATCTGCCCTACTGGATAATCCACCTGCAAAATGGTGAAGAAGCATAAAACAAATGATACATTTAATGTGCTGGATAATTATACTATTTAAAGCATATAAATAAGTGAAATGTAATCAACTGGTACAAGCTACTCCACATTGCTGGATTCTGTTGTAGGCATCAGTAAATTCATCTCTTTGGAATTTCATATCAAACTTTGATAGGTTCATGTCAGGAAAGCTTATTTTCATCTAAGTTACTCGTATACACATGATCCTACATGATCAATTGATTCTATTCTACCATGAATAGTAAGATCAGTTTACAGTTCACATGCATCTTGTCATATTTGTATTTTGTTTAGTTGCAAATAGAACTAGTTTAAGAATTACACTCACGTTTTGTTTAACTGTCCCACTATTGTTTGTGGTATCATCTTTAAGAATTCCCCTTGCTTTTAACCTCTGCTTCAAAAACTCAGGGAGACTATCGGCACCTTTTGCTTTATCAGCTCCATCCTTAGGTTTATCTGAAAGGAAAGAATATCAGTTAACACTACCATTTCAAAATATGCATCAGTACTAACTTAGAGAATAGTGCAATACTCATTTGACTACTTGACGAGTTTGCAGCATAATAAGCACCCCCTCCTGGTACACCATACCCATTGCCAATTTCAACATTGCCTGGAATCATGCATAATCATCAGATTTAGCTAAGAGTCATTGGGGTCAAACTGGATGGAGGCCCCACCTTGCCTTCGATACTCCATTCAAGACATGTAGCATAATCATTATATTTTATCTAATTGTGGCCCTTTCTATCATATAAGATACTGGCATCAGCAGCACTTCTTCCCTAAACATCTAACACTAAATTAAGAGTGCTCTATTGTGAAATCTCACCACCCCAGTACGCATGGAGAGATGCAAAATTTGTACTCAAACTAATACATCAAGTCATACTTGTGCTGTCTAGCACTTATTATTCTGCTCATAGTTATGACTAAAATGCAACCACAATCACTAGCTAAAGTTCCTCCTTATTTTACTCGGTCACTACGGTTACATAACATAAAGTCCCTAAGGAATGGTACGGAACATAATATAATAAACTATCTATAACCAATATGACTTAACAAAAAAGCAAGCATAATTCATAAGATTGATTTCTATGTGTGCAATAGTTCTTCCCCTTCCCCCTAGACTAATGGTCGCTACCAGATTCGAATCAGCAGAAAAGGATGAAAAATAGACAACACAGTATTATCGCAATGCATCATCAAACATAACTGTTAACTACCATTATCTGCATGAAGTGGTTTCCCCCTTTTGTTTGCCATCTCTGCACGATGCTCAGCTGTCATCTTTAGCAAGTGCTCCTGAAAAGCCCAAGAAAACAAAATTAAATTAACTAATAAAGGTCATTGGAAATGAATGAAAGGAACCACATAATGGAAAGAATGGTAAACAGTGAACCTTCAATGCATTAGGGTCACGGCGGCTTGAAACTATGTCATCTCCATATCGTGTAGGATCACTTGTTGCATTTGCTTGTCTGAATGGAAACATTTCATGGGTATATCAAACAGATGTGTAGACCAGCACAAAGTAAAATGGGAAAAAAAACGGACAAACCTTTGGTTTTGTATGACTTGCTGAGTCTCAATGTCCTAGTTATCAGATGTAACCACTGATTAATAAGACAGCATTCTAAGTTTCTAACTGCAAGTATAATCTAGATCATGTGGAAGATATGAATACCTGCTGGTGAAGAACAGCCTCTTGGACAGCAGATTCAATGTTTGCTGCACTACCATCATGGTCGGAAACATCATGAGCCTGATTTGACTGTGCACTCCCAGTATCCATGTTATGGAACGGCATGTTGGGTTGTGCAGCAGAGTAGCTCGCTACAGTGTGATTGCTGCCATTGTCAGGTCTGGTGTCATAAGGTGTGGCATAGGGCTGTGGATTTGGTTGATATTGTGCAGGATGAATGGAAGATGGCAGCGGCCATGTCCCAACACCAGGGGGTAATGGCTGCCCATGTGAGTTGTCCATAAGTTCAGCTAAATTTTCACAAGCTTATGCTCGCCAAGGAAATCTGCAAAACAAGCGAACAAGTGTAGTGATATCAGCATAAAATTAGCTTCATGTTTCTTACTAGTACTAGGTAATTAGGGTGTACAATCTGATTCCCATATTCCATGATTCCACATAATCTTAATGCATCTTTGTGCCACCAATCGACCATTATAATCTTTATAATTCCTTAAATAAACTCAAAAGTACATCTCTGGCATGGGCGTCACATTGTTGATCAGATGCTTCCAAATTCCAATAACCTAAGAATTAAGAACACACCCATCCCAACCCCCCCAAAAAAAACAATCATAGTGGAGTATCTCTTTTTTCCCCGAGATAACACTGTAAAAGGTTCGGACCAAATCTCTGATACATCACATGGGAATACTCCTACTAAAATGTTCCGAAGTCTGAACCTTACTCCACTATCAGCACTTTCTGTGAGACTCGTGAAACATGAGACTATGAGAGGAAGAGTCCGGCGGCCAGCGAGGACACAGCGCATAAGGGGGAGAAAGCCTACGAGGATAATCGCGGGGAGCAAAGGGATTGGGGGAGGAGTCGCCAAATCTCACCTCGTCTACCGGTCTCCTGCGGCGCGGGTCGCCGCCTCCGGTTGCCCCCAAATCTGCCCGCGTAGCGAGATGGGACGGCAAGCAGGAGGGTGCCCGCCGGATTCCTCCTGCTCCGGCAGCTCCCGCCGCTGCCGCGTACTCTTCCCGCCGCCGCCCGTCGGACCCTAGCGAGCGTGGGAAGCCGAGGCCGCGTCGCCGCCTACTACTCGAGGTGGTCCTGTGAAATTCCAGGCTCCAAGCGGGAGGCATTTGCAAAATTGATGGACCTCTACTAATGGTGGCGGTCCGAAACAGGGTGTTTTCTGTAAAAGAAAATAAAAGGCCCAATACAGCGAAGGGGTAAAACGAAGGAACAGATACGCGGCCCATCAGCCTACGACCCACTAATAAAAGGCCCAATACACCTCGCTCCCCGGCAATTTTGCTTCGGATGTCAACAAAGAAAGCATGTACTCCCTCGCCCAAACTATAGCTACTCACCATAAAAAAACTATAGCAATTATACGGCCTAAGATTTGTCCTAAAATATAACTTCATGCCATATTCAGTCCTCTCAACAAATCATAGTCATCTTTTATTTAATTTCTTTATATGATTTCACTCGACCAACCATACTTGTTAAAACTAACTATCATAGTAAATTATCCACACAGTTTTATATATAATTGAATATTTTGATACATAAACTTTCCAAAAATAAATAGAAGAACGTGTGTAAGCAATGCAATATAAGAGATATTTTTTTAGGAAATGTATTTTCAAGGGCGTGAAGCTTGTATGATAAACCATTGATTCCACGTGCTTTTATTAATACCTATGCACAGCTTCACGAATACTTGCTCCTACATTTTAGACGGAGAAAAGAGATTAGTTAGTGCTCCCTCTGTACATGCGACCCAATTAGCTATGACCAGCAATGATCAATAAATTTTTTAAATGGTTGTGTTGCATGACTATATTTATGATGCAACACATTCAGTAAATATAAGGATTTTTATGTGTTTACAACTCTCGCAGTCGGATGCGCTGACCCATGTACCTAGAGGGCCACATTAGCTGAAAGGCTCCATGTCGGGCATGAACCGTGCTCTAAGGAGACACTCGTGTTCTATAGAGGATGAATGTCTCCGATTTAGAGAAACCACAAAAAAAAAGTGAGAGGAGGAGACGAAAAGGTGTGTGTGTGAGAGAGGAAGAAAAGGTGGAAGAGAGGCTAGAAGTGTTGAGAGGAAGCAGTCACATACACCTCAACTCTGCTGCTCTACACCCTGGCTCGAGATGCGTCGCCGCCACGCTCTAATCGACGCCAAGCTCCATCCCTGCCCAGATCGACACCGAGTCCCATCCCGACTCCTCGATTGCCTCCTCACTTGCACACCTGAAAAGAGGAGAGGCAGTGGCAGCAACGACGTGCTAGCCGTAGCATGGAGGCTCGTGACAGGAGAGGCACGCACCGGCGTCGAAGGGGAGAGGCGCGAGGCCCGCTTCGGTGCCAGCAGGATATGGGGAAGTGAGTGCGGAAGAGGTCACGGAGAAAAGGACAAGGCTGGCTAACTTATTGGTTCGTTGGAGTTGAAGCCTTGAAGAGTATAAATGTATGTCTTTTGTGTTGTCTTGGTGTAAAAACGCAAAGTTTTCAATTGATTTACTAATATCAACTTTGTAAGTGCTGGCCCACAACTAAGGGCTGAAATGTTAGGAAGTGGCTTGTATGGTGAGGTTCGAGTCTTTGTGTCTTAAGTGTCACATTTTTTTTCCCCTAGACATGGTAGGGGTGTCTTTGACTATGAGAGCCTTTATATGCTTTTTTATGAAGAAAAGCATAGAAAGTTTAAATATAAATACGGTACTACTAACCTATCCAAGTAACTCATGTTTATTGCTTATATATCTAAATTTGTTGTACTCGGATGTATCTCCACTCCATCCTAAATACTTATACTTGTGGTCCTTGTGTACGGAGGGAGCAAATTTTTTGTTACCGTTAGCAGCAACACAAATATACGTCAGTATTATCTTTCTCGTAAGACCATGGATAGTATATAATACTGATGAGATTCTTTTAAAATTATTGTTGAGATCGTTCTAAGCTGTTTTTTTTGTGATTTAATCTGCAGCAGCATTTTCAGACATGTGACTGAAGTCAACAGTTGTTGCCAATTCACCAGTCAGTCAGTCACCAGATCACCCGAAAATTAACTTGCTGCTCCATGATCTTCCATGACCCTTTAGCGCAGGTCAGCTTCCGCCTACCAATCAAATCTGATTATTCTCAGTTTCTATCGCACACCAAATGACGTGATAGTAAGAAAAATACATGACCTCCTATTCCGTTTATGATTAATCCACCGTCTCTCATAATTAAGGTCCACGGCTTAGGCAGCACGCGACCAGTGCGCCATTAGAGTAATCCCATTTCGTTAGTAACCAAAGAAAACAAATACATTCTGCGATCAGGTCGCGTATATCCATGATCTTGCCGCTCTATCTGGACAGCTCAGGATTAGATCATTCCGACGTGAAAAGATTGATATCTAGAGAGTTATCGTGATCCGGATTTTGGCATGTGCAACCTTAATTGTCTGACGTGTATAAGCTCATCTTATCTCGTCTATCACGACGAGGAGGATATCTTTTGACTTATTATTGATCAGTTGGTCAGATCAGAAGCGATAGCAAGAGGACAAGATGAGAAAGCACGACGTGAACGGAGAAGACGAGCACGGCATGCAAGCTGAGCCCTAAATTCTATGTAAATGTACTGTAGTCGTTGAGATGAGATCTTGTTTCAAATAAGTCTAGATTTATAGTTAGTAATATATTTATTTTGGGATGGAGGGGTAAGAGTAAACATGAGATTGGGATACTCCTATATGGTTAGTAGTCATATACAATACTTTATAGAATTCTATAAGTGCGAGGCTGTTTGTGGATATTTTGATAGCTACAGTTACTTCCAAAAAAAAAAGATAGCTGCAGTTACTTCTAAGGGCTCATTAATTATTTGGGTATAGGGGTGAAAAACCCCAAAAAAGATATCCTAAATATTATTTGTGAGGTTGAATCTTTTACACTTAATTTATCCATCTCAAAATATGACTTATCTTAAAAATTTAAACAGACGTTATTTGTAGATTCGTGAATAAGCCGTATTTAGCACTAGTTCTTTTTCATTTACTAGCTGAGTGCTCGTGCTTTGCTATGGATGAAAAAATGCTATAGTGTTGCCTAAAATAAATCAAAATGTTATTATAGAGAATATTCATCTTAATTTGATTTTACATATGGCTATCAAGATCGCTTTTAATATAAAAAGCTTAAGAGGTATTTGTAAATTTACAATGGGAGCACGGGGGTGGCAGATTCACTGGGATTGAGATCAGGCGAAGTTAAAACTGCACATAATCTGAGCCACCCATTTTAATGATGTACGGTCCAAATCCAAAGTTACCGTACTTCATGCTACGGTAATTTTCTATAGTATTTTGTGCTATGGTGTTTTGCTGCAGTGTTCGGATTGATGTGGACCTTTCAATCTCACGGAACGGCTGGAATTGGATTGCAAAAGTTGCGGTCACGGCTACAACTATTTTTTTTTTCTCAAAATTTTCGGCTTCCTCGACACAATACGCTGTCACAGGATTCAGAAAACAAACGATTCTTGGCCTCTCGGGGTAAGTACTGTACTGGTTCACGAGACCGATACGACGGCACGCGTCTTCTTCCCGGTTCGTCGCTTTCGCGGGCTCGGCTCGGCCCGATCCCACCCGCCCGCATTATCGTCCAGATACGACACCCCACGTCATCCCTCCCATCCGCGGGGCCCAGGTTCATCACCGTCTCCTTCCTCTCACGCATCGACGGCTCTCAGCTCGCCACGTGGTATCCGAGCCCCTCCTATATCTACGCCACCCACCACACCCATCTCAGGGAGAGCTCCGAACACTACTCCTCTTCTTCTTCCTCCTCTTGTCATCTTCTTCCCCTCTCCGTGCTCGTGAGTGAGGAGCCCTCGCTTCTCCACGGCGATCCGCGGGGGAGGTGGTGGTTGTTGAGGGCGATCTGAGAGCACAGCGAAGCGAGGATGGCGGAGGTGGCGGTTGATGTCGCGGCGCCGGCGAACGGCGGGGCGGCGTGCTGCGGTGGCGCGAAGGGGCCCGGGTACGCGACGCCGCTGGATGCCATGGAGAAGGGGCCGAGGGAGAAGCTCCTCTACGTCACCTGTGTCTACAATGGTAAAGCTCTTCTTCTACATCACAGACTCAGAGACTCACTAGCTAGTTACCCGGGGGGACTAATTGGGGGTTGATTAATCAGGGGTTAATTAGCAAGATCAAAATAAAGTTTGATACTCCCTCCGTCACAAGATATGGCAACCTAGGAGGGGAGGGGATGTGACCCCTCCTAGTAGTAATAGATTGGCTCAAGAACTGACAGCTGAAATCACCTGGGTTGGATGGACGCAGTGCTTAGTTTAATCCCGGAAGGGATTTGTTTAGTACTGAGTGTGAGTGCTGGGTGATGAAAGGGACCTGTCATAAATTAGCCTGAATTAGAGAAAGGAAGAAGTACTACACTGCACTGTATTATAACCTTGCCTTAGATCTCCCATTTTTGTTGGAACTCAGTTGAACAGTGTGTTTCCCATGGGCCATATTAAGGCAATTTGAACCACTTATATTTTTTTTGACGGAAGAAGGTAGAGATCTCTACCTTATTATAACCACTTATATTATATTGTACTAAAAACCGCCTTAGATCTCCAGTTTGTCAGAATTCAGTTGAACAGTATGCTTCCCATAGGCCATATTAAGGTAGTTTGAACCAATTATTATTTGATGAAGATACATGAGTAATCCAATCGACAGGATTTACCATCCATATGCCTCCGTGGCAGATGAAAACATCATTTTTTTTTAACAGATAAAACATCATATGTGGTTGTTACACTCTAGTACAAAGTGGATAAGTTGAGGTTTGGAACTGTCTGTTCAGTCCCTATGTGTAGATAAGGTTCACATGGTTTCTTTTCAAAAGTTTCTGAACAAAAGAATAAATAGGAGTTTCTTGCAGGTTTTGTCAATTATTTCCTACTAATGTGGTACATATCAACATGAGCAGGTACTGGAATCAACAAGCCGGATTACCTGGCTACGGTGGATGTGGACCCCAATTCCCCTACATACTCCAAAGTGATTCACAGGCTCCCAGTCGCCCATGTTGGCGATGAGCTGCATCATTCTGGGTGGAACGCTTGCAGCTCTTGCCATGGTGACCCATCCGCTAGCCGTCGTTTCTTGATCCTGCCTTCATTGCTGTGAGTGTTGTTGTGGCTATGTTTAGATGTGTTTGTTGATCTTGAACATAGAACCTAATCTGTAATTAATGTCGCTCAATGTCTGTTGCAGGTCAGGCCGTGTGTATGTCGTTGACACGCTGAAGGACCCAAGGGCGCCTGCCTTGCATAAGGTGGTCGAGGCTGAGGACATTGCTGAGAAGACTGGGCTTGGATTTCCTCATACGTCTCATTGCCTTGCATCTGGGGACATAATGATTTCTTGCCTGGGGGATAAGGAGGGAAATGCTGCTGGCAATGGCTTCCTTCTGCTGGATTCTGAATTCAATGTCAAAGGACGGTGAGTTCCTTTTTCACAACGCTCTGCATCTTCTACATGGAACCGTAGCATATTAACTAGGAACAAGATTACTGCTTGTTCTTGTTCTTTGCCATGATGTCCACTCTATGATAAGTTCTATGAAACGGCAATTCATATTATACATTGTTGCTTGACTTGTGAAAAGCATATTTTTGTTTGTTACTCCCAGTGTGTTTATCACCTGTTCATTACTTGCAGTTGGGAAAAGCCAGGTCACAGCCCCTTGTTTGGCTATGATTATTGGTACCAGCCTCGTCACAAGACGATGATTAGTTCATCATGGGGAGCACCTGCAGCTTTCAGGAATGGTTTTGATCTTCAGCATGTGCAGGATGGTCTCTATGGAAGGCATCTTCATGTATATGACTGGCCTGGTGGTGAGCTCAAGCAGACACTAGATTTAGGCAGTACAGGTCTTCTTCCACTCGAGGTGCGTATCAAATGTTAAAACCTAATGATAAAAGGGGTGGATCAATATATATAATCATATATTACTGTTTTCTTCTCTACAGGTGAGGTTTTTACATGATCCATCAAAGGACACTGGGTATGTTGGGTGTGCTTTGACAAGCAACATGGTCAGATTTTTCAAGACTGCGGATGGATCATGGAGCCATGAGGTTTGTCTATGACTACATTCTAATGCTACTATTTTCTCGTATAAAGCCGATTCTCCAACTGCTTACACTCCTTATTCTTGCATGTCAGGTTGCTATATCTATAGAACCATTGAAGGTGCGCAACTGGATCCTCCCTGAAATGCCAGGATTGATAACTGATTTCGTTATCTCTCTTGATGACTGCTATCTCTACTTGGTCAATTGGCTTCACGGCGATATCAGGCAGTATAACATTGAGAACCCTGCGAAGCCTGTGTTGGCTGGACAATTATGGGTAGGTGGACTTCTTCAAAAGGGCAGTGAGGTCGTCTATGTAACTGATGATGATAAAGAAGAGCAGTATAGTGTGCCCCAGGTCAAGGTAATTCTATTAATGATCAGAAGATAATCCAGAATGCTTGTTTCTTATAATTTCATAGTGGTTCAGTCTGGTTCATTTGATAAGATATCAATACCAAACTTGCCTAAAAAACAGAACATCTGAACTAGAATTGAGCACAATTGTTCCCAACTTAGTTGCTCTTTAAGATCGTTTTTCCATTCGCTTAAATATTACTCCCGCCGTCCCAAAATATAGCAACCTTAGCCTTTATTTGACACTTAATGGTACTACAAATCCGGACATGAGGTTTGTCCAGATACATATTACCATGAAATGTCAAATCCAGACTAGGGTTGCTATACTTTGGGATGGAGGTAGTACTCAACGTCTCAACACATAAACCTTCTTGTAACAGGGAAATCGTCTTAGAGGTGGGCCGCAGATGATTCAGCTGAGCTTGGACGGGAAGAGGGTATATGTGACCAACTCTCTTTTCAGCAAATGGGACGAGCAGTTCTATGGCCCTGATCTTGTCAAGAAGGGCTCGCACATGTTGCAGATCGATGTTGACACTGAGAAAGGAGGACTATCAATCAACCCTGACTTCTTTGTAGATTTTGGAACTGAGCCAGAGGGTCCCTCCTTGGCCCATGAGATGAGATATCCTGGTGGGGATTGCACCTCTGATATATGGATATAAAATCTCGAGGATTGGCATACATGCAGACGTTGATTCATCTTGTATTCACCATTCACTGTAACTAAGATGGTTTCCCTGCTGAAGTTTATATGTAATCACAGTGGTAATAAGTTCCCATAGCAATTAGAACATTCACTCCATGGAACATGACTCATTTGAGAACTTTAGCTTAATAAGAGATCTCTCCAATGATGCATCACTTTCTGCTAGTGTTATAATTTAGTCATCTGCTTAAAGTTCCCCGATAACTTGCTGCTGAAATGTATCTGTAGCTTTCTGTTATAAGAATCTGCAGTGACCAAACCAACCATGCTGCAGTGGGCATGTCAGTTCTACAGGGCCTGTGAAGATTTCGAGCATAAGAATCCTTTTCAATGATTGCTATACCCAGCAGGCCTCTGCAGGCAGATTTCGAGCATATGAATCCTTTTCAATGAAAATAAATGGACACCAGTTGATATTTGAGCTGCAGATTGTTTTTCGCCTAGCACTATCAGTGATTGGACTTGTTAAAACTGCGATAAGCTATCTGAATGAAGTTCCATTCTGAAACTGTCAGGTCTGAAGTCTGAAACTCTGAACTCGCGGCATCTGTGAGTTGACTAATCTGAAAAATTCGATTGTATACACTTCCACGCTGAAGCAAAGAGGAATTAAAGGATGTGCACATCACAACCACAAATTTCGCGAGTGAAGAAGTGGAAGCGGTTGATCCAATTGAGAGGATCGATGAGCTTGTGCTTGATCTTGTACTCTGAATATAGTTGAGGAGGAGATAGTGACTCATTGAGACAACCATGGAGTAGATGGTAACATTTTGGATTGCACAGATACAGCCTGAAAGGCTGAAACACTGAACTCGCAGCATCAGTCTTATTCTTACTACACACCATGCTTCTGTCAAGGTAAGAGGAAACTGACGGCCTGAATCCACCAGGTCTGCAGGCTGATTTCGAGAATGTATCGTGAATGCAGCTACAGAGCTACTAGTTTTTTCTTCTTTAAAGAATTGTACAAGTAGGGGTATGATTTCCTTATCTCGAACAATTTTTAAATAATATATTGAACCAGTACTATCCAGCAATCAATTGGACTTCTTTAACAAAGCAAAACCAGCCAGATTTTTTTTTAAAAAAAAACTACTATCACCAACCAATGGCATGGTTGACTTCTGCAAAATACAACCTTGGGGGGTTACTGAAAAATACAAAATCCATAATGAACTGTCTTTATCTTGACATAATATTTTTTAGAACATAGGTCAGAATCTTGACATATTTTTTCCCAACAACAAACACAATCCTGGTCCTCTTGCATCTGATACCCCAGCAGAGCAGTTTATGATTAGCAAGGGGTGACTTTGCCAAGTTATTTCAAAAGATTGTTACTTTCTTGGGAATGATCTTGCAGCCTATATTTGTCAGAGTTGACCTGAATAATTAACATTCTACGTTGGTGCAAACTGCAAATCCAGACAGCTCGAGAGGAACACTAGAACACTGAAACTCTGAACAATTCTACATGAGGTAGTAAATTATCATAAACAAACATCTCAAACGACCAGTCTAACTCTAATGCGTGCTCCACCACTCCAAATGGCAACCGACAGAATTGCACAAACCAATCGACCATATCCAATATCTCTTCCTCTTTGCTCAAATGCTCAATCACCTCAAGAACTTAGAAATTTCAGCAAAAAATATTTGCTCAATCACCTCAAGAACCTGGAAATTTCAAGAAAAATATCGATTAGACCGATTTAACAGAGGTGGGAGATCGATGGCAATGGCGATTGCGAAGCTGCTCATCACCGGGCTGAGCACGGCGATCGCCTACGCGTCCGCGGCGGCGTTCAAGGGCATCGCGATAATCATCGTGCTGCTGCTCAGGCTGATCCAGCTCCCGGGCTGCGTCGGGTGCCTCCTCCTCGCCGCCGTCAGGGCGGCCGTCGAGAGGGCCGCGGCGGCCGCCCTCGCCGCCGCCGGCGACGCCGTGTCGCTGGCTGCCGGCGCCGCGGCGGGCGCGTGGAGGGACGCCGTGGCGTCGAACGGCACCGTCGTGCAGGCCGCCATGGGGAGGCCCGAGGCGCTGATCGCCGCCGCCGGCGAGGTCGCCGCGTTCGCGTGGGAGGCGGCGTGGCAGACGGCGGCGAACTCCACGGCGAGCTTGCTCGACGCCGTCCGGTTCGTCGCTCAGCACGGCAGGGCGTGACGTACACGTGTAACGTGTTCGTGGCTTTTGGCTATGGCTCAGAAATGACGGATTTTTCGTCTCAAAAAAAAAGTAGAAATGACGGATTTTTTGTCCTGTAAATGAATTGAACTGATCATTCATAATCTGGAGTGTAATTCGATTGTTTGAACTGCGCCGTATAGAAATGAACAAAGCAGCGAAAATTCCAAAAAAAAAATATGAATACAACAATTATACTTCCTCGGTATTTTTTTTAAATGACGTTGGTTAGTTGAAAATTAAACTAACCAACATCATCTATTTAAATCAGGAGGAATATATATAGCATTGGTGGTTTGGATATAAGTTGTACTAGAAAATGTGCCCGTGCGTTACAAAGGGAACGTAACGTTACGATAAAATTTCCTTTCTCTATTCATAATGCTTTGTTTTGTTTATGATATTTGACCATTTGTCTTATTTAAAATTATAATTCTCTAGCTCTATTAAGTTACCCCAAGACATGCTGCACCCGTAGCAAGGGACCACTCATAATCAGACTAATTTCCATTTTAAGATCTGAAAATAACTGAGAAGTACAGTCATCAAATATTGCTAATTGCTAGCTTGCCTATCAAGATCGTTAGCTGCGGCCTGCGGGAGGCCATCCCAGAAGCAGGCTGGCCCAAGATACTTGAAGTTTGGAAAAGGCCCAATCGGCAAGCCGAAGGAACAGAAAAGCCCGTGAGCCGGGGAGCTGATACATCGGAATCACTTGAATGTTTCGGATTCCATCTACACGTAACACGCTAGCCACGCAAGATGACGTCGCGATGATGCAAACATGACGTAACCTACATACCATGTGACGAACGGAAACATTTTGAATATTTATAATAGGTAAAGAAGTAGAGTACGCCAAAAAAAAAAAACCCAACTAAATTAACTCTAGAATTAAATTTTGGTTAAACGAGCCCAATCAACAGGCTATCAGTTCAAGTTTATGGGCCGGAATTGGGCCCATCCAAACGAGGCCCAATCTCGATTCTCCTTTATCCCAGCCACAAGAGATATTTTCGTTGCCGCATTCGAAGGGAGAGATATTTTTCTGGGCCAAGTTGCTACAAAACCCTAGCCGCCTCCACCTCTGTAAAACCCCCA
>CM002476.1:30125569-30190560 GCA_000325765.3 Leersia perrieri
GCCGCCGCCGCCGCCTCAGGTGCGTAGCAATCTTGCCTAGTTTCCTCTCGATTCGCTTGTTCTTTCCCCTAGAGTGATGGATCTGGACGATCCATCGCCCCCTCTGGTATTTTGAGGGGGAATTTGTTGTTAGGTTAGACGAAAAGGGGTTTAGTTCGTATGCGTGCGCGTGTTGTAGTTAGTTTGTTCTTCCATTCCGCCGTTGTGTGGAGATAAGAAGAGGTGGGATTTGGGGCTTGTTTTGCCGATTGATCGTGTATGCCTGTGATTTGTCGGCTTTCCGACCTAGTCCTGCGATTTTAGCCTCTAATTCATAGCCTTTGTATGAGATAGGTCAAATCTGTTGTTAATTTGTTCTGATTTGTGGTTTGTGGTTTGTGGTTAGTCCTGGCTGGTTTAGATTAGATTGGTACTTGCTATGTTGCAGATTGTAGGATTTCCTACCAAGAGACGTAGCACGAGTTACATATTGTAAATTCACGGGCTGTCTCCTATATTCGACGATTTGTAAGCGAGATTAGTCTACTGTGAGATGAATAATTGATGAAATCAATTTAGATATCAGGGTTTCCTCGTAATCTCTGTATTGCTGGCTAATATATTTGCAAGTCTCTCTTTTTGTTCCATTTCTAACGGTGAACTTTCCACGGCGTTGTGTATTCGCAGATTTAGAACTAAATGGCGGCCTTCAACAAGCTCGGCGGCCTCCTCAGGCACAGTGCTTTGACAAGTAGTGCCTCATCTGTCTCTTCACCTGCCATGTTCAATGCTGCTCGGCTGATGTCCACCAAGCTTTTTGTTGGCGGTGAGTTTTTCTTCACTTCCTTCTTTTTTTTTCTTCCAAAATGTTACACAATGATGTACACAAGCATGTTAAACTTGCGTGGACTTTACCATGTGTCCCCTGAATCCCTTTATTAGGTCTTTCCTGGGGTACTGACGACCAGTCGCTGAGGGATGCATTCGCCTGCTTCGGGGAAGTGACTGAAGGTTTGGCTTATGACAAAGCTCTTTTTTGTATAGCAACGCATGGGCATCATTTTTCTTTTCGATCTGTTCTTATTTGCTCTGTTGTACTTGTTTAAAGATCTAATATGTTTTTCGTTGCAGCGCGTGTGATCTCTGATAGAGAAACTGGAAGGTCGAGAGGCTTTGGCTTTGTGAACTTTGCCGATGATGATGCTGCTAAGAATGCCATAGAGGGCATGGACGGGAAGGTGAGTCTAGATAACATCCATACTGCTCAATTTCAAAAGTTACTGGCCTATATCATTTTACTTAATTGGACTGAATATTATGTTGGAACGTCTGGAACATGTTCCATTTGTAAAGATTTTTAAACTTGCATTGCTGTAATATGGTTGTTTAACATAATAATGGTAGCAAGTTTGTTTGGCAGCTCATTGCTTTTCAGTTTATTCTGAGCCTATTTTTGAGGTCTTAACTGTAAAACCCAATTTTCCCTTTATGATTTGTTTGTTTTCAATATTGTAAATGTTTTTCTGGAATGTTATAACCCTTTCAACTCTTGAGCTAGCAGATTGATGATGAAATAATTTCTCCAAGCGCTTTTTATACTGACATCTGTATGATGGAGGGCTAATTTACAGTAGCCTTCATAGTTTTCAATCTGAACCATCTGTAGCTCAAATGTTTTCCTCGGATTTTTTTACAGTGTATTTGCTTCTCCATACATAACAGTTCTCTATTGATTTTGAGATTTGTGTATAATAATTGTTAAGGGTGTTTTACCTTCTGTTTTTGCCTCACTCGCTTGTAATCTTCTTCTGTTGTATTTTACTTTTCTCCCTTTCTCCCAGTTGTTGAGGCCATACACATTTGCTTAATCATTTTATAATGCATATCTATTGCTTGCAGGACCTTGGAGGGCGGACTGTCCGCGTGAACTTTGCGAATGAGAGGCCCCCAGGGAACCGAGGGTTCGGCGGTAATGGCGGCTATGGTGGTGGTGGTGGTGGTTATGGCAACCAAGGAGGCTATGGAGGCCAGGAAAACTTCTAAGAGGGCACTGACCATCGAAGGCTTAAATAATGAACTTTAGGACCTGATATGGCTTATGTGAAACCTTATTATGGTTACCTTTATACCGTTTATTACCTGTCGTCGTTGAACTTCTATAGGTTAAGACTTATTATTGCCATGTTGTCCTTTACGGTTGTCGTGAAGGGCTCGTATGCAAGTAGCTTTTTTTGAGCGAGAACTGTGAACACACCCATCGTCTTCCAATTGATTTTATTGCAGTCTCCATTGCAATGTGAAGAGGGTGTGATTGGTTGAGTCTTCCTGTTTGTCGCTTGAGCAGCTGTGATGTGTGTATGCTATGCACTGTTTCGGTGTTTACTGCAACATGTTAGCCATTATATTGTGTTACATATTTTGCCGCTTACGAAAATTTTGTTCGCGTCGACATACCTAGTTATAGTTAAACTCATAAAGCTTGGTTAAAATATTTAAATGAAAACATTAAAGCTCCAAATATTTAAACTAATAAACATAAAAGTTTCTGTAAAATTTTAAAGTAATTTAGCCATATTATAATTTTATTAGAAATCATGATCATGTAATCAATCATTCTCAAGCCGTTAACTTCTATAAAACATTAGTTAAAAAGAGATAAGTTTGAAACACCAAACTGCATTCTAGAAGAATCCTCTTTGCAATCATGATATTTCCATTCCCTGACTTCTTACATATGAGATTAATACATAATAAAAGAATTCCTTCCTACGTATAAAATTAATACAAAACATATTTTTTTTCCTTCCTGGTTGTATCCAATCTTAACAACAAAGAGGAGCTCGATCACTAGGGACCCCTATCGATCACAAGTTACAAGTCACCTATCTCAACTGATATCAACAACACTGAGCATTGTGCCTACTGAATACGATCTGCTAACAAACACTAATATTGATAGACATATGGTATAAATGAAACATAAACATTAAGCACGGGCTATAATGTTGAAGATGTGCCAGTTGCTTAAAACTTTGCTAGATAGAATAAAGCCCTTTGTCACACATAATACAATGAATTTAGGGGTGGAGTAGGATGTGTCACATCCTAACCTAAATACTTATATGCTAGTATTTGCATGTGTATTCATAGGGACGAGTATGTGTGTGTTATGAGTGTCTACGTCGTACTGTGTAAAAACCCTAAATACTTGTATGCTTGGACGGGGGAGTACCATGTTATGGAACAGAGGAGTAACACTGATTCCTAGCGCAAAGCACGCACATTTGCCTCCCACACGTTCGCCCTAAACTCGACCGGATAAACACACGGGGAAGCAGACTGGCCTGGGCTACATTCCTTCCTCCCCTTCCCAGCCCAAAGCCCGTGAGGCCGTGACCCATGAACCCTTAAACCCTAGCGAAATTTCCCGTCGGCTCGAGAGCGAGCGAGACTGAGGCAAAGACGCCATGAATCCTTCTCATCACCACCACCACCGTCTCCATCTCCACCTTGATCCGCGCCACCACCACCACATCCACATCCGCTTCTGTCCCCATCACCACAGCCACCACCACCACCACACCACCCACCCGCCGCTCGCTCCGGCCGACCACCACCACCACCACACGGCGCCGCCGCTGCCTTCGCAGCCGGATCCGCCCCTCGCCGCGGGGCCGAGCGACGGGTACGCTGCTTGTTTCGCGGATTAATCCGCAGCTGGATTAGGGATTAGGATGAATCGTTTCTGGTTTCCTTGATGGGCGCAGGCTGCAGGGGGAGGAGGCGGCCGCGGCGCTGCATCTGGAGCAAGCAGAGGAGGAGATTTTGGTCGGGGAGGAGGGGGAAGAAGAAGAGGAGCCAGTTTTTGTTCTCACTGATGAGTGGGCGGAATTTTTCGCTAAATCGGAGGCAAAGAGGAGACTCGGTAACCAATCATCTCATCATCATCATTTCTTCTTCCTTTGCTCTATGCTGTTGCTTGTTGCTAATGAGAAATTGCGAGAAATAAGCAGCATCTTAGGCTCTGAGCCTCTGAGCATCTCTGATCTCTCACGTTTGTGCAGCTAAACAGCAGCAGAAGAACAAGGGTCGGAAGAAGTAGATACTACTGGTCGTGTGATTCGTGTCATCGTTAAGTCTCGATTAAACGAGAAACTTTAATAAGGGAAAGAAAGAGTTCTACAAGTGTGGGGCATGTGGAAGTGTTAGCATACTCATTATTGATGTACCACACCCTGTTTGCGGTGTAATACAACATGATGCTATTCATCCGGTTTCATAAATTAAACAGTGGAAAATATCACGGTACAATACGTTGGATTCTTGTGAGTAACATTTAAGAGTCGAAAGGCGAAAAATACCCGTAGAGAACTTTATTCCCGAGTGGCATTATGTAAAAACTTAAGTAATGCACCCATTCATGAACATATTCTAGTACAATGTATATATCAAATCGTTTTGCTGTGATTCTACATTATTTTGCTGAGGTGGTATCCTTTTGCTGTGATTCTTTATTATCTTTCGGCACTAATAGACAGAGACAGTCCCATAGATTCAGTAATGTTATAATGACCGCAGAATTGCTTCATCAATTCACACGAAAGAAAAACAACACCACAATATGCAAAGGAATGAATGAGTACCAAACGACTATCGACAACGGCAGAAACATAATAATCACATCAGGATGCAACATTCGAGTGCAATTATCACGGCGAAAACTAACAGGTACACCGGTCATGTACAACAACAGGATCATGCACACATCAACTGTAGTATGTACAATCGTGCAAGCCTGCCCACTACCATTATTCCTACACGGTGCAAAAATGGTAATCAAAATGCCTCCTACAACGAACATATCTGCTGTTAGTAGAGTTACAAAATAGCTGGACGGCGATCTGCTCGTCCTCGTTTACAACACCAAATCAAAGGTAAACATGGCCATAACTTCTGTACTCTGCATTCCAAATTGTCAAACGACAGAATACATGATAGTTACACAAACACATCTGTTCGTGTTACTCAATAAATGCACCTTCAATCAGGGTCTTTTTAAAATTCATGGTGCAACATATACCTTTGAATGGCCTGTTAATATGATGGAAATTGTGATATTGTGGACTGTCCGTCACTTGCTTCTTTATAAAGCTCAGGAAAATTGATGCTTTGTTTTGCATTACCAAAATCCCAAAAAATATCCTACTTCCGGTGCTTCCTTTTAGTTTCAGTTCTTGATCGCTTTTCCTCTTCCCATTCCCGCTCGTGAATTCTGCAAGGAAAAAGTTTAGTCAGGATTAGCAAATTACAGCCAAAGAAGATATTACTCCCTCCGTTTCATAACGCAAGTGTTTTGACTTTTTGCTTGCAACATTTGACATTAATCTTATTCAAAAAATTATGGAAGCATCATTTATTTTGTTTGCGACTTACTTTATTATCAAAAATACTTTAAGCGCGATATATCCTTTTTTATATTTGCACTAAATTTTTGAATGACAAATGGCCAAACATTGCAAGCAAAAAATCAAAACTTTTACATTATGAAACGGAGGAAGTACATCACATTAAATGGTGTGCACAATTGAAAAAAAAAGTGCAGGCAATCTTTTATTATTTAAGAGGTTGCGTCTACTCACTTGAATGTGATTATTCTCATACGTAGAATGTATTTATTATGAGAAACACGAAACACATGCACTGAGCTCAGGATTATCACAATACGAAATCATGGCGAGAACCACAGAATCATGCTGTTGTATTATTCTCCATGATAATTAAGTGACAGGCTATATAATATATTTAGTTATGTGTTTTTATATAGTAGAATTTAATGTAGCATCAAAAGATGTCCATCGGACAGGTCATGAATCTCAATATCCAGTTATCTACAAAAAGGAAACAATCAATTCATGGGAAGACATTACTCTGTTAAAGTGTTTATATGAGGCAGCTAACACCCATAAACAGAAGAATGTGTACAGGCTGTCTTTTCTGATGCATGCATGGGCCAAATGTGGTTAGGCTACTAATCTAACAGGAGGGAGTGGAAGACCAAACTATTTTAGACTACGCAAGAGTAGGTCATCTGAATGGAGTTTCTACATATCAATTGACGTTATAAAAGGATTGGAAACAATACCCCCCTCTTTCCCAAAATATAGCAACTTTTAGGATTCAAATTTGTCCTAAATATAGCAACCTAGGTGTAAAAGGTGACTTTTGGTCATGAAGTCCCATATTACCCTTTATCTTCATTAAAACCTAAACAGCTTGGGCCCACACCCACTCGGCCCGAAGAAGTGAATAGTCAATTAAGTCCTTTTACCCCTCTCCTTATTGATAGCCAGGCCGAGGGCTAAAAGTTGTCATATTTTGGAACGGAGGGAGTAGATGATGATAACAAACAATGTGGGGCACACAAACATACTAGATCATCCACGTAAAGCATCTTGTCGACCAGCAACACAGCACATGCCACACTGCCTTTCCGCGTTCCATAGTGGCTAGCCAAATAACTTGGTAACCAGCTAATAGTCATTTCGCTAACTAAATATATCTGCCAATCCTAAAAGAGTTATGTATGCTTCCTAAAAGACCTAAAAGGAATAATCGTGTGCGCAACAGTTAGCTTCTAGGAGGAGAATGGTAAAAATATAAGACTTGTGGCTTCATGCTGTCGAGCGTCCACTAAATAAATCCTTCAGCGAATACATGATGCAGTTCACCTTAACTAAGACTAAATGAATGCACTGAGAAGTTAATGATGTTGCAAATTGTTTTTAAAGAGAATCTACTATTTCCTAAACTTACTGGTCAGTCTCTCTACGACTTGTCTTGCTTGAGTCCTTTCCATGCATTCTAGGAAGGTCATCAGCATGCGATACACGATGCTGTGAAATTGCTCCCTTTCGTTCTCGATCTCGTGTTTCAAATAATTGTGAGCTACTTGTTCCATGACTGAGATTCTGTGGAGCAGAAGGTGCGTATTCACCAGCTTCTAAACCAGAGTGATCTCTCTTAATCTTTCGCCGCTTGGAAGCGCTATTAGGATCAGTTTCTTCCTTCACATTACTACCTTTGTCCCTATCCCGGTCGTCTACCTATAAAAACAACAAAAAGTATTAGAAAGAAAGGAAACTGCATGCTCACAAAAGGAGTGTCTGCATGTAAGTTTGAGGTCAATTGAGTGATACAGCTATCAAGTTTCAAGTGACAATGACAGTAAGTACTGAGCAACACAATATTTTTTTATAGAATTAAATAAGAGCAAACAGTGGGCACAAATTACAGAAGATGGAGATGGTAAAAACAACATATACCTTGCTTGATGAAACATCCCTATCTTCACGCTTTCGGTCCCGAATATCTTCATCCCTCCGGTGCTTTCCATCATCCTGCAACGACGCAGCATTATCCTCCGAGTGCCACTTTTCTTTATCGTCACGCCTAGGAGATGATCGTTGGTTATGCCTAGTGTTACCACCCCTTCGATCGGTATCTTCATCTCTCCGGTTAGCACCAAATGATTGGGGTACAAAACTCGCTGGAAGGGGTGGAGGTGGTGGCAAGCTTTGTCCTCGGAACCGTTCATCAGAAGGATGTGCACGATCTGTGGAGGGTTCAGCATGCTTAACTTTGTTTCTATCCTCCTTATTCCTATCTTCTCTTCCTTTATCAGCAGCCCTATCTGTCCCTCCTCGTTCTTGCATTCTTTCAATAGAACGCTCTCTCTTCTCCAATGATTTGTCCGTTGGTCTCTCAATCATGTCTTCCCCACGACGCCTGTCAGTTCGATCTGCTTTCTCTCTATGATCCCTGTCATATTTGTCATCAACCTTTTCTTTTGATTTCTCTGATCTACTTAGGATTTGTTCCTCACTAGTACTCTTCTCATGATCTGTAGGACGCAATTTATCTACCAATCGCGAGTCCGAATTTTTGTCCTTGTCTGTGTGTTCTGTGAAATCACCATCCCGGCCTTCACTCTCTCCTTTCTTCCGTTTAGTCCCTCTATCTTGTTCTTCAGCGGGAACATATCTCTTTTGCTGTTTCATATTAGAGTCAATCAAGTCAGTGGATTCACCAGAGGCATTAGCTGCTCCACCAGTATGTGTAGCCAACAGCGTTGATTTTGGGAAGGATGCTGATACCTTCCGCGGCGCCGTATGTGAGTTACCATTGCTAGCAGGCAAAGAATTAGTGGTGGTATCTTGCATACCATCAGCTGCCTGAGACAATACTTCTTTATCAACAGGAACAGAAGAACCTTGCTGAGTAAGGCCTCTGCTTGTAGATTTCCCAGATTTTGTTTCTTCCTTTATGTCATGCTTAGATACCTTCCCAGGATTGTGTGCCACACGCTTCTGTGGCACCCTTGTCTGTTGTGCAGAAAATATAATTATGAGTAGATTACAAGGATAAATGCGAATAAATTATCCTAGCTACATGATAGTTTTAAGTTATCAGGGAAGTACCTCAGATTCTGCCGTAGGCTTTGAAACCTTGACTCCTTCATCAGATATAAGTTTGGGAGGTTCATCAGAACCTCGTATAACCCCTTTACCTTGTGCAGAGGAAGATGGTATTTGGTTATCAGATCCATTTGCAGACAACACATTTTTCTTTTGTTGAGCATCAGGCCTCATGACACCTTCTGACCTTTCATGCCTACCTTCAATGGATTTGGCACGGACACTCTGATTTTTTGCTGTCAAAGGATCTGTTGATTGATTTCCTACATGAGATCCAAAAATTAGTCATCCTTAAGTTACTGATTTCAACAAAAGACATGCACCTTTTGTACGTTCTATTTACCAGGCACATTTTTTGCTGGCCCTTGCTTCAGTTCAAGGAGACCCATGCCAAACTCCTCTTCAGAAAGCCATGAACTCTGCATAAGATCCAGCATCCACATGTACATATCATAATTATATAAATCAGGTGCCTCCTGGTAGGCTGTAAACATAACTACAAAGGTATAATACAGTATTTACCTTGCGAGACGCCAATGCAGCAGCTACACCAGTCGCTAGAACTTTCAGATCTTCCCTTTCATCCCCCTTTAGCTTAGCAACCTGGTAAGAAGTACTGATGAGAAAATCAGGGACAAGAGCACAAATTATAGTCAGTACTAGTGGTACTTACGCGTTTCTCGAGATTGACTCCACTTTTGCGTATCACAGGAAAAATGCTAGATATCTTTGTGAGCACAATAAGGGCATTTCTGATTTCCATGTATTCCTTTGATTCCATGCACTGATTCAGCACCCTAGTTATTCTTGTACTCCACTTCCAATGGACCTATCAGAAGCATGGGAAAAAGCTGTTACGAAACACTACAGAAAATTGCAAACTGAATGATAACTAATATTTTGCATGTTAGATCATTTTTTCCATGACTTTGGAGGTGCAAATGCATATGCAGCAAAATCAGAGAAGACCAATCCACATGCTGCATAAGCTCCTGGGTTTGGAATCAATACATTTCCAATGCATATTTTCAGATGTAGTGGTTGACAGACTATATGAGTAGCAAAATCTTCTGTACTTAATATGTACAATGTAATTCCATTGGCGAATCATTCAACAGGTTCAGATCATATGATTTAGGTTGAATGAGGCCAAGTTCTTGTGACAGTTTCTGAGTATGTGAAGGGCTCAAGCTGTAAGTTCAAGAACTCAATGCCATCGAAAGTTCTGAACAAATCTAATCCATTTACTCATAATGGTAGCATTAGCATCTAAACATGGTTTTGCCATTGACAAACCACATGGGATTATTTCCTGAAACTGAAACATATGTAGTCTTTTTCTTTTGCATATAAGGAACACATCAGGAACTATCTGAGACTACCATCAATCATGCCATACTGGGTTCCATGTTATTGTGTGCTTGTCTTAATATAACAGCCACCAGCGCAAGTAACATTACCCTAGAGTTTGCTACTTCCTTTGTCCAAAAGTATAGGCATTTGGGGCAGGATGTGACCCCTTCTAGCATAACGAAACTGAACAGAGGGAGTATCCTTCATTGGTCGATAAACAAAACCCAAATCCATATATCCTTGGACGGAGGGAGTATCCTATAGTGGTCAATAACCAACCAAGTTGTTTAGTTGTCTCTATGATTTAATTTTGCCCATATTGGATTTTGGAGATGACAACACAACACATACCAAAAAAAAAAATTATGCCATGTAAATAACTGCAAGGGGTAAGTGTAGCATACTCGAACAAACTGGCTATAAGATACACGCTCGTTATCTGGAAATCTGATATACACAGAAAAACCTGGCTTGTTTCCACATTCACGCTCATATAAAGATTCATCACTCTGCAAAATATGACATGGATATTTTAGAAGCGTTAAACAACCAGCAGAAAAGCAATCCAATAAAACTATGGTGAAAACTGAAAAGAGTGTGGCTATAAAATACCTTCCAATAGTAGGCCATCTTCAGTGTATCATGAAGAAACCTTCCAAGCCTGCCAGCCTCGTATTCTGTGCAACAACAGATCATTGGCTGTAGAGTCTTGCATATCAAAACATCGATATGATTCACCGTGTTGAAACATGGAGTTTCCAGTGAGTGGAGTGTTTGGACAAACATAGCACAATAAACAGCATCCTGCATACTAAAAACGCAACGCGGGAATATGCAACGCTGGTAAAATTCCATGTTGATCTTCAGAGCATCTGGACTAGAACTTAACCACTTATCCTTTTCACGACGTAGCCTTTGGAGCACTGATGCAATGTGTTGTTGGTGCTTCTGAGATTCATTGTTTAATCTGTCAAGCAAATCTTGGATTCTTTCCTTGTCCTTCTTGCGTCGTGAGATTGCAATACTAGAGTTATCTGAATTATCTTCCAGTTGTTTAAGATTTTCATGCAACTTCTTTATTTCTGCATCATAACGATCTTTTGGGAAATGAAGATCATAAAGTGTTAACCCCCAAAAAGTAGCATATATTTCAGGTGATAAACTATTCCAGGCTTTTGTTGGCAAAGTATTCTTGACTGTGCTAAGAAGATGGGACCACCTGCAGCAAAACAGAATACATAGTACTCACTATAAATTGAGGATGTAAAATACCATTTGTATGTCAAATAATTGAAATGTTTGAACCCAAGGAGGATTTACAAGTTAAAGTTGTGGATTTCTGAAGTAAAACTTATATATAAGGACTATGGTACACAGGTACAGTTACTACTTAATACTCCCTCCGGTCGGAGATGGATGTCGTTTCGGACAGCAGAATTAGCTTGTTTCTAGTTCAAAATTGCTGTCCTAAATGTCAAGTAAAAATGACTGGAGGGAGTAGCTCTTACTAACCTCCAGACAGGGTTTTACAATTCCGAACTAACCACATTTTCTGCCATGTGTCGGAATACCGAAATCTGGTCGGAATTCGCCAATTTTTGAACTAAATTCGCAAACCAAAATTTTAATTCAAATCATCGGAAAGTACAGAAATTCGACCAGCTTTACCAAAATTTCACCGAAAATGGGATTTCAAAAGAAAATTTGAAAAATGAAATCCAATCGGAATTAAACAAAAAGCTGAATGCAGTAAGTGTACTCTGCACATCACTTTAGGTTATAATATTAAAGGATTGTGGTTTATGGAACAATATGTCAATTAGCATCTCTACACTGAGTAAAAGGCCAAGCAAACTCATTAAAGAAATGTCCATAAACACTTACATGATTGACTTATGAGATGTGTCAAGGTGCAATATCAGATCATCACTTGATACAGACTCCCCTTCTTCATTGTCATCCAGAGGCCAGCAGGTGTCACTTCCATTAGTGCTTTTGAAAAGCCTCATGACAGGTCGGTATATAAGAAAAGCAACCTAGATTGAAGTTAAAGTATTAGTACGCTCACATAAGTAGAGGTGTAACAAGTATTGTAATAATCTCATGCACAAAAACAATAGAGAGGCATGTGGTAGGAGTATTACGTCAGGCTCGATATGATATTTATTTATCAGATCTTCCAGCGGAGGTATTAGTTGAACGTAAGTTGCGGGAGTTACTGCAGTTGAAAGAAACTCAACATATTGAAGTAGTATTCCATGGCATCGATCAAACTGCTCACTGACCATTTTGATATATGTGGCATCAGCATTAATTATAATCCTGAAAAAATAGCAACACCAAGTTTAAATGTTGGTAGCAAAAGTAAAGGTTAATACGACAATTACCAAAACTAATGCATGAAGTTATACAGTGATCCACAACTAAAAAATAATAAAGCATTAGACATTTCATGCTTTCTATGCATATTATCAGCATCAAGAGCAAAAATATTTCCATAGATTTTGGTCCATATCTTGTTAGTATGCCATGGCATCTACTCCGTTTTAGAATATCAGGTTTTGAATTTTTTGCTTGTAACGTTTGACCATTTGTCTTAATCAAAAATTCTGTACAAACATAAAAAATAATAAGTTGTGCCTAAAGTACTTTTGATGATAAAGTAAGTCACAAACAAAATAAATGAGACTTTCATATTTTTTTGAATAAGCCGAATGATCAAACGTTGCGAGCAAAAGAAGTCAAAACCCTTACATTATGAAATGGAGGTAGTATTAATCATTGTATTGCATAATTATGACAACAAAGAGGACAAAAAATTTGACTTAGTCAGAGGGCAAAAGGGAAATGGAAACAATGTCTGCCACCGGGGTTAAAAAACCCAGCAAAAGCAGAGTATGCACATGGAGAGGACAACAGAGAGCAGCAGAGGATGTTCCCAGATGTTAAATAAACCTTACTTGGATCGATGCTGAGCAATAAGCAGTAAAAGGGGAACAGCAAGTTTAGGTTCTTCTTTGGGAAGCAAAGAATCCTTCAACTTGTTTGTAGACTTGTTCAGAACCTACAGAATAAAGTATATTGTTTCAGTGAATGAACTTCAAGATGGCATTGTGAATAAAGAATGTTGCCTCACAACCTTAGAGTTTCTCGTTGATCCAAATAGTGACGCTTGAAGCCGTAATGTTTCACTCCCTGCCATAGCATCGACCTGTTCCTCAGTCATGTTCTCAGTGTACTGCACATTTGCCATTTGCTGAATGAGTTCCTGCAAGAGTGATCATGTTAGCTTTCAGAATCATACAGTTCCAAGGCAGCACGTAAGCTTGAAGGCAGCCAATACACCTCCAGTACAACAAGCTCAATGCCTATGTCTTTCTTCAGCTGATTAACAAGGTACTGAAAAAGGCTTCTTAGCTCCACTGAATGATGCTTCTTGCACCTATTAATTGTATTAGTTCAGAACAAAGTCAGAAGAATGACAAAGTACATCACTAGTGGTGGCATGCACAAACAAGAGCATAACAATAAAACTGAAGAAGGGAAAACCATCACAAGTGGAAATGTAATGACAGCTCAGGAGTAAAAAAAAATACACACAGGTGCCCCCAAAATGATGCAAGACACTGAAGCCAATCTGATAGATTAAGACCATCATCTTTAAGTTTCTCGCGGCCACCTTGAGCCAAGCGTTCAATTACAATATATTGCAAGATGTCAAACTCCAGCTGCAATAGATCATATTTTAATTAAAACAGATTGCCATAAATAGAGCCCATAAAAAACCAAATACATGTAAATAGAGAAAAACGAAATCACATGTGTATACACAAAGCATACAACACAAACATGGCCTTATACCTGAGTCAAGTATTTAAAAGCATCGACAACTGGAGTTATCATGTCCCTATATGCTTCGACCTGAAATTTGTGGATGTATTGCGGAGATGAAAAAATCCGAGGCAAAGATAAAACTTAAAATGATAAAATAATCAGGAATTTATTTGAATAGAACAGTTAAGGGATCCCATAAGAAAGCAATGAATTCAGGTGAACTCCTAGAATCACTGGATCTCACAATTAACACAGTTAAAAAAATTTCTATTCGTTCGGAAAAGTTCTCCCCTTCAAAAGTCTGTTAGAACAGTTACAAACCTACTCAGCAATGACTGTGCTGATTCACAGAGAATAAATGAAAACATTGTAAACGACCACTCTGCCTTGATTGGACTACTACCCCCCCAACCCCCACCCACAGGGAATTATTTGAAGGTCCCGGGTCCCTTGCACGCCAACACTACAAGATTACCATAGATATAGAAATGTAACCACTAAGAGGGCAATGGTCACAAGACAAACATCTAATCCACAACGAGCTGGTGAAGGTTGCCAAAGTTCGCATTAGCTAAGCACAAGTTCTTTGTGTACAAAACAGTGAGGATAAATGCAGCAAGGATTAAACTAGAAGAGGTAGCATGGGTTAGCTACCTCCAAATCCAGAGAAGTAAATAAGGAACAAAGGGTACAAGTCATTTGCTAAAATAAGCAAATAACTGTTGGGTTATTGTCACATAGCCATTATATGCACATAATGTTCGTTTAAGATACCTGCTGTATAATTGTCCGAAGCACAGTCATTGGATTTGCATGGGCAAGCTTAGCCACCATGCGGCCAAGTTGCTTCAGATTTTCCTTAGCAAGCCGCTTTAAGAGCCTTCTGGTATCCAACTAATCAAAAAATATAATACAGCTGTCAGACAAAATGTTAGGTGAAAGATAAGAAAACTCAATCATGGAATAAATAATCAACCTTTGCAGTTTGCCTTGCAGCAAGGACAATTGGGTTTTGTTCAGTATCCTTCTCCCATTCACCATATAAGCGATAACGGGTCTAAAATAAGCAGAACCATTGTAAAAAATTATTTATAAATGAATTTGAGCAACTTTCTTTTTGAAATGAATTCAATGCAGAAGAATTGGAAGAAGAAAAGTTTTCTCAACACGGCACGGGGGAGAGTCCCTTCGAAATTGCATTATTGTAAAACAAACTTGCAAACAAAAGATTACAAACCTCATAAGGAAGAAGAGAAAGAACCCCCCATATCTCCATATCAACAGCAGGGTTAGCAGGTATAAGCTGCAATGATGGAAGCAAGCACGATCCAAGTGCTTCTTCAACCCGAGAGTCCGGAGACATTACACCTGATGTACGGGTTGAGTCTTTCGCTGAAAGGTAGTATGCTTTAAGCACTTTGCAAACCTGTAGTTAACATGAAGAATGGATCATTAGGTAAAATATACAACAACTTGCTAATAGACACTTAGATGATACTGCGTAATTGCAATAATTCACAAATTGCTTGTTCGAATATGTAAATATGCAACAACTTGTCAATAGAACCCTTTCGCACTATAAGCCACAAGAAATTATTGCTGATTTGTTATTGTTAGTTTTTAGCTTATCGAATTATTACAGCAATGCAAGCCAGAAAAGGAAAATTCTGGTCACAGGCCTCATGGCAACCATTGAATACACAAACTCATGATAGTATTCACTTTAGCGATTACACAAATTTTAACAGCACAAGCCTATTGTAATACATGTAATAGGGGTCTTAGAGAAAATAAAAAACAGAGCCAGAAACAAGTATGTCATGTTCAACCATGTACAGGTACGAGAAACTATACAACACTACCTTCTGAAATAATTTTGTGTCACGATGAAGATATGATCCACAGGCAGAAAGCATTTGGAAAAACTCTTTTGGCGGATCAACCGAAATGCTTTGTGAAGAGGAAGGTGATGTGTCCATCATATGAGCACCAGGGTTAAGAGGCATCTTGTAATATGTTTGGAAAATTATATCGTAGGCTGAAGAAATGCTCCTTTCGATAAGTCTGCATGAACAAAAGACAAAGTTGAACAATATAAACCAGGGATGTATTGATACAAAGGGCATATACTCAAGCACCATCATATGCCCTGTTTGCACAGAATTACAGGTTCTACAAGTAACACTGAAACTGCTACTACCATAGGGTACATATGCAAAGAAAGTTAACAAACCTAAATAAACTCTCACAAATTTCAACATGCTCAACAGGATTTAGGCGTGCAAGGCGCTCAAAGAGGAGCTGTGCATGATCCCTGCCAAACAATTGTCGAATTCAGTTATCGAAAGTATAAAAAGTACAAATAAGGATGGATGCATTAACTGCAAAATGCAATCATGAATCGACAGGAAACCATGAAGGCAGTTAAAAAATTTCATGGCATTGATGGAAATGGAACACGTATACATTACCAATCATGAACCGACAGGAAACCAAGAAGAAGTCCAAGTTTCTGGTTCTTTTCAATCTCAGGGGCTCGTTCATCAACTATATCGTTTTCCATCTCCAATGCTGTGAATAAATCGATTGTTATTTCTTGCTTCTCATCATCCATGAGGTCCTTCCCAGTGGCAGCAAGATTTATTTTGCCTATATTACTAGCCTGGAATCAAGAAAGAGAGGGCTAAGGTCCAGGAGTTGAAATGTGCCATAGAGCCATTGAAGCATTGAAGATCAACAAACAAGTAAACAAATCTTGATTATTTTCAATTGCAGAACCATTCATTTAAAATGATAGATTGCGCAATGAATTCACTGGAACGGATGAAAAAAAATTGCCATGCTAAGCTTGAAATGTTTCCAGCTACAAAAAACCAAAGTTCCGCCATTCCGCAACCAAAGTTATTTTGCTACATAAGGGTTACATCTTGCTGAAAGATAATATAGAAATATCCAAGCCAAATAAGGGAAATGGATCGGACATCTTTTACACCATCTCAAACCCACCTAATCTTTTCCTATCACATCTCCCAAACCCATTTCCTCTAGCCATCCTAACGCCAACTAAGCTCTATACGCCCAAATCCTTTTTTGAATCCCAATCTCAAGGCGATGCATTATCATAGTGGAATTTCTTGCATAGACAATCATGATTTATAATAGTATTTCCTCCTCATTTAAAATAGTGGGATTTCATTTTGTTATACATAGAACTATAGAAGAGCAGAGTTGCAACATACAACGGTTGTATTTTGGTGGCAAACTATCAATGTATTAACCACGAATTGGTATTTTATCATTTTGACAGTGATAATGTGATGACAATGTATACAATTTTCCTTCACAAGCCTTACTTATAACAAATATCCCCCAACACCCCCCCCCCCCAAAAAAAAAAGAACGGATTTCAGGAGACCAAAATGAATGTTAACCTCATCAATTTTTCTCATTGCAAAGGAGTCAAAATGCTCAAATGCCTCATCATCATTTGGAAGTAAATGAGCATAGCTGCAACAAAATTCAGAAATAAGTCATGAGAGGTGTGACTTTAGGCCATTCCCAATTATATATATCAAAGCAAAGTCATGCTCATATAGTAGGAATCAGGAACGTAAAAACAATCAACAACTCGAAACCATAATCAGTGTAACTATATTGATACTAGAAAGAAATTTCCTATAACAGACCAGTAGCTGCACTAATACATTTTGAGCAAAATTAATAATAGTTATGTTCCAGAGAGAATCAGAGGAAATAAGAATTTATCATGCAATTAAAAGAACAGGGGCCAAGTAAAGAGTTAACACTGAAGAAAAAGGAGAGTGCGAAGTCAGAGAGTAAATCTTAATATAAAGGCACACTAATTACAAACATACTTAACTTTTTACATGGGCATGTACTTGGTAAAACATAGCAGATATTTATATCAAGAATACAAATTGCAGATATATTTTTTCTGGGTGGTGTCTAACACTCTAACATCACTATAACCATAAAAAAAAGTCAAGGAGATGTAGCATAATTACAGGCTATCAAGGTCAATAAAACCAGATTTGACTAGCAAAGCTGCTATCCGGAAAAGCCCAGGTGGAACGGTGCTGTTGACATCCAGCCGTTGGTAATATTGGAACTTGAAACCCAATATTTGAGCAGCGTGGGACTGCAATAAAAGGTTGTAAAATAGGGTGAAACGCTGTATGAAGTATCATAGTAATTCTTAGAGGAGGTTTACATTGTTGTATTAAAAGAAATAAAACTATATGAAGTATGATAATAAAAGGTACCTTTGGGAAAAGAGGTGTAAGCTGATAAAAGATGGTATTATCAGGATAGAGTTCAAAACATTCCAGAACCTAGCAGAAATACAAGCATGGCATGTTTACATGCTTTCAGTAACAAGCTTCCACACAGTACTATTCATAACAAACAAGTGGACAGCAAATCATAACTCACAATATCAAAGACACGATTTGGGTCCAGGTCAAAATGCCCAATCAATGACTGCCATGAAAAACACAATGTTATTGCATGAAGCTGCTCAAATGCTTAAATAATAGTATAGGAAGAATCGAGGAATATTCGGCACACCTTTATGATGCTGATAGTAACTGGAGAAGAATTTTGGCAGGCTAAATCTGAACCAATTTGACAAAGGAGGGTCACCTGAATAATCCAGAAGCAAATGTGATAAGAAGGTTAGAAACAATCAAACATCAGTAAATCATCATAAGCATCACAGGAAATTAACTGAGGAAAGAACTAGTCATAAATCCCACTCAATTGTGAGATAATATTCAAATAATTTCATACTAATAGTACCAATATATATGGAACAACAAAGTGCGATTGTGTAGTATTTAAAATCCACAAGCGTGCCTTCTAGTGGAAGACATGTTTAAAAAATTGCTAAAAACAACATGGATTCCATCTATCCACTATTTTGTAATCCAACTAGACTGTTCCAGATCAGTCACAAATTGACTATCAAAATTAACTAATTTATCTGTAGATGCCTCATATACTATAACCTGTTTAAGGTCAAACAATGGGATAAATCCATATTACAACCCTCAACTATTAGCTTGGTCTAAAAAATACCCCTAAAGTGTGAAACCAGATATTTACACCCCTCAACTATTAAAACCGGACAAAATAGCCCCCATGAGGCCGATATAACCTGGTTTTGATGGTGTTTTCCATTAATTTGATATCCAAATATATGTTTTTTTTGGTTAGATCAAACTGTTTTTGCATCTCTTACTAATTAGGTACCACATAAGTAAAAAAACACATACTATTTATATTTTAAAACCATGAAAACCACCATTAAAACCGGGTTGGATTGTCCTTAGGGGGGTATTTTGTCCGGTTTTGGTAGATGAGGGTGTAAAAATATACGGTTTCATAGTTCATGGGTCTTTTTTAGACAAACCTAATAGTTTAGGGGTGTAATATGGACTTATCTCAACGATAATTAGGTCATTTTAAGGGAATGTAGAAACTGGGCACAAACCAACCACAGTTTTCTAGATTCTGTTACTCCTTTCAAACAGCGCGTAGAAAATATAGGGTTCTCATTTCTGAAGTTTCCAAAGAAAATACTCAGTTCATCATGACAACATAGGAGGTTTCGTAGATAGAAATGCGTACCAATTTGGCATAGCCCTCACTTTCCTCCCTTAAAAGATTAAATTTAGTTTGCTGATAAAGGAGACGTGTGTTGACCCTGACCTATAACCAAAAGTTGAAGCAAACATGCAGCAAGTTAATAGATAAACAAAACAAGGTTGACAGCAAAATTTAGGAGGTGGGTAGTGCTCATGAACCATGGCTAGAAACTATAGCATTAATGTAAATAGTAGCTCAAATGAATACCAAAATGATAGAAGCATTCAGTAAAAGAATATGCATGGTATTGTGTGAAAACGTACCTCCTTGGCCTTTAAATCCTGCCCCTTTGACTTACTCTGTTCCACCTCCCAGAGGAACTCTTCCTTCAAGCATGCAAGCACAGTAAATAGATAAAGATCGTGTCATGCTCAGTCTTGAAATTAGTAGCAACAAACATGGGGTTCCCTAGTTAAATGGAAAACAACACTTACCTCACATCGCTCTTGAAGAAGCCTAGGCACAATCAACGATGATTCCACAAATGACTTAGTCTACAAGGAAGAGCATTTGGCTGGGAGTTAGTGAACACTGCAATGCAAATCAAACGAGAGAAAAAGAGAGAGAGAGAGAGAGTTTTATTTGCATGACAAATATCACGAACAAGTGTCTCCTAAAGGGCTGTTACCATTTTGACAAGACGGTTGCGATATTCGCCAGAGATTGTAACCTGCACATAAACAAGTCAGCTCAACAACTAAGGCACAACAGCCAATCATAGGATTACAAGAATTTCAGGGGCAGAGCCAAGCTACATATAGTTCTGAAAAAAATACATCTCAATATTTAGTCCTTCCGAATAATCAAACATGCAACAAAATAAACTAGTAGGCAGAGGGATGAAGGGTGAAGGGTGATGATAGTAGCCAACTATCCATATAGCAAGGCAAACGTAAAGAATGGCAGGATAGGATGTGGCAAAACACTGAAAGGAAGAAAGTATTTGCACTTGGTGGAATAACAGAAAGAAGTACTAGCTACATCTTAAGAATACATCTCTTATGGTATATAAAAAAAATCAGCTCAATTTTCTCTAGTCACTGATCAAGACATCTAGCAGCATACACGATGAACATTGAATGTCCACCAGAACTGGAAACTAAAACATGAGTTCTGCCCTTTTGAAAAACTGCTGTCTGCTTTCCACATAGGCTCATCAAAGAAAGGATATGCTGCTAGATACAATGTATGTTCATATGTAAAATAGCTTAAAGCTAAGATACATCCGGGCTATCTGTGAACATCCAAATCATATCCCTTGACTCTCATCCATCACAGTGACCGTTTCGGTTCTTCCAAATACTGGTACTTTTATGTACACCAATAAGACTATAGATATGATGAGCTCCTGCGCTACCTTCAGTGAAACTTTTTTCCCAAGGCATATACTCAAAACTCGAGCATGGTTACAACATCCTAGCAATTTTATCGAGAAACTACTATCATCAAAAGAAGTAACCTTATAATTCAAACAGATTGTCAATTCAGCTGGCAAAACAAGTAACACATGCACTACAAAGTGACCAATTCAGCTCAGAATTGAGTCTCTCCCACACCAATCTCTGTCTTGCATACTGACTAAATCACATGCACTCAACTGAACAGTTAAAGCTCTCTACGCACCCCGCACACGCAGCGACCAAAGTAAATTGAGTACACTTACATCCTGCCCTAGGTGGGCGATGATGTCGACGAGTACCGAGCCGACCTCCCCTCGCCGCTCCTCCTCCACGAACTCCACCGAGTCCAGAGCCAACCGGCACTTCTGCGGCGGCAGGTCCCCTCGCACCTGCGCAACCCAACGCACCGGCCCAGTTAGCACCAAAAAAACCAGATCAAACCAGCACGCTGATTAGCTAAACCTAATCACGCCACGGCGGCGTGGTCGGAGCTAGCGGGAGGAAGCTCACCACCGCCCAGCAGAGCTCGTAGAGGAAGCGCGCCATGGGGACCGGATCGGGGACGCGGAAGGCGGCGGCGGACTGGCCCTTCCATTCGCGGAGGCACTCCTCCGTGACGTGCTTGTACTCGGGCGCCTGGAGAGGAGGGGCCGACATGGCAACGGGCAGGCGGCGGGGGCGGCGATGGGGCTAGGGTTTGGGGGAATTAGGGTTTCATGTGAGGTGGGGTTGATGTTTGGGGAGGAGGGGGAGGCGGGGAACGGCGGCGGAGGCGGCGCGACACGGGGGAGCGAGACGGCGGCGGCGGGGGAGGTGTGTGCGAATTTGTGAATGCGAGACGATGCTGTGGTTTTACCGTCTCACAAACTTCACAAGCCTCCGGAGGTGGAAAACGGGAAACGAACAAGTACGTATTCGGCCATATAATACGGTAATGTAATTGGGTCTCAATGTAATTTTCCAGGATTTTCTGGAACAGGATCTACAGGATTTTTTTTAAAAAAAAAGAAAATACTACGTGAAAAAGGAGAGGAGCTGCTACAACACGGGGTACATATGGAACGGTATGATGCAAGATTATAGATGTCAAATCCAGTATTATATTGATTCCATTGATACTAGGTCCATACCATGGGTATTAAATAATAGTCATCGATGACATACCATTAGAACGGTGTGATGCCAATTTATAACATCAAATCTAGTATTATGTTGTTGGTTCCATCCATACTATGTCCATATCGTGGGTATTAGATGATAGTCATCGATACTGTATTTGGTACACATTTGCACCGATTGATATCGCTGACCCAGTTCACATGGGTGGATTCTTTCACATCGTACCTTCTATCTAGGGTGTCTCCGAGTCTTTGACATAATTTTTTTTGGAGTGTGTTGATTCCTAGTGAAGGGATTTTACCTATTAAATACTTAAATATCAGGTATCACATTGTGATCCTCCTCGTGGGAAGTGAGAGACTTCATGGCCATTTCTACGACTATCTATTTGTGTCTCGTAGGAGTTTCGAGGAGATGCATAGAGTCATTTGTCGTGTTCATTGCCGATGTTGTTGCCTTCATCGACGACATTGTTGCTAATCTTGGGCCTGTGCTAGATGCCCTGGTACATCGACTGGACGAGGTCTGCTAGGGCACGTCATTGACCAAGAAGGAGGCAATGCCAACCATGAAATCAATGGTAGTCAACTCCTCCAAGGCAATGGACACCTATACTATCTACCACGTGGACTACACGCTACAGGCGAGGTATCCCCTATGCCATTTGCCTTGAGCACTACATTGCCAACGAGCGTGCGCCTTGTTGGCTTCAATTGCATATAGAATGTATAATACGGTGGACTCCTCTATTTATAAACTTTACATGTGAAGTTGGATGAAGAAAAACTTTATATAAAAATTATGACCATATCGTTTGTCATCTACATAAGTTGGCATTTATTTCTCGGTCATTGCATGTTTTTTCCTTTGATTAGGCTGGACTTCTCCATTATTCATGCATGGCCCACTATTACATCCTCACCCCTTTTGTGTTTTTCATACTCCTACTGAACTATTCACGCACTAACAGACTTACGGGCGACATGATACCTCATGTCATACCTTTGTTCCATTTAATTACCTCATGCATAACCCTTTCTTCCATTTAACCCTTGTCACAAGTCCAAATTCATCACTACGATGTGTCACGTCTCAACCCAAATGCCTATATATTTAGACAGAGGGACTACTTTATTTTCTCCATCCATTGCAGTTACAGCTCACTCCTCATTTAATTTACTTTCTTCACGATTCTTAGTTAATTAATAGGATTTGTATAATGTTTACAAAATTCTGTGCTTCAGTTCATTATCATGTTCCAACCGTAATATAGATCTCATGCTGGAATAGAACATTTAAATTATAATTTACAGCGAAGAAACAATACGCTAGCTCTACAAACGAAGAAAACTTTGTTATGTTGTAATTGAAGTACTGTGTACAATACCACCTCCTTTAGTTCCAAGTTCCAACTACACTTTTCAGGTTAATCCAAGAGTTATATAAAACTCTGAAGTAACAAGCGAGGTAATATTTCACACAATCTATCATTAGTAACAAAAAAGAGAACATAGTTGCACATTTACTAACATTTGACAATTAATTTGTATAAAGCACACACAAAAAAAAACCATCACTCTGGGATTTATGGGCTGAAATGGGAATGGTCGGATCATACTGGGCTTACTGGCTTTTAGGCTGCAAACCCCGCTAGACTCAAACAACAGAGCCCATGGGCCATGAGCCCATGATGTCCTATGTATGTAGTTGTAATAATAAACCACTTGCGTGAATGCGTGATGATACAGCGTGCCTCGTGCGTGGTCGTGGAGCTGGCAGTTTGGTACCTATGCCGCTGTGCTGCCAGCATGTGTTGAGATTCGCGCATGTTGTTGGGTGTCCGTGTTCCCGTGTTGTTGTGTTGCTCGTGATGGGAACAATCTGGAACGTAAAATTCTTCGCCCGAGACTCCGAGAGATGCCGGCGGAGGCTCGCCAGTGACTGCAGTGCAGTGTAGGTCGCAACTGCCCGTTTTAGTGGTGCCGCGCCATCCTCCCCTCGGCCTCTACCGGTCTACCCCTCCTTCCCCTTCCCCTTCTCTCCCCTCTCTAATTTGTTTGTTTCGTTTCTCTTGTGGGGTTTGGTGGTGATCTGCAGATCTGCTCACCAAGGACTACACCTACGACCAGAAGCTGACTATCTCCACCGTCAGCTCCTCCGGAGTGGTAAGGGTTCCCTCCGATCCAATCCAATCGCGCTTGTTGAGGTCTGGGGTTTTCAGTCCGTGTTGCGCTTGCTCATGGTTGACTGACTCGCGAGGTTTGCCAACTATGGAGGGAGGCAGTGACTGACCTCTGTGGCATTGGAGGAAGTGAAGCTGGATAGAATGAGAGAGCGGCCGTGCGAGGTGGGCGAGGCAGCTGAACATCCGCAGCGCGAGCGTTCAGGCCCGCGGGCAGCCGGCGTGGTAGACGGCCATGATCCTCCTAAGCACCTGGTCGGGCTCCGCCACGCGTGGCCTGGCCAGCGCGCTCGTAGGCTGCGCCCTTGGCGGCGAGGTCCCTCTGTATTCTAGAAGGAAGGCGCGGACGATGTGGGCACGGCGGCGGCGCCGGGTATCTTGTTGTTTTACTGTAAAACCCTTGTGTTTACCTTGCTTTACTTGTCCTAGCAGTACGTTGCATCGTGGTCCCACGCGGCAATGAGATGAGAGATGTGCCCATGCCGCCGCCAGCTCGATCGATCGTGAATTGATAAACAAATGAAACTCGACGGGATCTGTGGCACCCACTCTTCGTCGTCGTGTGTGATTGGATTGAGCAGCGAGTCTTCCCTCTTCTTCGATCTCTAAAATAGCCCCGCTCCTCACAGAACTCCAGCAGCAGCAGATCGGAAGGAATGGCGCACCCTTACTTGCCGGCGGAGCTTCACCTGCCGGGATTCGTGCCTCTCCAACTGTCCCAGGCCCAAATCCTCGTGCCCTACCTCAGCACCTCCGTCTTCGTCGTCCTCGCCGTCTGGCTCATCTCCGGTACCCAACCCTACCCTTCCTTCATTCCTTCTTGCCTGCTGCTCGAATCTTGTTTCCTGCTTCTTGCTCCCTTTTGCAATTTTTTACAAATCAATGCTTCTAGTTCTAGTATGTAGAGCCCAAGATCGGTCTGCTCCTCTAACTGCTGTGAATTTACCTTTTGTTTGCAGGAAGATGCGGAGGCAGGATATCCAAGACCGACCGCTGGCTTATGTGCTGGTGGGCTTTCACTGGCCTCACTCACATCATCATCGAGGGAACCTTTGTTTTCGCCCCTAAATTCTTCTCCAACCAGAACCCATCCTACTTCGATGAAGTTTGTAAGTCGTCGCCGCTGCATACCTATCCTGTACCCTCTGTGCATATACTGCCTGTCATTTATGCATTTTGGAGGTAGTAATAACTACAGTTGGCCACTGCCTTGTTCAGGGAAAGAGTACAGCAAAGGCGACTCCAGATATGTTGCCAGAGATCCTGCAACTGTTACCGTCGAAGGAATTACTGCTGTATTGGAAGGCCCTGCATCGCTCCTTGCTGTGTATGCTTTTCCATCTTTTGTTTCGGTTCAGGATAGGCAGCTTATGTATCTCATTTCTTAGACACTAAATCTATCTATGCTCAGATATGCCCCATGCATTGTCAGATGTTTGATCTATAGTTTCATTAGCCAATTTAGTGAACCTTGTTTATCCATAGCACCATTCTCTGAATTTACATGTATGTAGTTTAAAATTTTGCTGTGGTGTGCTGCTGACTGCTACGTGCTTCAAGTTAATGTATTTTAGATCTTGGTAATCACAAGTAGGACTTTGGCACAAGAGAGGAATGGTAGACAGCAGATGCAAATATTCATGGTTTCTATGGAGCGTCTTTTGTTGCCCTAAAATAAATAGTACTGATTGATGGTTCAACTGGTTCCTGAGGGTGGTAGTAGTGCTATAGGGGTTGTACATGTTTGATGCCCAAATTTATCCACAAAAAATTTGTGTTTCCTTTTTGTTATTCAACACATCAGATTGATCCGACTACAAGCATAATCTCTAACAGTATTTCTTGTTACCTTGAATTTCATTCTGAAGTGTATCACACTACTGTTGTATGGGTATATGATGTTTTGATAGGAGGTTTTTCTCCGACAGTTCATCATATAACATAGCCTTTTTTGTCTTCTACATTTTACCTGACAAAAGGTTTGTTGCTTGCAGCTATGCCATTGCATCTCGGAAGTCCTACAGCCATATCCTCCAGTTCACTGTCTGTCTTGGTCAGCTCTATGGATGCCTGGTGTACTTCATTACAGCCTACTTGGATGGCTTCAATTTCTGGGCTAGTCCGTTCTACTTCTGGGCTTATTTCATTGGTGCAAACAGTTCGTGGGTTGTGATACCGACTCTTATCGCCATACGGAGCTGGAAGAGGATTTGTGCAGCCTTTCAAGTAGAAAAGGTGAAGAAGACTAAATAGGGATGAAGTGTGTCTTAGCAGATTGGTTGGAATTAATACTCATTTGTACTATGGACAACATCATTTGTTCCTGCTATTGAAACCCTCGTATCATTGAAAAAATGTCTTGTGACTTTACGCAGATTATTACTCCTACTCAAATGTACTCCTCTACTGTGTTATTTATTACTGACCTGCTCCTCTACTTGTGGAATCTGTTTCATCTCGTTAGGTTATCTGATTTGGATAATGAGGTGCCTGCTTGTGACTACAATGCTGCAAAGAATCATCTTCAATTCTCTTTGCACCATCTTGCTTGCAATCTTTGATTGATTATTCATGCGTGGTAAATAAATCGTTTTTTACAGTGGTAAATAAATCGTTTTGAGATCATATTTCTTACTGAAACAGTCAAACTGTACTGTGCAGCACAACATGGAGGATAAATTGTGGTTGCTTGGTCTTGTAATTGGAGGGGAAATTTTGTGCTTCTGCTGTTTTATTTCAAATTCTGGTACGTGCTTGCAGATAGAATGGTTATTTCTAGAATTCTTACTTGGCCCTTGTCTAAATAATTAGTTTAGGTGGTGTAATGTTTGTGATCCAAGTTAAGTTAGTGATTAGAATTGGTAAAAACTTCATTGCAATGTTTTTATTTTCTACCCTCCTAAAATTTACATATTGGTCGGTGGATAGGTGTAACATTTGGAGTAGAAAGTACTTTCTGGATTATCTCCTGCTCTGTTTTGTCTTAATTATCCATTGAGCAGGAGTGCACTTACATATGCTTCAGGCTATACTACCAAGCTAGTCAATTTGGAAGATTGATGTCCATATTTATTTATTGGAGAGAAGTCCCAAGGCTGCTTGCGCGAATGGGCGGGAGTTAATCTTCAGTCTACCAGGGGATATGCAGCTGGGCATTGCTGATTGGTGGCTGGAGGTACGCAGCCATTTTCGGAAGTGCCACAGGAATACATTCGATACTCTGTTTATGCAGGTTTGCTGGACACTTTGGAAGGAGAGAAATGCAAGAGTTTTTCAGCATAAATTCAAATCTGCAGAGGCACTGTGCGCTGATATCAAAGAACAAGTGTCAATCTGGAGAGCAGCAGGCCTTTTCTAGGTTGATAGCAACTAGAGTCAGTGTTTTCTTTCTTCGGTTTGTTTTCTTTGATGCGAGGATTTACCTCGGCAGACAGAATTGTAACCAAAACTTTTTCTTCCAATCCTTAATAAATTTGGTCGACCCGGCAAAAGAAAAAAAAAATCAAACGCCTCGAGCACCTCTGACCCTGAGAGTGAGACGGTCTTATATAATAATTGATGAACTCACATAACGCAAATTTTTCTGTACTGAGTGAGGAACAAAGTACAGAGTATCTACATGGGTATAAATTTCTGACGTTTACAATTAAGCATCGATCACTAGAAGATCACATACTAGTACATAGATCCCTTGCTTGCATGCTGTACGTATATTCAGATACATTGTTGTTCATTCATTCATCGTCTCCGACATGGAAGCTCAATCTGGAGTGACCTGCCGTCTCGGTAGCATCTGGCTCAGCAGAAGAATCTAGATGAATTTCCTGCAGGGGCCCAGGGTATAAAGATCAAATCATCAATAGAAAAAAAGTAGTCGTACGAATTGTTCATGAGCATGCATTGCAGGGATGTCTTAAGTCTGGATTTGACCGACATGCAGGAGAGGAGGACGAGCTGCTGCAGGCAAGAAGACAGACCTGGGTCTGGGTAGGTTGTGGTGGCTTACCCTTCCTCTCTGCTCGAAGCCGATCAAGCTCCTGTTGGTCCTTGGCATCAACTGCGAATTAATCAGCAGATTAAGTTAATTAACTAGTTTAATGATCTCTCGAAAAGGCAGGACTATTTTTATTAGACAAATAGGATTAATGAATATACATAAATTGTATAAGTGTATAACTCATTTAAAGTACAAGTGTAGAACCCATTTGACTAAATGGGTTATACACTTTATGACACCTGTTAGCAAAATCCACTGTCCAGCCGCTGATCAGGATGCACATTCTTCTCGTGTCCAGCTATATATAAATTATCACGCAAACAACGAGGCATAGCAGTCGAGCCATAGTAGCTAGAAGACAAGAACGCGGTGGCTTTCAACAACGATTCGTCTATGGCATCGATCAACGAGGTGGTTGAGGTCCCACCCCGCAGTCCACACACATTACTAGCGAGAGTGGCGGCGCGACAGTGAACAAGCAGGCATAGGGATGGGATGAGGAGAGAGGAGCGTAGAGGGGACGGGAAACATGAAGGGCAACAGAGGTAGACCAAAGTTTAGGATCTATCCTATTGACGAACGCATGTATAATAGTTTTTCTATTTTGAATCATGTTTGAGTCGATTGTTAGTAAGTGTATGAATGTATAACCCATTTGATGAAAATAAGGAAGCACGATAAGGATAACCAGTACAAGTATCAATCTCATGGATGCACCAAGTTAGTCTAAGATGTCAAATTCGCTCGCGATATATACCACAGCTCCAAGCCGGCATAAAACTTCATGCAACTGTCCGCTTGCGGTGGTCCACACCACCAGAGGGTTGAGGCCTACCGTTGCATGGACACATGACGGATGTTCACTTGTTGTTCATTCGTTTATGCATGCCGACGTCACCGTTGCATGGACACGTGGCGAATATTCACATAGGCTCACAGAGGCGTCTAGCAGGAGTCCTTATACTCTGATTGTGCATAACACATTTGAAGTATACGTGTGTGACACATTTAATGAAATGACTTATACACTTATACTGCATATATTCATTTATTGTATAAAAGGTCTTTCTCCCACTGGAATCAATACAAAGTATACAAATACAACCCATATATTGGTGAAAATAGTATGAAAAGTAGAAAAAAAATTATAAATGCGGTTGTTGTCTTGGCACTCAATGATCCAGCTAAAACTAGTATCTTGTATCTTGAGTACCACATATGAAAAAATGTTGATGTTGGTGAAAATTCAGTGAAATTGTGTGACCGTTGACCTGAAGACCACATTTTCCTTTAGACCAAAATACATAGCCACCTTTCTTTCACCAGTTGAAGTAGATGCCACGTGTCAGCAAAGTCATAGGTTGAAGTACTCCCTCCGTTTCATAATATAAGACGTTTTGACTTTTTGCTTGCAACGTTGCATCTTTTGTCTTATTAAAAATTATAAAAATAATATTTATTTTGTTTGTGACTTATTTTATTATAAAAAGTACTTAAATTACGACTTATCATTTTTATATTTGTACTAAATTTTTTGAATAAGACGAATGGCCAAACATAACATTCAAAAAGTCAAAACATCTTACATTATGAAATAGAGGGTAGTACATGCCACGTGTTGGCCAAGTCCAAAGAATCAATAGAGGGGTGGGGTCTGCTGCTTAGCCGCTCAGATATGCTTGCATTCTATCTTCTCACATGGGAGGGGTGCCCAGTCGTGTATAAATAATTAAACATGCACACAGTAGCCTCTCTTTGCAAATGGGGAAGAGAGTAGCAGCCGGTCAAGTGAGAGTAGCTAGAAGCAGTGGCAGAGCTTGACGTGAAGTGTTAGTGAGGACAACTAAGGAAATGGGTTCAATATAGCTATTTTTTCAAAGAAAATTACATATGTATATGAAGAAAAACAGGACCATTTGGTCAATATATAGTTATATAAAAATATCAATACAAAATTGAGGAAATGAAGAAAAAAATGCAAACCATGTTGCTATTTCTTCAAAAAAAAAACTGCATGTTCATGTTACGAAGAAAAAAAATGACAGTTTACACGTGTAATAATGAAGTGAAGAGCAAAAAGAGCGAGGCAGAGAGGGATCGAACTCTAGACTTGAAGGCTGAAACATACTATACAAGCCACTAGTTTGGAAAATTATTGATGAAAATTAACACATAGCAATATTTTTTTTCATATGCTAGGGGGGCCACCACCCAGGTTGGCGGTAGCGACGACCACGAACAAAGGTAGGAGATGACCAGGCAGCTTGCCAGGCCAAAGGAGGGACACAACCCAAATGAAATTAGAAGGAATGGGCATGGTAAGGATGGCTCGGGAGAGAAAGTGGTAGGAGGAAGAAAGGAGAAAAGGCCGAAGTGGGACAAGCAAGAGGCACCGGCTTAGGACAGAAAGGCCGGTAGAGGGATGAAGGAGAAGAATTTTAGGCCTAAAATAGCCCAAGAGGACAAGAGGAGAGGAGGAGTTTGGGCTGAAAGAGGCCCAATGTGAAGAGAAGATTTCCAGCTTGCTCAGCTGGCTGGCTGGCTCAGCCAGCTCTTAACAAAATATCATTCAATCCAGCCAATTCTTATAAAAAAAACCATTCAGCCTAGCTATTTTTAGTCCAGCCCAGCCAGCCGAACAAGGTGTTCATTTTCTTATTGTTTTGGATCTTGAACAGTAATTTGATAGGATTAATTACTTTCAAGCTCATCCAAAATTTTCTTGTAATGTTTTTATGCTTAGCATTCTCTTTTTAGAATTCTAATAAATTTATAGTTCCTTTTAAACAATTATTTTAAGTAAGGTGATTTTATCAGGGCATGATAAACACGACTGAGCTCAAGGGGCAAGAAGGAGTGGGCACAGCTGATGGAACAACTGCCTATAACAATCTCTTACTCATACTTGCCGCTGATAGCCTACTCGTCACTCGCACTTGCAAATGCCTCGAGCTCCAAGTTGTCGACAAGATCTAGTGGGCACGCAACAATCGAGCTCCGACACCGCAGGTCCAAGCTCCGATGCCACAAGCCCGAGCTCCTATCTGGATTGGGACAACGATGGCCCAAGATCCATATCTCCCATCCCGGTGTCTCGCAGCTCGAGCTTTGTTTGTGCACCTTGTGCCATACCGCTACCTCCCCTTTGCCGAAACATTGTCGATGGGAGGAGTCATTGTGAGCTTTTTATCAAGGATATGTCGCCGCTCCGCCCAAGCCCTCCCGCCTGCTCGAGCCCCTTTCTTGACTCCCTAGGCTTCGTCCTGACAAGCTCACCGATGCAGAACTACTCTTGATGGCGGCCGACGGGCAAGAGCAAGGGGGCATTGGTGGTGGCTGACTGGCTAGTCGCAAGGAGGAGGTGCAAGGGAGATAGGGGGTTTTTTGGTTCACTGACAAAAAGGGTATCATACTTATTAGGAAAAGGGGTATTAAGTGAATTGCTAAAGCATATCCTCTTGTAGACTAGAAAATGGTATTGAAGCATCTCCGATACCATCGTATTGTGTATGGTTTTATTGGAGGGTTGCTAGAGATGCTCTTATACCCCTTGTGATGTTGGTGGCCTGGTCTGACAGCCTAGCCACGTGGAAGTCAGTTGAGATCAACTCTAAATTACAATTCCTTGCATCGGATCCGTTACAATGACAATTGGAAGTTGGTTGTGTTTTGGGCTTGGTCGGTCAATCTCATCGCTACGTCGATTGTCCTTAGGGTCATATGGTTGAGGCCAGTCGGGTCAGAGTGGTGGACTAGTTTGGTTAGGTGGCCACCAGCTTGGTCGACTAGGTTGATTGGGCCTAGCTCGACCCCCTCTCCTACCTGGATTAAGTTCTGGCTAGCCGACTTGTCTAGAGTGGAACCAAGGAGGAATATAAAATTTGAAATATTATTGACACAATTTCGATTAGGTGTATTGCTGAGCTTCTTTTCTAGTTAGTCCACTTCCATGTACACGTGATCTTATGATAATAATGCATGCTTCCTACGATGATTATGCGTATCCTAAGAATTGGAAGAAGAAACATGATTGTGCCATGTGTCCATATTTTTGTGAAGGGAATATTAGTAGATCGTCCAGTAGTGTCCATATATGTGGGTATGTAAGATAAATTAATTATACATCAATACTTGCTAAACTACACTTGATGTGTAGTTTAACTGAAATTAACAAAGTATTATTAGTACTACCCTCTGTTTCGGATTGTAAGGTGCCCTACTAGAGAGGTAGGACGCCTTACAATCTGAAACGGAGGGAGTAAAAATTTTACTCAATTTTCAGTAAAATTTTACTAATATTATTTTCTATGAATCTATTGCTTAGTACTTTTTTTACTAATAGCATGTTGTATTTTAGCTACACTACAACATAGGTGAAATATAGTATATTCCCATGCTCATATGTCATATTATCGCCTAAAACCACAAAACGGTTATCCTACCGTTCTTAGACACAACACCGCATTAATTAAACACAACAATATTGAAATAACGGTTTTGCAATCAATTATTGGACGTATCTACTAAACTTTCCTTGGGTATGTTTGTACTCCTTTATTAGAGGTCCTTTCACCAATCATAAACACTTATTTTCCCGCATTTCTTGCATGCATGGTGTACGTACTCAGTTCTCACGTCAGCTTGATAGGGTTTTAACTTTTAATTAATTGTCACGTATGTCGATGCGTGTGCTCGACACACAGGGATCCCGGGGACCCCTTTTTGTTCGGCACAGGGGTGCGGTGTACCAAGGCCTGAGCTAAGGGGAAGAAGAAGATGGGCAGGTGACAAGGCAAGCTAAACACACATGACACCAGGGTTTATATAGGTTCAGGCCGCTGAGAAGCGTAATACACTACTCCTGTTTTTGTCATTGATATTGGGGATGGAGGAGTATAATATTTGGTATGGTGATCTTTTTGCGCTACAATCAAGTGTATCTGACTCTTCTCCTAATCCCTTTCTCTTCTATTTAGATGGAGCCATATCCTTGGACGGCGCTGGAGCTAATGACTGAGGTGATCTGCAACGTGAGTCTAGACTTGTGTTCTTCTAGGAATGAACCAACCTCCTCTATAAGGGACCTGGGCCTCCTTTTATAGTGCAAGGGGACTCCACAGTAGTCCTGGGTTTTCCTACTCTACTGCTAACACCGTGGGAGCGGCTTCTGCTTTGTCTTGTCAGGGGCCTTGCCCCTCTTCTGCCCATATCGTCACGTTGCGATAGTTGGTGAATGAAATGGGCAGCGTGGCCACCATGTTGCTAACGAGGTGCATGGTCAACCTACCTAACCTCCAGTGGGGCCTACCTGTCAGTGGGTCACCAACTGGGCCAGTGGTGACGCCATACACCAAACTCCCACTGCCTCTCTCCCACGCAGCCGTCCAACGCATTAAATGCGACGGTGACCGAGCGTGGCGAGAGGTGTGCGTCTGTGAGCGCGCAGACAGTTCACGGTCACAGGCTGAAGACTTTCTCCTCTCTTTCCCTCGAAACAGGTGAAAGGGGTGATGATGAGGGCCTGTCACCCGCGCCTCACATCGAAGTAAATACGAGGGGGCAGACGCCAGACCCCTCTAATCGCATTAAATGCGGTAGTTGGCCGTTGGGGCGTGCCATGATAATACACGTGCGCACCGCGTGCGAGTCTCTCGAGCCACGGGGATAGCCCAACCTTCTCCTGTGTGGCGCAGCCTTCCCGCAGGCCTTCGGGCGCGGCCTCCTCAGGAGCGTGCCACGTGGCCTCGGGTGGCCCGAACCCCTTCTGCGAGGTGTCACCTCCCCGCAGGCCTCCGGGCGCGCCCTCCTCAGGGACGTGCCACGTGGCCTTGGGTAGCCCGAACCCCTTCTGCGGGGTGTGGCCTCCTTGCCGGACCCCGAGCCCGACTCCTCCGGGGACGCGCCGCGTGGGTCCGAGTGGCTGTAATACTCGTGCACAGGTCCGGGGTGGATCGGGCTGTCGCGATCGGCTAGCCCCTTATGTTTGGAAAAGGCATCGGGCTGCCTCGACTCTTCCCTCGGACGCGGACCTCTAGGTGCCAAACCAAGTTTAGCCTCCTGTGGATACCCATATATTCATATCACTGACAACGTATAATTTGGAGTAACTTATGTCTATAAAGATTCGGACAAAGAGAATGTTCCGCTCAATGTGACTGTTATATATGAATATGGTTTGTCGGAATCTATACGGGCACGTAACACATAAAAATGCACGTAACACAAAGAGAGAAAAATAGTTACACCCTTTCTCCGGAAGAGAAACCTATATATGTGTCGTCAATTCGATCATTCCTGCCTAGCTAATGATTCATAGCGCGATGAGAACGCTTTGTGTGTGCATCTTTCAACGGTCGATGTGCCTGCCACGTGTCAGCTAAATTGCAGTCCGAATCACTTTCCACGTGCAGGGTAGTCAGTGGCCTGGGAGAGGAGTGGGACCCACAGCCCAACTGCTCTCAGGTTCCACTCACGTAGAACAGGAGCCCCAGTCGGTGTACAAATACGCCACTGTGTGTTTGCGAAGAGAGAACTATAGAGAATTAAGGGAGTGGAAAGAGAGGAGTTAGCACTTAGCCCGAGCACCAAATTTTTGCTACGCCCATGTCGCCGACGGGTTCCTCCACTGGTTCGAGCGACGACGTCGTGGAGGTGATCCCGCCGCGTCCATATCGCACCCATTGCCTCCGCATGAGGGCCTCCACCGACAACGGCGAGACGCCTCGCCGCCGTCCGGCGCCGCAACGCCGCGCCGCCGCCGCCGCCCCAACCCGTCGCAGCAGCCGCCAGGAACAGCAGGGTGAGACCAAATTTTCATCCCGTTTATGTTTGGGCTAGATCAGCTCCGTCACCTAGCTGCATGCGCCGTGTGTCACGTTATACTGACGAAGGTTTTTTTTTTTTCTTCTCTTCTCTTGTCGTGTGTATATCGTCGATCGTGTAGCTGTTGCCCAGGCGCCGGCGCCGTCTTACCAGATCTGCCGTCCGCCGGACGTCGTGACGGCGACGGGAGATGGACCAAACGGGCGCACGGTGGTTGGATTTGTGGCGGCCGGTAACCAGCAGGGCACCAGGTTTGTGTGCACCTGCCACGGGACGCCGTTCACTTCGGTCGGATTCCTCCTCCAAGCCGGTGCCACCGACGTGTCTACGCCTGAGGTTTGATCACGGCGTATCCGTGGCTTGGTCGCGCCGGCGCCGGCCAGTAGGCGGCGGCGGCGGCACATGGTCGTCCGGGGGATCGATGAAGTGATAATTAATTAGTGATGCATGCATTTAGTCTTGTCCAATTAATTATGTCTATCTTTAGCTGTTAAGTTGAGTGTTTTTATTTTAATCCTTGTAATAATGGACAATGGTGTATGAATCAATAAAAGGTGCATCTCATATTTTTCAAAATGAGTATATCTGAGTGTGGAAAGAAAAGAAACACGCGCGCGCGCGCGCGAACGCACACACGCACACACGTACACACACATACAACCGACGTACCTAAGAATGGAAAACATTTAACTGTAGCTAGAATGAATGAATAGATATAGTATGATCCATATATATGGTGAGAAATAACTGAAGCACATAACGATATTTAGATGATAACGTTTAAGAATGAATGAATATACAGTATACGGAATCTGCTAAATTCCGGTCACACCTGCTCCTCTAGCTAGCCATTGGATATTGAGATGCAGTGGCTAGGGAGCTGTATTCTACCTCCAAATAAGATACTCCGAAGGAGTTCTAAGAAACCACACCGGCGATGGAGTGGCATATTTTTCAGCGATTGTGACCACCAAGCTCCGGCGCCATTGGCCCAATGGTTTAGGTTTCGGGGACGGGGGTGCGGGTAGAGTGGGTTGGGGAGGAGGGAAGGGGCGGACGGTGGGATTTTTCTTAGTCTAGAGTGATGGCCGGTGGGTGGCGGTGATGCCGTCTTGACCGCAGGAAAGAGAGCAGTGGGTCAGCATTGCTGACAACTCGTCGGCATGGCTTGGAATGGAGAAGAGTGGGAGGCTTGGATCTTATGAAAATAATACATGCATCCTAAGATGATTTGTGTTCCCCAAGAATTAGAAAGAAGAAGCATGCTTGCGCCACGTGTCAATAGATATTGTCATTGAGATAAATCAATTATCAAGGTGTTCGTAAGTCATATTATGGCATAAAACGACAAAAATGGTTATCTTACCCATATCTAAATAACACCGCATTAAACTTCGCAATATTGAAAGCATGAATATGATTCCACAATTAACTGTCATGCGTATCTACCAAACTCTTCATGGTATTTTTTATATTCATTTAATAGAGGCGCTTTCACCAATCTTCAACACTTATTTTTCCCGCGTCGATGCATTCATATTCATGTATGCACTCGGTTCTTATGTCACGTCAGTACAATAGGGGTGGCATTAATTAATTATATGTATAGACTGGTGTAACCTATGGAGATTTTGACAATGAGAATGCCTGCTCAATTATAACCGTTATACATGGATTATGACGGAATCTATCTGTGGATATGTAGGTAAGTAACATTATACAATGCATGTCACTTCTAAACATGACTTCTTCACTGACAATGCTCTCCAAAAGAAAAAGAAAAAATTGGTGTCGTTCATTTGATCATTTCTGAGGCTTGGAGATAAAATCAGGCCGGCATAACCTTTTTGTTTAGCTTGGAGATAAAATCAGGCCGGCATAACCTTTTTGTTTTTGTTTTCAGGAAAAAGCCACAAACTTGATGCCACGCATCCACGGAGTTCCAGGCTGCAGCGTAAAACGTGAAACACCTTTTGCATGCACCCGTCCACGGTGGTCCACGCCTCCAGATGGCTGAGGCCTCCGTTGTATAGACACGTGGCGTGCTGGTCCTACGTGTCCATGCATGCAGATGTTAGCATGGCTATCGGGCCCAAGCTCCACCACTTGATATGTTGAAAGAATTTTTTATATTATAACTCACTCTCCGGTGGTAATCGTCAAAACAAGCAAATAAGTTTATTTTACATCCTCAAATTGGCGTCGAGTTTAAAAATTCGCCCCTCAACCAAAAATCCTCAAATTGGCGTCGAGTTTAAAATTCGCCCCTCAACCAAAAATTCTCAAATTGGCGTTGAGTTTAAAATTCGCCCCTCAAAAAAAAAAATGTCGGACCTCCAATTAGCTACTCTTTCTACAATTGAAGGGCTTTGTAATTCATGTGAAAATGGTGGGGCCAGGCAAGGCAGAGCTTAGTGGGAAACCAAGGAGAGAGTCGAAGAGCCTCCGTCAGGATTTTAATTAAACAACAGATTATTTGGACAATGATCAAAGGCCATATCCAGAGCTATGCACAGACATCGGTTAATTACTCTATTAATTTCAAATTTTAAATAGATACAATATTAATTGACTCGCTGAGATAGGCATCAATTAATATGCCAACTTTTACTTCGTATATATCTGCGCGACGCAATTTATGTGCAAAAAATACCAGTAACCATTAAGTATCCAGTACATTCATATATTGATTCTCTGAAATCTCCCCGTTCACAACAAAGATATAATTTTGATGACAACATTTGATTTGAATTTTGAATGTTCTATCTCTACAGACCATCCTGTATCCAGATAACTATAGCTGGATGTGCATATATGGTCTTAATTAAACATATTACTCATAATTAGCTAGGCGCTGTAATTCAATTAACTGTCGTTGCATCATGTTACTAATCTCCACCGCTGTCTAGCTGGAAAAATCAAGGGAAAAACAACATTGATGAGATGTGTAATATGCTGATTAATTTGTTTACCACTGGAGAGCGAGATATACTGATCATATGAGCGCTTATAAGGCAAGGATGGTTAATGGGCCGGTTGGAAATTGGAAGGCCGAAATGGGTTGCATTGGATAATGGGCCGGTTCGAATGGATAAATTAATGTTTTGGAGAGGTTTGGGTTGTGGTTTCAGAAATTTGGATCCAAAATGGATTCGGTCCACGTAATTTTGCTGGATCGTACTGTGGATTCAGCCCAAAATTTATCTTTTCCACCACGTGAGAAGAATGAGCATATCCTGAGCGGCTGAGCAGTGGCCCATCTCCCCCCTCAGACTTGGCTTACAATTAGCACCTCCTTCAACCGGTGTTTCCATACTTGTCCATGAAAGATGTACACCAATGTTTTCTTCACCAAGTTTAAACATACATCATGCTATGCCTTATCTCATGATGCATGCATTATGTATGTGCTTCCACAATTTTCATCAAATGGGTTATACACTCCCTTTTAGAAAATGGGTTATACACTTATACTACACTACTTAATGGGATATCCATTTCTTAGCATGCTGTGTCTGTCACTCGTTCCGGAGAGCTAGCTATTGCATCGATAGATTATTACAACTGATAAAATAAAAAACATGAAAGTAAATTAACAAAATCAAAGACGAACTCGACATTGATAATACAGTAGTCGACAACCAACATAGCTACGAGCAAAACTAAAATTAAACAACTCAAATGTGTCGAAATCAAATGGATCAATATTCTAGCTTCATCAAATATCAGGACAGCCAACATAGTCGGTTGCCGTCACGACGTCTGGTGGGCGGCAGATCTGGACACACGGAAGCGACGCTTGGGCGATGGCTTCAAATAAAAAAAAAGTACACAAAAAAAATAAATGTTAGTATAGATGATGACGTCGATGACGCATAGCAAAAGGGGGCAGCAAGGGAAGGCCAGGGCAGCCAAATCTTTACCTTGTTCAACCAACTAGCGGCTGCGACGGGTGCCTGGCACGGCGGTAGCGGGGGCGCGGCGTGGGCAGTGGCGAGGCAGTGACTCGCCGGTCGAGGCTCTCATGTGAAGGCTTTGCGTGGGAGGCCGGTGAGGGCGAGGGCGAGGGTGCGGCACTGGAGGGCCGACGACTTTGAATCTCGAAGCCATGGGCGACGAGCCGTCATCACTGGAAGACGACATGTCGATGAAAATTTTCTGAGTAGCATCTGCAGAGAGTGAGAGAGATAGATAGAGGCTGAGCTTAAATACATGTATAGCGTGTTGGGTAGCTAAACTGCAGCACGAGAAGATTGAATATACGCACAAGTCTAGACAAAAAGTGGCCGGCCAACAAAAATCTACAAATGTGTGTGGTCGTCCTGGGATGAATGATATGTGATGAAGCTAGCGTATCGATCCATTTGATTTCGACATATTTGAGTTGTTTAATTTTAGTTCCGCTCGTAGCTATGTTGGTTGTCAACTACTGTATTATCAATGTTGAGTTCATCTTTGATTTTGTCAGATTACTTTCATATTTTTTATTTTATCAGTTGTAATAATCTATTGATGCAATAGATAGCTCTCTTGGATGAGTGACAGACAGATCACGCTAAGAATTGGATAACCCATTAAGTAGTGTAGCATAAGTGTATAACCCATTTTCTAAAAGGGTCTGTCTTTAGCTGTTAAGTTGAATGTTTTTATTTTAATCCTTGTAATAATGGACAATGGTGTAGCCTTCCCGGATGAATCAATAAAAGGTGCATCTCATATTTTTCGAAATGAGTATATCTGAGTGTGGAAAGAAAAGAAACACACACACACGCACGCACAGTCGCACACACACGTACACACACACGTACAACTGACGTTACTAAGAATGGAAAACATTTAACTGTAGCTAGAATGAATGAATAGATATAGTATGACCCATATATATGGTGAGAAATAACTGAAGCACATAACGATATTTAGATGATAACGTTTAAGAATGAATGAATATACCGTATACGGAATCTGCTAAATTCCGGTCACACCTGCTCCTCTAGCTAGCCATTGGATATTGAGATGCAGTGGCTAGGGAGCTGTATTCTACCTCCAAATAAGATACTCCGAAGGAGTTCTAAGAAACCTCATCGATCGGTGATGGAGCGGCATATTTTTCAGCGATTGTGACCACCGAGCTCCGGTGCCATCGGCCCAACGGTTTAGGTTTTGGGGACGGGGGTGCGGGTAGAGTGGGTTGGGGAGGAGGGAAGGGCGGACGGTGGGATTTTTCTTAGTTCTAGAGCAATGGCCCGGGAAGCGCTAGAACGATGGTGGGCGGCGGTGACGCCGTCTTGACCGCAGGAAAGAGGGCGGTGGCTCGGCATGGATGACAACTCGTCGGCCTGGCTTGGAATGGAGAAGATTGGGAGGCTTGGATCTTATAAAAATAATACATGCATCCTACGATGATCCGTGTTCCCCAAGAATTAGAAAGAAGAAGCATGCTTGCGCCACGTGTCCATAGGTATTGGCATTGAGATAAATCAATTATCAAGGTGTTCGTAAGTCATATTATGGCATAAAATGACAAAAAATGGTTATCTTACCCGTATCTAAATAACACCGCATTTAACTTCACAATATTAAAAGCACGAATATGATTCCACAATTAACTGTCGGGCGTATTACCAAACTCTTCATGATATTTTTTATATTCATTTAATAGAGGCTCTTTCACCAATCTTCAACACTTATTTTTCATGCGTTGATGCATTCATATTGTACGTACTCAGTTCTTTTCTTATGTCACGTCAGTACAATAGGGGGTGGCATTAATTAATTATATGTATAGATTGGTGTAATACCTATGGAGATTTTGACAATGAGATCGAATGCCCGCTCAATTATAACCGTTATACACGGATAACATTATACAATGCACGTCACTTCTAAACATGACTTCTTCACTGACGATGCTCTCCAAAAGAAAAAAAACCGATGTCGTTTATTTGATCATTTCTGAGGCTTGGTGATAAAATCAGGCCGGTATAACCTTTTTGTTTTTTTTTCAGGAAAAAAACACAAACTTGATGATGCCACACATCCACGGAGTTCCAGGCTGCGGCGTAAAACGTGAAACGCCTTTTGCATGCACCCGTCCACGGTGGTCCACGCCTCCAGATGGCTGAGGCCTGAGGCCTCCGTTGCATAGACACGTGGCGTATCACTCACTGCTCCTACGTGTCCATGCAGGCAGATGTTAGCATGGCTACTTGGCCCACGGCCCACCATTTGATATGTTGAAAGAATTTTTAAGTATTAACTCACTCTCCGGTGGTAATCATCAAAACATCAAAACAAACAAACAAGTTCATTGTACATCCCTCAAGTCGAGTTTAAAATTCGCCACTCAACCAAAAAAAACAAAAATGTCGGACCTCGAATTAGCTACTCTTTCTACGCCTGAGGAGAAGATCACGGCGTATCCGTGGCTTGGTGGCGCCGGCGCCGGCCAGTAGGTTGGTGGCGGCGCATGGTCGTCATCCGGGGGATCGATGAAGTGATAATTAATGATGCATGCATTTAGTCTTGTCCAATTAATTATGTCTGTCTTTTAGCTGTTAAGTTGAATGTTTTTATTTTAATCCTTGTAATAATGGACAATGGTGTAGCATTCCCTGATGAATCAATAAAAGGTGCATCTCATATTTTTCGAAATGAGTATATCCGAGTGTGGATGGTCACACACACGCGCGCGCACGCACGCACGCACGCACGCACGCACGCACGCACGCAACTGATGTAGTACGTAACTAAGAATGGAAAACATTTAACTGTAGCTAGAATGAATGAATAGATATATTATAACCCAAATATATGGTGAGAAATAACTGAAGCACTTAACGATATTTAGATGATGATGACGTTTAAGAATGAATGAATATACAGTATACGGAATTTGCTCAATTTCCGGTCACACCTGCTCCCTCTAGCCATTGGATATTGAGATGCAGTGGCTAGGGGAGCTGTCTTCTACCTCCAAATAAGATATGAAAGAGTTCAAAGAAACCTCATCGGTGATGGAGTGGCATATTTTCCAACGATTGTGACTGCCGAGCTCCGGCGCCATCGGCCCCACGGTTTAGGTTTCGGGGCCGGGGGTGCAGCCGTGCGGGTAGAGTGGGATGGAGAGGAGGGAGGGGCGGATGGTGGGATTTTTCTCAGGTCTAGAGCGATGGCCCGGAAAGCGGTAGATCGATGGTGGGTGGCGGCGTCTTGACCGCGGGAGGGAGGGTGGTGGGCTAGCATCGATGACAGCTTGTTGGCCTGGCTTGGAATGGAGGAGAGTGGAGGCTTAGATCTTATGAAAATAATATGTGCATCCTACGACGATTTCGTGTTCCCCAAGAATTAGAAAGAAGAAACATGCTTGCGCCACGTGTCCATATATGTCGGCATTGAGATAAATCAATTATCAAGGTGTTCGTAGGTCATATTATGGCATAAAACGACAAAAAATGGTTGTCTTACCCATATCTAAATAACACCGCATTAAACTTCACAATATTACAATTAACTGTCCGGCCTATCCACCAAACTCTTCATGGTATTTTTTATATTCATTTAACAGAGGCTCTTTTGCCAATCTTCAACACTTATTTTTCCCGCGATGGTGCATTCATGTTGTACATACCCGGTTCTTACATCACGTCAGTACAATAGAGGGTGACATTAATTAATTGTATGTATAGATTGGTGTAATGCCTATGGAGATTTTGACCATGAAAATGCCCGCGCAATTATAACTGCTATACATGGATTACGATTTGTCGCCTTGACGGAATCTATCTGTGGATACGTAAGTAAATAACATATTATACAATGCATGTCACTTCTAAACACGACTTCTTCACTGACGATGCTCTCCAAAAGAAAAAGAAAAAACTGGTGTCGTTCATTTGATCATTTCTGAGGCTTGGAGATAAAATCAGGCCGGCATAACCTTTTTGTTTTTCTTTTCAGGAAAAAAACACAAACTTGATGATGCCACGCATCCACGGAGTTCCAGGCTGCGGCGTAAAACGTGAAACACCTTTTGCATGAACCCGTCCACGGTGGTCCATGCCTCCAGATGGCTGAGGCCTCCGTTGCATAGACACGTGGCATATCGCTCGCTGGTCCTACGTGTCCATGCATGCAGATGTTAGCATGGCTATCGGGCCCACGGCCCACCACTTGATATGTTGAAAGAATTTTTGAGTAAAACTCACTCTCCGGTGGTAATCATCAAAAAAAAACAAATAAGTTCATTTTACATCCCTTAAGTTGGCGTCGAGTTTAAAATTCGCCCCTCAAGAAAAAAACAAAAATGTTGGACCTCGAATTAGCTACTCTTTGGCTTTGTAACTCATGTAAAAATGATGGGGCTAGGCGCAAGGGCAGAGCTAGCTTAGTGGGAAACCAAGGAGAGAGTCGAAGCCTCCTTCAGGATTTTAATTAATTAACAGATATATTTGGACAATGATCAAAGGCCATATCCAGCTATGCACAGACATCGGTTAATTAATCTATTAATTTCAAATTTTAAATAGAAACAATATTAATTGACTCGCTGAGATAGGCATCAATTAAATATGCCAACTTTTACTTCGTATATATCTGCGCGACACAATTTATGTGCAAAAAATACCAGTAACCATTAAGTATCCAGTACATTCATATATTGATTCTCTGAAATCTCCCCGTACACAACAAAGATATAATTTTGATGACAACATTTAATTTGAATTTTGAATGTTCTATCTGTACAGACCATCCTGTATCTAGATAACTATAGCTGCATGTGCATATATGGTCTTAATTAAACATATTACTCATAATTAGCTAGGCGCTGTAATTCAATTAACTGTCGTTGCATCATGTTACTAATCTCCACCGCTGTCTAGCTGGAAAAATCAAGGGAAAAACAACATTGATGAGATGTGAAATATATTGATTAATTTGTTTACCACTGGAGAGCGAGATATACTGATCATATGAGCGCTTATAAGGCAAGGATGGCTAATGGGCCGGTTGGAAATTGGAAGGCCGAAATGGGTTGCATTGGATAATGGGCCGGTTCGAATGGATGAATTAATGTTTTGGAGAGGTTTGGGTCGTGGTTTCAGAAATTTGGATCCCAAATGGATTCGGTCCACGGATTTTTGCTGGATCGTACGGTGTATTCAGCCCAAAATTTATCTTTTCCACCAGATGTGTACATCTGCCACGTGTCCACCCAACCGTAGGCTCTCTCATCCCCGGATGGAGGCGTGGGACCACCGCGAGTGGACGGCTGCATGCGACGGCGGTGGATGCATGCAACGGCGATTCACGCTTTACGTCGGCCTGGACGTCTAGACCTGGGTGGTATCGCAGTACTTTTTTTTAGGGAGAAGGGCTATAGCAGTACTTAACGTCTTGTTGTAGCCTAGGTCATTTTGTAGGTTCTCTCTCCTTAATTTTGAATATATCATAGCAGTGGTGTTAGCGTCTATACCAACAAATTTTTGTTGTCATCTAACAAAGACAAAATTTTAGTGTGTTGCAGCAAATAAAGTAAACTTTTAGTGTCATGTAGCAAATCTTGTCTTTATACATCACACACCTCCAAAGCATGAGAAAAATGAGCCACCTGCTTACGCGGCTGAGACATGACCCCTTCCCCCGTCCTGTTGTACCTTCAGTGACACGTGACATCTACTTCAATCATTTTAAAAAGAAGGTTGTGTCTCATTTTATCTCCAAGCATCACGAACAAAATAATTTTTATTTTAGAGAGAATGCTCGGTGAAGAATGGTTACTTAGAAGTGCCATACGTATGAGTTACGTATCCATGTATAATTCCGACAAATCATAATCCATACATATGGTTACATTAGGCGGGCATTAATTTATTCTAATTGTACAAATATCTATTTGCTTTGCATGAAGTTGTACGGATAATTAATTAAAAGTGGCCCTACGTACGACAAACATGCATAATCGCGGGGAAAAAAATTGGTGACACGTCTATGGACACGTGGCGCAAGCATGTTACTTGTTTTAAATTCTTGGGTAACACGGAATCATCATACGAGGCATGCATTATTCTAATAAGACCCAAGCCTTCCCCGTCTCCTCCCCTCTGAGCCAGGCTGACGAGTTGCCTTCGCCACCGATGCCAGTCCATCGCCCTCCTACCCTCCTTCCGCCGAGATGCCTATGTTGCCGTCTCGCTGCACCGATCTTGTCGTCATTCAGCAATGGTCTCCCGAGGCATCCCTATAGGCATGAGGAAATCCCGACCTTCCAACACCATCCTAAACCCTTCTACTTGTACGGCTGTACCTCAACCCTGAAATGTGAAACGCTGGGTCAGTGCCATCTTCATCGGACTGTTGCCGGAGCTCCACCATCACCATGGCTGAAAATTATGGCACCCCATGGACGGTGAGGTTTCCTTGAATTGAAGTCCTCCGTGCCTTATTTGTGCGTAGAAGTCAACTTCCTGGCCATTGTGGCTAGAGGGATCGGGTGACTGAAATTTAGCAAAACCCTTATGATGATATATCTTTGTTCGTTCTTAAACGTCCTCATCTGGTTATCCTTGCATGTTTCCTTATTTTCATCAGATGCGTTAGTACTGTATATTACTTCATTCTAGGCTACAGTTAATTATTTTCCATTCTAAGTTCCTTGCCACATGAGCGTGTGATCTGTACGTCTGTCCGAAGAATATACTTCAGATCTAGCACTCTCATTCATAAACTCAGATGTATAAATTTTTTTTAAAAAACATAATGCATGAACATTTTATTGGTTCGTCCGGCCGGGAGAGCTAGCTTACATTGTTGCTATTGATGAAATAAAAAAGAAATGCCAAAAATGAACTATATAGACAGTATTAAACTGACAGGTATATCTCTACGAGCTAGACTTGATGAAATTGATTTAACAGGTAACTTAGAGACAGACAGCAATTAAATGGACACGCTAGCGCTATCACTTTATTCCCCCCCGGACAACCCTGCACGCACCGCCGCCGGCCACCGTCGTCGCCGGAGAACCTACTGTCCGCCGCCGGCGCCGCCGAGCCACGGGTAAGTGGTGATCTTCTCCCCCTGCCGCGATACGTCGGTGGCCCCGGCGTGCAGCAGGAACTCCACCGACGTGAAGGAACTACCGTGGCAGGTGCAAATATAGTTCGGCTGCAGGTTTCCGGCGGCGCTGGCGGCAACGAATCCGACCACCGTGCGGCCGTCCGGCCCGTCGCCGGTCGCCGTCACGACGTCCGGTGGCCGGCAGATCTGGACGAACGCCGGCGGCGCCTGGGCGACAGCTGCAAACAAAAAAAAAAGTACACAAAAACAAATGTTAGATGATGAGTTGATGACGTCGATGACGCATAGGAAAAGGGGGCAGCCAGATGTTTAATTACCTTGTTCAGCCAACCGGCGGCTGCGACGGGTGCCTGGGAAGCGGCGTGGGCGGCGGCGAGGCGGCGACTCGCCGGTCGATGCTCTCATGCGGAGGCTTTGCGTGGGAGGCCGGCGAGGGCGAGGGCGCGGCGCCGGAGGACCCACGACTTCGAAGCTGGACATGCCGCCGATGAAAATTTTCTGACCGACGTCTAGCCTTTGCAGAGGGAGTGAGATAGGGAGAGAGGGTGAGGATGGGAGCTTAAATACAAGAATAGCGCGTGGGATCGCTGAATGTGCGCACGAGTCTTGACAACGGGCTGCGCAGTGGGCCCCACCGGCCACTCCTCCTCTAGTTGGCATGACACGTGGCACCTGGGACTTAGGTGCCACGTGGGATGTGCTTCGGCCGGTGAGAGATGCGCACACACAGGTGCTCTGTCTTTCACTGAGATGAATTCTATGCTTTCGTTTTTAACTCCGAGCAGCATTGCAGAAGAAATAAATTGACGTCTTTTTTATATGTCACATGATAGATTTCGACAATCCATAAACCATAAAAAAACAGTTTCATTGAGCGGGTCACAATCTCTTTATCCGAATATTTATAAGTAGTTAATCTAATTGTAATTAAAAGTTGTCCTGACGTGAGAACTGAATACATACAAGATGCATGCATGAAGCGCGGGAAAATAAGTGTTCATGGTCAGTGAAGGGCGTCTATTACTTCAAATATAAACATGCCCATGGAAAGCTTAGATACGACAAATAATTAATGTTTTGCCGTTTACGATTTTAAAATTCTAAACTTTATTAGGGTGTTGTACGTCTAAATAAGGTAACTGTTTTTTTTCGTTTGATGCGATAATATGACCTAGGAACATGTTATGCCTGCTTCTACGGACACGTGGCGCAAGCATATTTCTTCTTTTCAGTTCCTGGGAAACACGGTATCAACGTAAGGAGAATGTATAATTCGCATAAGATCCAAAGGTACATGGAAACAAACTAATTAGAAAACAAAAATCACCGACACATATATAATCTAAAAAACAAATTGTGTCAATAATAATATTTGACTAAATTTCACTTTGGGCTACCTTTTATTACCATTGTTTCATTTTGGACCACCTTTTAACCGATGTTTTCACTTTAGACTGGATAATCTTACCTTTGTGACATTTTGGACCACCGTAAACTTTTGCACATCTATATTTCATTTGACATATGTATAAGAAATGATCTACATACATCAGCAGGAGTTTATTTAAGAGCAGAAACCGACATAATCAAAATTGTTTATATGCTTCATACGAGAGTCGGGTAGTCCAAAGTGCAACATAGGTAAAATTATCCGGTCCAAAATGAAAACATCGGTTAATGGATGGTCCAGAGCGAAACTTCGATAATAAAAAGTGGCCCAAAGTGAAATTTCATCATAATATTTCAAAATTTTATACCTTGGTTCTACATCGTCCTCTCCCTTTTTTTACATCTTAAAGTAATATTATTGGTATGCAAGAGACTAGATTTAGGAAAATAAGGTTGTACACATTGCGCTTGTCTTAATTACAGCCGTTGGAAGGCTTAGTTAGATTCACTAGTATTGGTGGCCGTTAAACTCCATTTCGATTACCAACATTAAGCAATATAATGGGTAAAACAATGTTCGATGCATCGATTTGGATCTGTCAAAAAATGCATATATTTGGTTTAGACTAATCTATTTCCGCTAGTTTCGTTGTGTCTAAGTTATTTGTAGATGACATTTAAAAAAGTCGGGTGAATTCAAATGAGCAAGACGCCGACCAGACCAAGATCATTTGGTTGGCCGGCCACTTCAGACAAGTTGGCTGTGAGATCATGTTACTCTCCTCTTGCCTTCCTTGCCACCTGCATTGACCGTCGATGCATCGTTTCTCATTGCAGGCGACCAACTGGCCTAGCCGCCGCCCCTCTCCAGCCGGACTGATTGATGGGGCCCGCATCTTGGTCGCCTATCGGCCGATGTGACTGACGCATGGACCCACACACACAATAACGTGGCTGATTCAAGCCGTTCACCCCGTGGGCTATCTAGGTCGTCCATCTTCAAGCCGTTCACCCCGTGGGCTATCTAGATCGTCCATCATTCTTTGTTCTACACTTATTCAAGAAAATTGGCCATTTCACGGTGCAAACAAGTGGCTCGATGATTCTACACTCCAAACATTTACTTCGCCAAAATTACACCAGATGTTTGCTTAATTTGTGTGACATTCTCCACTAAAAATATATATTTTTTGTTTGGCACACGAAATGACTGAAATGAACCATAACCTTTTTCACAATATGTCCGAAATACCACATACTAGTTAGCTGAAAGTGTCCATTCCATTTTTTTTCCCAAGAAAAGTGTACATTCCATTTTCCGTGCAGCCATTCGGCCCGTCGCCAGTCGCCGTCATGACGTCCGGTGGGCGGCAGATCTGGACGAACGGAGGCGGTGCTTGGGTGACGGCTGCACAAAAAAGTACATAAAAAACAAATCGTTAGTATAGATGATGATGTCGACGACACGTAGCAAAAGAGGGCAGCAGGAGGGGCAGCCAGATCTTACCCTGCTCAACCAACCGGTGGCTGCGACGGTTGCCTGGCGTGGCGGCGGCGAGGGCGCGGCGTGGGCAGCGGCGAGTCGGCGACTCGCCGGTCGAGGCTCTGATGCGAATGCTTTCCGTGGGAGGCCGGCGAGGGCGAGGGCGCGACGGCGGCGGGGCGACGACCTGGACGACTTCGAAGCTCGAAGCCATGGGCGACAAGCCGTCATTACTGGAAGACACGTCGATGGAAATTTTCTGACTAGCTTTCACAGAGAGTGAGAGAGATAGAGAGAGGTTACGCTTAAATACATGTATAGCGTGCTGGGTAGCTGACCTGGGGCACGAAAAGATCGACTATGCGCACGAGTCTGGATGACCGGTGGTGCAGCGGACCCCACTGGCCACTCCCCCTCCGGTTGGCATGACACGTGGCACTTGTGACTTAGGTGGCACGTGGGATGTGCTTCGGCCGGTGCGGTGAGAGATGCAAACACACAGCTGCTCTCTTTTTCACCAAGATCAAGTCAAAGCTTTCGTTTTTAACTCCGAGCAGCAGCAGAAATGAATTGACATCCTTTTTTATATGTCACACAACTACGCCGTCCTGGTTAACCCGAGGGGCAAAACCATAGTAGAAAAGACCGGCTTGGCCTGCTGGTTCAACCAAAAAAAACCCAAAACCAGAGGTCGGCACGACTTGATTTGTTGAAAGACCGGACATGCATTTGACCCACATTGAATTGGACCAACCGGTCGGTTTTCAGTCGAACCGACGGTTAAACCGTAACGGTTGAACCAGTTTATTCGTGTAATGGGTCATAAATGGGCCAACAGAAGGCCTTTCTTGATGAGTGGTTGGGTCAGCACAGTTTTTTCCTTTTGAAAAAACAGGTGCTCGTCAGCATAGTCTTTTTTTTTTTTGCCAAAAAAACATAGAAAAGCTGCTTGGGCGGGATTCGATATATGGTCTGGTCCCTTCCATGAAGTTGGGACGCAGCAACGATCGGGCTACTCCACACATTGTGTGTATTAAGGGAAATATATAGGCTACTTCTACCTTTGTGAACCACAGTTCGATCGTTCGACCGGCCGGTCAGACCTGTGTACCGAGAGGTCAGCCGGGTCACTCACTGGTCTGGGGTTTTATATTATGGGCAAAACCCCTCGCCGTCATCGCCATCACGAGGAAAGTTGTGGGTGGGACCTCGCCGGCAGCCTCGTGCTTCATCGTTGCGTCATTGAGAATGCATGGTGAGATCATGTTACTCTCCTCTTGCCTTCCATGACACCTGCATCCGCCGTCGCTGCGTCGTTTCTTATCACCGGCGACCAACTGGCCCGGCCAGCCACCGCCCCTCTCCAGCCAAACTGATCGATGGGGCCCGCATCTTGGTCGCCCATCGGCCAATGTGACTGATGCATGGACCTGCTTGTGCAGTAACATGGCTGATCCAAGCCATTCACCCCATGGGCTATCTAGGTCGTCCCTCCTCCTTTTTTCTATACTTATTCGAGAAAATTGGTCATTTTACGGTGGAAACAAGTGGCTTCGATGATTATACACTCCAAACATTTACTTCGCCAAAATTACACCAGATGTTTGCTTAATCTGCGTGGCATTCTCCACTAAAAAAATATTTTTCTTTTTTAATTTTTTGGCACATGAAATGTCTGAAATGCCCATAACCTTTTTCTCAGTATGTCCGAAATACCACATACTAGTTAGCATACTAGTTAGCTGAAAGTGTCAATTCCACTTTTTTTCCAAGAAAAGTGTTCATTCCATTTCCTTTTCTTTTCGAAGGAAAATGCCCATTCAACTTAACATTGCATTTAATCAATACTGCAAGGATATACCTAAAAGACGACGAAGTTGCATCACATATCACACTCCCCCGGACGACCATGCATGCTTGCCAGCCAGCTGCTGCCGTATATTGTTGGCGAAGCTACCGGCCAGATGGCACCGTTGAGCCAACGGTAGGTTGCGAACTGCTTCTCTGGCCTGCAGGTCTAGACACACATCGGTGGAGCCGGCATGTAACAGGAGCATCTCAAGATTCAATACTCGGATGAGCTCATAGGGATAGAGTGTCCGTGTGTGTTCACAGGGGTGAGTGTGCATGTGTGTGGGCGCCTGCCTTGCCTTTGTACCGTGTTTCTTAAAAAAGAGAGTGAATATCTAATTTATCCCTCTTGAATGGCCGCACGGTGGTTGGCTTCGTTGCCACCGGTGCCGGCGTCGGCGCCGCTGGAAACCATGCGAACGTGATAGTTTGCACCTGCCACGGGGCTTTGTTCACGTCGGTGGGTTTCCTACTGCACGCTAGGGCAAGCGACATGTCATGGCCGGATGAGAATATCTGGCACCGGCGCCGCCGAAAACCAGGCAAACGTGATAGTTTTCACCTGCCACGGGGCTTCATTCACATCGGTGGGATTCCTACTGCATGCTGGGTCAACCGACGTGTCGTGGCCGGATGAGAAGATCGCCACCAACCCGTGGCTCCGCCGCGGCGGCGGAGGACAGTAGGTTCGCTGGTGGCGTTGGCGATGCTGGGTTGTCTGGGTTGGCGTCCATTTAATTTTTGTCTTGTCTTTAATTTAGCTGTTTAATCTGGCCGCTGCCACCCCCAACCCGTCGCAGCAGCAAGTCGCTTGGAACAGTAGGGTGGGACCGGTTTTTTATCTCGTTTTTTTGGGGCTAGATCAGTCATTTGCATGCCCTTTTAACTCGTTATGTGTTGACATTGTGTATAGCCCATTTTTCTTAAAAAATGTAAAAAACATTCGATGAAAGTAATGGAAGCACTTAAGGGTTCGATCAATCGTGTCTATATTAATATATAGTTGACTATCATCGCAACGTTTAGTTCACTTTGATTTTGTGTTTTTAATTTTATTTGTTGTAATAATCGATCAATGTAATAGCTTGTTCTTTCAGACGAGTATCAAATAAAACTGCATCATGTTTTCTAAATTATATGTGTTAAGTTAACAGACGAGGGGGTGGGACAGCTTTGCCGTCAAATCTCTCACCCGGAGGCATTGCTAGCGAGGCGGCCACGTGGATGGAGGGGGAAGGGCTCCACCATGTTGCTAGGCTCCTACATGTTGCTGCTCAATGCCAAATATCAATTAATCGTCCTTGGAACCCATGGCTTTCTTGGCTTCTTTTTCTATGTATCTCGCTCGGTTGCTATTCGCAAAGAGAAAAGGTTGTCCGCGTGCTTATCTATACACAGCTGGAAACCCCTCCCACGTGAGAAGAATGAGCATATCCTGAGCGGCTGAGCAGTGGCCCATCTCCCCCTTAGACTTGGCTTACAATTAGCACCTCCTTCAACCGGTGTTTCCATACTTGTCCATGAAAGATGTACACCAATGTTTTCTTCACCAAGTTTAAACATACATCATGCTATGCCTTATCTCATGATGCATGCATTATTCATGTGGTATGTGCTTCCACTATTTTCATCAAATGGGTTATACACTCCCTTTTAGAAAATGGGTTATACACTTATACTACACTACTTAATGGGATATCCATTTCTTAGCATGATCTGTCTGTCACTCGTCCCGGAGAGCTAGCTATTGCATCGATAGATTATTACAATTGATAAAATAAAAAACATGAAAGTAAACTAACAAAATCAAAGACGAACTCGACATTGATAATACAGTAGTCAACAAGCAACATAGCTACGAGCAAAACTAAAATTAAACAACTCAAATGTGTCGAAATCAAATGGATCAATATTCTAGCTTCATCAAATATCAGGACAGCCAACATAGTCAGTTGCTGTCACGACGTATGGTGGGCGGCAGGTCTGGACACACGGAAGCGACGCTTGGGCGATGGCTTCAAATAAAAAACAAGTACACAAAAAAAAAACAAATGTTAGTATAGATGATGACGTCGATGACGCATAGCAAAAGGAGGCAGCAAGGGAAGGCCAGGGCAGCCAGATCTTTACCTTGTTCAACCAACTAGCGGCTGCGACGGGTGCCTGGCGCGGCATGGGCAGCGGCGAGGCGGTGACTCGCCGGTCGAGGCCCTCATGTGAAGGCTTTGCGTGGGAGGCCAGTGAGGGCGAGGGCGAGGGTGCGGCACTGGAGGGCCGACGACTTTGAAGTTCGAAGCCATGGGCGACGAGCCGTCATCACTGGAAGACGAAATGTCGATGAAAATTTTCTGAGTAGCGTTTGCAGAAAGTGAGAGAGATAGATAGAGGCTGCACCTAAATACATGTATAGCGTGTTGGGTAGCTAAACTGCAGCACGAGAAGACCGAATATGCGCACGAGTCTGACGAAAAGTGTCCGGCCAACAAAAATCTACAAATGTGTGTGGTTGCCCTGGGATGCATGATATGTGATGAAGCTAGCGTATCGATCCATTTGATTTCGACACATTTGAGTTGTTTAATTTTAGTTCCGCTCGTAGCTATGTTGGTTGTCAACTACTGTATTATCAATGTTGAGTTTATCTTTGATTTTGTCAGATTACTTTCATGTTTTTTATTTTATCAGTTGTAATAATCTATTGATGCAATAGATAGCTCTCTTGGATGAGTGACAGACAGATCATGCTAAAAATTGGATAACCCATTAAGTAGTGTAGTATAAGTGTATAACCCATTTTCTAAAAGGGGCTGTATAACCCATTTGATGAAAATAGTGGAAAGCACATACCACATGAACAATGCATGCATCATGAGATAAAACGAGGCATAGCATGATGATATATGTTTAAACTAAGAAAACACTGGTGTACATCTTTCATGGACAATTATAGAAACACTGGTTGGAGGAGATGCTAATTGTAACCCAAGTCTGAGGGGGAGATGGGCCACTGCTCAGCCACTCAAGATATGCTCGATCATTCTTCTCAGGTGGGAGGGGTTTCCAGCTGTGTATAGATAAGCACGCGGACAACCTTTTCTCTTCGCAAAGGGGGAAGCGACTAGCAGCCGAGCGAGAATACATAGCAAGAAGTCAAGAAAGCCATGACTTCCAAGGACGATTCATTGATATGTGGCACTGGGCAACAACATGGTGAAGCCCTCCCCCCCTCCCCCCGCGCGTGGCCGCCTCACTAGTAATGCATCCGGATGCGATCTTCGACGGCCAAGCCGTCCCACCCCGTTGGCCATTAACCATCAACACATATAATTTAGAATACACAATACAGTTTTATTTGATACTCATCCGAAAGAACAAGCTATTACATCGATAAAAGTAATGGAAGCACTTAAGGGTTCGCTCAATCGTGGCTATACTAATATATAGTTGACTATCATCGCAACATCAAGTTCACTTTGATTTTGTGTTTTTAATTTTATTTGATGTAATAATCGATCGATGTAATAGCTTGTTCTTTCGGACGAGTATCAAATAAAATTGCATTGTGTTTTCTAAATTATATGTGTTAATGGTTAACAGACGAGGGGGTGGGACCGCTTTGCCGTCAAATCTCGCACCCGGAGGCATTGCTAGCGAGGCGGCCACGCGGATGGAGGGGGGAGGGCTCCACCATGTTGCTAGGCTCCTACATGTTGCTGCTAAATGCCACATATCAATGAATCATCCTTGGAAGCCATGGCTTTCTTGGCTTCTTTTGCTATGTATTCTCGCTCGGTTGCTATTCGCAAAGAGAAAAGGTTGTCCGCGTGCTTATCTATACACAACTGGAAACCCCTCCCACGTGAGAAGAATGAGCATATCCTGAGTGGCTGAACAGTGGCCCATCTCCCCCTCAGACTTGGCTTACAGTTAGCATCTCCTTCAACCGGTGTTTCCATGTATACTTGTCCATGAAAGATGTACACCAATGTTTTCTTCACCAAGTTTAAACATACATCATGCTATGCCTTATCTCATGATGCATGCATTATTCATGTGGTATGTGCTTCCACTATTTTCATCAAATGGGTTATACACTCCTTTTAGAAAATGGGTTATACACTTATACTACACTACTTAATGGGATATCCATTTCTTAGCATGATCTGTCTGTCACTCGTCCTGGAGAGCTAGCTTTTGCATCGATAGATTATTACAACTAATAAAATAAAAAACATGAAAGTAAACTAACAAAATCAAAGACGAACTCGACATTGATAATACAGTAGTCGACAGCCAACATAGCTACGGGCAAAACTAAAATTAAACAACTCAAAGGTGTCGAAATCAAATGGATCGATACGCTAGCTTCATCAAATACGACAGCCAACATAGTCGGTTGCCGTCACGACGTCTGGTGGACGGCAGATCTGGATGCACGGAAGCGGCGCTTGGGCGATGGCTGCAAAAAAAAAAGAACAAAAAAAACAAATGTTAGTATAGATGATGACGTCGATGACACATAGCAAAAGGGGGCAGCAAGGGAAGGCCAGGGCAGCCAGATCTTTACCTTGTTCAACCAACTAGCGGCTGCGACGGGTGCCTGGCGCGGCGGCAGCGGGGGCGTGGCGTGGGCAGCGGCGAGGCAGTGACTCGCCGGTCGAGGCTCTCATGTGAAGGCTTTGCGTGGGAGGCCGGTGAGAGCGAGGGCGAGGGTGCGGCGCTGGAGGGCTGATGACTTTGAACCTCGAAGCCATGGGCAACGAGCCGTCATCACTGGAAAACGACATGTCGATGATAATTTTCTGAGTAGCGTTTGCAGAGAGTGAGAGAGATAGAGAGAGGCTGCACTTAAATACATGTATAGCGTGTTGGGTAGCTGACCTGTGGCACGAGAAGATCGAATATGCGCACGAGTCTAGACGAAAGGTGGCCGGCCAACAAAAATCTACAAAAGTGTGTGGTCGTCCCGGGATGCATGATATGTGATGAAGCTAACATATTGATCCATTTGATTTCGACACCTTTGAGTTGTTTAATTTTAGTTTCGCTCGTACCTATGTTGGTTGTCAACTACTGTTCTATCAATGTCGAGTTCATCTTTGATTTTGTCAGTTTACTTTCATTTTTTTATTTTATCAGTTGTAATAATCTATTGATGCAATAGATAGCTCTCTTGGATGACAGACAGATCACGCTAAGAATTGGATAACCCATTAAGTAGTGTAGTATAAGTGTATAACCCATTTTCTAAAAGGGACTGTATAACCTATTTGATGAAAATAGTGGAAGCACATACCACATGAATAATGCATGCATCATGAGATAAAACGAGGCATAGCATGATGATATATGTTTAAACTAAGAAAACACTGGTGTACATCTTTCATGGATAAGTATAGAAACACTGGTTGAAGGAGATGCTAATTGTAAGCCAAGTCTGAGGGGGAGATGGGCCACTGCTCAGCCACTCAAGATATGCTCGATCATTCTTCTCACGTGGGAGGGGTTTCCAGCTGTGAATAGATAAGCACGCGGACAACCTTTTCTCTTTGCAAAAAGGGAAGCGAGTAGCAGCAGAGCGAGAATACATAGCAAGAAGCCAAGAAAGCCATGACTTCCAAGGACGATTCATTGATATGTGGCATTGGACAACAACATGGTGAAGCCCTCCCCCTCCCCCCGTGTGGCCGCCTCACTAGTAATGCCTCCGGATGCGAACTTCGACGGCCAAGCCGTCCCAGTGTCCCACCCCGTCGACCGTTAACCATCAACACATATAATTTAGAATACACAATGCAATTTTATTTGATACTCATCCGAAAGAACAAGCTATTACATAAGCTATTACATCGATCGATTATTACAACAAATAAAATAAAAAACATGAAATCAAAGATGAACTTGACATTCAGATGGTAGTCAACTATTAGTGTATAGCCATGATTAAGCGAACCCTTAAGTGCTTCCATTACTTCGAATGTTTTATACATTTTCTTTTTTTTTTCAGAAAAGTGGGCTATACACAATGTCAACACATAACGAGTTAAAGGGCACGCAAATGACAGATCTAGTCCAAAAAGAGATAAAAATCGGTCCCAGCCTGCTGTTTCAAGCGACTAGCTGCTGCAACGGGTTGGGGTGGCGGCGACAAGATTAAACAACTATATTAAAGACAAGATAGAAATTAAATGGACGTTAGCTATCACTTTTCCCTTAGACAACTCTGCACCGCTGACGCCACCAGCGAACCTATTGTCCTCCTCTGCTGCCGCTGAGCCACGGGTAGGTGGTGATCTTCTCGTCCGGCCACGACACATCGGTTGCCCCGGTGTGCAGCAGGAATCCCACTGACATGAACAAAGCCCCATGGTAGGTGCAAAATATCACGTTCGCCTGGTTTCCGGACACTTTCAGCTGACTAGTATGTGGTATTTCGGACATACTGATACTGAGAAAAATGTTATGGGTATTTCGGACATTTCGTGTGTCAAATAAAAAAAGAAAAATATATTGTTAGTTGAGAATGTCACACAAATTAAGCAAACATCTGGTGTAATTTTGGCGAAGTAAATGTTTGGAGTGTAGAATCATCTAAGCCACTTGTTTGCACCGTGAAATGACCAATTTTCTCGAATAAGTGTAGAACAAAGGAGGATGGACGACCAAACGACTATAAATATCCGGATAAAGAGATTGTCGCGCTCAATGAAAACATTTTGTATGGATTATGGTTTGTCAAACTGTATCATGTGACATAAAAAAAAGATGTCAATTCATTTCTTGCTGCTGCTCGGAGTTAAAAACGAAAGCATAGACTTGATCTTGGTGAAAAAGAGAGCAGCTGTGTGCATCTCTCACCGGACCGGCCGAAGCACATCCGACGTGGCACCTAAGTCACAGGTGCCACGTGTCATGCCAACCGGAGGGGGAGTGACCGGTGGGGCCCGCTGCGCAGCCGGTCGTCCAGTCTAGTACGCATATTCGATCTTCTTGTGCCCCAGGTCAGCTACCCAGCGCGCGGTACATGACCGTCGCAGCCACCGGTTGGTTGAGCAGATAAGATCTGGCTGCCCCTCCTGCTGCCCTCTTTTGCTATGCGTTGTCAACATCATCATCTATACTAACGATTTGTTCTGTGTGTACTTTTTTTTGCAGCCGTCGCCCAAGCGCCGCCTCCGTTCCTCCAGATCTGCCGCCTTCCAGACGGCGACCGGCGACAAGCCGAATGGCCGCACGGAAAATGGAATGGACACTTTTCTTGGGAAAAAAAAGTGGAATGGACACTTTCAGCTAACTAGTATGTGGTATTTCGGACATACTGAGAAAAATGTTATGGGTATTTCGTACCTTTCGTGTGCCAAATAAAAAAAGAAAAATATATTTTTAGTTGAGAATGTCACACAAATTAAGCAAACATCTGGTATAATTTTGGCGAAGTAAATGTTTGGAGTGTATAATCATCTAAGCCACTTGTTTGCACTGTGAAATGACCAATTTTCTCGAATAAGTGTAGAACAAAGGAGGATTGACGACCTAGATTAACGACTATAAATATTCAGATAAAGAGATTGTCGCGCTCAATGAAACCATTTTATATGGATTATGGTTTGTCGAACTGTATCATGTGACATATAAAAAAGGATGTCAATTCATTTCTTGCTGCTGCTCGGAGTTAAAAACGAAAGCATAGACTTGATCTTGGTGAAAAAGAGAGCAGCTCTGTGTGCATCTCAAACCGCACCGGCCGAAGCACATCCCACGTGGCACCTAAGTCACAGGTGCCACGTGTCATGCCAACTAGAGGGGGAGTGGCCGGTGGGGACTACTACGCAGCCGGTCGTCCAGTCTTGTACGCATATTCGATCTTCTTGTGCCCCAGGTCAGCTACCCAGCACGCGGTACATGTATTTAAGCTCAGCCTATCCTTATCTCTCTCTCACTCTCTACGAAGGCTAGTCAGAAAATTTTCATCGATATGTCTTCCAGTGATGACGGCTCGTCGCCCATGGCTTCGCGCTTCTAAGTCGTCGCCCCGCCGCCGCTGCGCCCTCGCCCTCGCCAGCCTCCCACGCAAAGCCTTCGCATTAGAGCCTCGGCCGGCGAGTCGCCGCCTTGCCGCCGGCCAGGCCGCGCCCCCGCCGCCGTTGCGCCAGGAAACCGTCGCAGCCGCCAGTTGGTTGAGCAGGGTAAGATCTGGTTGCCCCTCCTGCTGCCCTCTTTTGCTACGCGTCGTCAACGTCATCATCTATACTAACGATTTGTTTTGTGTGTACTTTTTTTGTGTCGCCCAAGCGCCGCCCGCCAGACATCGTGTCGGCGACCGGCGACAGGCCGAATGGCCACACGGAAAATGGAATGGACACTTTTCTTGGGGAAAAAAAAGTGGAATGGACACTTTCAGCTAACTAGTATGTGGTATTTGTGACATATTGTGAAAAAGGTTGAGGGCATTTCAGACATTTCGTGTGCCAAACAACAAAAATATTTTTAGTGGAGAATGTCACAAAAATTAAGCAAACATCTGGTGTAGAATCATCGAAGCCACTTGTTTGCACCGTCAAATGGCCAATTTTCTTGAATAAGTGTAGAACAAAGGAGGATGGACGACCTAGATAGCCCTCGGGGTGAACGTCTTGAATCAGCCACGTTATTACGTGTGTGGGTCCATGCGTCAGTCACATCGACCGATAGGCGACCAAGATGTGGGCCCCACCAATCAGTCCGGCTGGAGAGGGGCGGTGGTTGGGCTAGTTGGTCGCCTGCAATGTGAAACGATGCAGTGACGGCCGATGCAGGTGGCACGAAGGTAAGAGGTGAGTAACATGATCTTACCGTGCAGTCGCAACGACGGGACGACGAAGCATGAGGCCGCCAGCGAGGTCCCACCAACAACTTTCCTCGTGATGGTGATGACGGCGAGGAGTTTTTCCCATAGTACAAAAACCTGGACGAGTGAGTGACCCGGCTAACCTCTGGGTTCACAGGTCTGACTGGTGGGTTGAGCGGTTGAACCGTGGTTCACAACGTAGAAGTACCATGTATATTTCTCCTGGTACACATTGTGCGAAGTAGCCTGATGGCTGGTGCGTCCCAACTTCAATTAGGGTACAAGGTATTGAATCCCAGCCAAGCAGCTTTTCTTTGATTTTTTTAGAAGAAAAAAAAGAAATTGTGCTGACAAGCAGCCGTTTTTGCAAAAGAAAAAAACTGTGTTGACACACCCACTCATCAAGAAAGGCTTTCCATTGGCCCATTTATGGTCCACTACACGAATAAAGTGGTTCAACCGTTACGGTTCAATCGTCAGTTCAACTGAAAACCAACCGGTTCGTTTGGTTCCATGTGGGTCAAATGCATGTCCAGTCTTTCAAGAAAATTGGGTCGTGCTGACCTTTGGTTCCGGGTTTTTCGGTTGAACCGACAGGCCAGGCCGGTTTTTTCTACTATGGTTTTGCCCCTCGGGTTAACCAGGATGGTGTAGCTGTGGCGTCCTTTGGGTGAAAAGGACATAAGGCCCAGCACGATATCATTGTTGCGGGTCTAGATGAGTCGACAACGCTCAATCGACGAGAAATGTTTGGCCGGAGTTAGTCCGGTGAGGGTCAGAGAGGAGAGGGAGTGTGGAGCTCGATCGGTTTGCGCCTTTGCGGTTTGGTGGCTTCAAATAGCAGCAAAGGGAGAAAGAAGAAGCCATCGGGGAGGCCAAGAGGCGCTGGAGAGGAAGCTCCCATTGATGGCCGGCTTCAGTGGAAGTGGGGATTAACTTGCATAGAACTTGAAACCGGTGATTAGAGCCAAAATAATTGGAGCATTTGGGGAGTATTGAAGAGGGGAAGAAGGGGTCCCCTTTTTGCCATCGATTGGAGGTAGGAGACGATCAGGCGGCCCGCAGCCGTACGTCATTTGGGCTACTGTGCCTAGGCACCTGTTGACGTGAAATTTGATTCTCACGTGTACTACGCTGGGCCTGGGAGATTTGCTTGCTCCTGAGGGCAGGTCCTTATTCGACGGGTTCTGAGCGTGCTAGTTGACTTGATCCTGCAATCAACAAAAATAAAACTCAAGTTAAATTAGGATCGTTATCGGCCTCTAGGCCGATAACTGGAAGCCGATACCATATATGTTGGGATCGGCCTCGTGGAGAGGAAATAAACTTGGATCGGCTATTTAGAGGATTAGGTTCATTAATACTTAATTTTCATTAATAATAAACTTAGTAGGTCGGACCTAACCGATGCAGCACAAGATTACGATTAACTATATACAACATCTTTGAACCAGTTTTAAAGAAGTTGAAGCCGATACAAGCAAAATATAACCTATCGGCTGAAACCCCGATAGAACCATGCACATCGTGATCGAACGTATTTAACCCAGTTGACTCTAGAAACGGATTGAAGAATTGGGCCGAACCAAGACAGCTTAACCCGATGACTATCATAAATCGATTTACATAATCCGATACGCGACATACAAGATGGTAGATATATCGTGTTGTATATGGTCTTACCCTGACATGTTATTATCAGAAGTAACCTAATTAGAATATCGGACCGAACCGAGGAAGTTCTAATTAGCATCTAGATTAAAATATTGGACCAACCAAGAAAGTCCTAATCAAGATGATCCGATGCAAATATGCCATGGTTGATCTAAAATCTAACGATATATATGATACGCAACATATAGATCAGCATCTAAAGCGATAACCGATCGACATGAAGTTCGACGAGATCTTACCAACTGCCGTAGTTCGAACCAAATCGATGCTGCACGACTCGAGAGCTCAATCCGCCGAAACCTAGCAGAAAGCTAAGGTGGCGATGCGCCGAAAATTGTATTGATTCCCTTTTTACAATGCCTAGGCTACAATATTTATACCCACAGGCAATCCGACTCCTAATAGCACACGACTCGATCGGCTTAACATATGTGATCATTACATAAAAAGGAAATTGACTCCTAACTTTACAAAACTAGGACTCTAATAACCTGCAAATAAAGAAAATAACAAACTTTCCTAATTAAGATACAATTGGCTTCCAAACATGGAACCCGTAACGGCCCATCATAGCGCTCCTTCATGTTGACTTGCTCTTTATCGGCTTCAAACTGGATCGGTTTCAACCAACCCGATCGCCATTGTTCACATCTTACCCGATACTCTCCCAAATTCTCCAATCTAGCCTCTTATCGGCTTTATCCAAAATCTGGTATCAACACATGCCCCCCATTCCGAAGTAGTTGGAAAACGCTTCGGAATAAATCATAAGTCCAGATTTAGTCCTCAGGCCCATCTGCTTCATAGCCCATTACCAGACACGAGGCTGGCGCCTCGATTTCCGGAGTAATCATGATCGTGGGTAAAAATCCTTTTTTACCGCAACCCCTCGTCTTCTACGCTTCATTCCTCCCGAAGTTTTCTCACTCCTCTTTGCTTCCCTTACTTCCGGCGACGCCTCCGGCGACCTATTGCTCGATTCTCCACCAAATTTCACTGCCGGCGACTGCCTCTGAGATGGCGACTTTTGAGAACATTCCTGAGGTAACTTTCTTTCCTTGTTCCTTTCTTCGGCATTTTAGATTTACTTTTCCGCAATATTGTATGAAACCATTTTCACTGTTCATGTTCTTCACGTTCTTCACCACAAGATTTTCACCAGATTTTAGGTCTATTTTTTTCGTTTTGATCTTGATTTTCGTTTAGGCCCTACAGAACCAAATCTTGATTCCCTGATCCGATGTATCGAACACATTTTTCCTGGGTCCGATGGATGACGCGGACCCAACAGCTTTTATCAACGCAGAAACCAATCGGGTTCCGTTCAAAACATCAGTCATTGACATAACGGATTGGAAAAACACTCTCCGCTCTTGGCCATCCACCATGCCCAAGATTGAACCCAGGTGGAATGAATGGTTCAATCGGGTACAAAAGGCCTATCGCACATTTTGGGGTCAAATCGGCATCGAGCAATGCCTGGACTTGTCAACCGTTTATTACGAGAAAGATGAACCAATTCTGACAGCTGCCCCTTACTTCTGGTCCAACGGCTTGAATGCTTTTATGTTTGGAAACGGCCCGATGACGCCAACTTTACTTGACGTCAAGATAATCACCGGTCTGAAAATCTCTTCTCCTGTCAATTTAGCCGAACTCAAGAACCACATCGTCCACCATCGGATTGAAACTGGTAGCAAAGGCTGGTCTAGCTACATGGTGTTGACACCAGAATTTGGATTTGGCCTAAAATAAGCCGATACCGAGATAGAAGATGGTCGAGTCAAAATAAAAATAATCGGGATCGGGACATCCAGCTGCCAGTACGCTGTGAACATGGTGTGATCGGCTAATTTTCATTGGGAAACAAGGAATCTAGAATTACTGTAGCCGATGGTACTGTAGCAGCCGATGACGCTATAGCCGATGGTACTGTAGCAGCGCGACACTATTCACGGAAGATGGAAATCAAGTCAAAAAGAGAATCGTGAAGGCCGCACATAGAAGTTTAATTCTATCTATTAATTAGGCATGTTTTAAATATTTCCTTATATAATTAGGAAGGTTTGTTAGTTTCCTATTCCTAGCCGATTAGGACTTATATGTTTTCTTTTCTTGTTAGGAAAGTTTTGTCTAGTATCCTATTAGGACTCAATAAGACCCAAGGGTATAAATTGTGTACCAGGGGTCCCTGTAATTTAAAGCTCCACATCAACAATACAATCTCGGCGCATCGCCACCCTAGCTCATGCTAGGTTTAACCTACTCGACGGGTTCTTGACTGTTCTATCGGGGCTACAAAGGTTCGCTTTAGGATCTTTGTATAGATTAGTCGAGATCGGGGTCTTGCTACCAAGCTGGGCTACATCGGTTAGGTCCGACCTCCGGCGAAGAAGTAAGTTCCTTCGACGGCGTTTGTATCGGGGACGATTGATACTTTCTCGGTTAGGTCCGATATATCGATCCAACTGACGCAGACGTTGCCTATCTGATATCTCAATTCTATTTCTAATTGCATCATGTTTAGAGACGCATCGGTTTAGTTGGAACTGTCTCGGTTAGGTCTGATCTTCTGTCTTAGCCGATATTTCTCTAATCACAATGCTGTTTTAAATAGATTTGTTATATCCATCACTATACATAATGTCAGTCGTCGTTATGCTTAGATCGGTTAGCAATAGTCTTGGCGCAAGCTGTCTCGACCCCGCTCGATCCTTCGGGCCAAGACTAGAGCTGATCGGTTTAGGTGCATCGGCTTCGGCGTGTGTAGTTTCATCGGAGGGTTAGCCGATGAGTTATCCTATGACTAGATCTAAGTTTTGTATCGGCTTCTCATGTTATATCCTGTTTATAGCCGATACTGTTATTGAGCTCACTTGTTTATCTGATTACTTAGATCTATGTCTAACATACAGCCGATTGCCATCAGCGTTCTATCTACAATCGGCTTGCAGCGCATCGGATCGGCTTGACAGCCGATCGGCTACCGGACTGTCATCGTCAACATCAATCGGAGGCGCTACAACACATCGGCTTGACAGCCGATCAATTCCTTGGCGATCAACATACAACATCTTGTCGGTTGCAGGATCAAACTGACTGCACGCCCGCAACCTCAACGTTTAGGACCTGCACTGGAGCTAAGCAGATCTCCCAGGCCTTCGTGTTTACGCGCGAAGGACTCTATCGGCCAGCGCACCCGACGGCAACGCTCCATCGGCCAGTGGCAGAAATTTGCGTCAACACATGGCCATTCATATGAAGACCAGGAGAGTCGACCGTCATGAACACATCGCTTTCTTGATGACGTGGCTAGAACACTTTGTCTTCTGTGGGTCAACTTGTGCCCCCACCGGCAATTAGCAGCTGCTAGCTAGCAGAGCAATTAGCCGATAATCAAGACATCTCTTTAGGTCGCATTTTGCTGGGTGAAACTTATCGGATGATGAACGATACATCCGTTTAAGTTGATCAATAATGAAGCCATTACTACTGGTGGTCCCTGGTGGTTCGTATAGATGTTTTTACATCTATATTTCTCAAAATACAGGAGTGACCAGCTCTAAAAGACATCAGCTATCCCATGGATCATTATCAAGTCGCAACCCATATAGAACAGCTCATTGCTAAATGTGCCTATGACGAAGAGACCGATTACACCACACGCCGATGCACTTCCATCGGTGAAGCACTTCGCATGTTCCCAGGCCATGCTGCGAGTAAGAAACATACATCGGAATGGTTTCAACTCTTCTACATCGGCCCGAACGACGACAATCAAGTTTGGTATGCTTATGGCGACCTCGTCAATGATTTTGAGAACCCATCGGACATATCCTTGATTACCCCTTTTGAATCTGATAC
>CM002476.1:30200931-30261780 GCA_000325765.3 Leersia perrieri
TGTGGTTGCACTTTGTAAACACATATTGAAGCAATAAAGTTGATCTACATCTACAAGTTCTTCGATATCGTGTTTTTGGCGGCGGTTCCAGGGCCCCGACGGTCAGACCGCCGGCGTCGGCGCGGTCAGACCGGCGGTGCGGTCAGACCGGAGGTGTAGGCGTGGTCAGACCGGCTACGCGGTCAGACCGGCCTAGACACTGCGGTCAGACCGGCTTGCGACAGAGGGAGGTAATTTTTATTCCGCGAAAAATTACTGGTTTTTGGTGTTCCAACTATTCACCCCCTCTAGTTGGTTTGTGTTCTTGTTTTCGATCCTACAGAAAGTTTTTGGTGTTCCAACTATTCACCCCCTCTAGTTGGTTTGTTTTCTTATTTTCGATCCTACAGAAAGGAGGTTGGCGACGACGTTGAGCAGCAACGACGGTCTTCGGCTTGATGCAGTTGACGTGGTTCCACCGAGGCTTTGACGATGAACTCAAGCTTGGTGACGACAGGCTGCGAGGCCGAGCTTGATCTTTGTGATGATAGTTGTCCTGACGGTGTTCGGTTGACTGGAACATGTTGCCGGGCTTGGTCTTCACGATGGGTTGCTGAAGAGAGGCGGTGCAACTGGTTGACGAGCCGCAAGGTCTTCAGTACTTGATGTCGATGACGACGTTCTCACTGCCTTGCACTTCGGGGAAGGGCAACACCGAGAACGGGCTTGACGAGACAGAACCGGTTGACAGGATGGGGACTTTGGTGGGGAGGGAAACGGCTGCGGGCGACATTGCAGAAGCGTGGGTGCAGCGAGACGGCTTTCCCACGAGGTTGCTGACGCCGAGGCAAACAGCGACGCGATGGCACGGCAGCGGCATGGTTACTGCAGTGGCTAACTGGCGATGATGGCAGTTGCTTCGCGACATGGTGGTGGACATGGCAACTGCAGCGATGGTGGTGCAGCAAGGCAAGGCAGCGGTGACACTTGACGTGGCAACAACGGTGCAACAGCGACACAGGGGTGTTGGCTGCTGTGGTGCGTGGCAGTGGCAAGGCAGCATCGCGATGGAGCGGCGGCAAATTGTAGCGGTGGCGCAACACGATGGTTGACAGGGCGGCGGTGGCACGACACCATGCCAGTGGTGGTGGCAGCAATGCGTAGGTGGTGCTGGGTGTGTGGTGCGGCAGCGAGGCGACACACCGGCGATGTTGTGGAGCAGCTGATGTGACACGATGACCACGGTGGTCACATCAGCATCGGCGCTGGTGGTGGCATGTCTGACACTGCGCTCTGGCGAGGTAGACAGCGCCGACGTGTTGTCGGAGGAGAGATCGATGCGGCAGCGAGGATGGTGGCGACGATGACAATCGGCAGCGACCCGACAAGACCGAAGAGGCTGCCGGTGAGGATTGGATCATCGGTGACGGAAAACACAGGGTACAGCTTGTAGCAGCGATGCCGGTGGAAGAGGAACGGCGCTGGGGAGCTCCATGACCGGCCATCCATGGCAGCACATCAACAGAGAGGGAGACATGGCCGTTCCCAGCGATTGAACCATCAATCCGAGGGGAATTTGTGGGGGATTTGTTGAGGAAGATGAGACGAACCGATTTTTGGCATCAATTGGGAGAGGAATCAAGTGGAGAGGAAGATCAATCACAGGGGTTCCATTGTTTCTTCTGGAAGAGAGAGAGGAGGGGAGGAGTCGGCAGAGGTGGGGTCGGTAGAGGAGAGGAGACGATCTCTCCTGTCTTGCCGTGAGGGAGGGGGAGGTGGAGAGGCATGGGTGGCATGGGCTGAGCCCAAGCCGATGGGAGGAGCGGTGAGAGGAGATGGGCCAAGGCCCGAGACAGGGACAGGACTTTGGTCCGGATTCGGCCCAAAGGAAAAGGAGAAAAAGCGAACTTCGGATCAGCGGAGAGAATTTTTGGACCGACTTTTGGCTCAAAAGAGGAGGAGGATTATTTTTATATTTTTCATTAAAAAGCTCTGACATTAGGTTATTGTTGCTTATTAATATTATCGATACTCTGTAAATTCAAGTTAAAATTGGGGAGACAATTTAGAGCATGGAGAATTTAACAAAAATACTCCGACGCTCGCTCAAATTTTTCATCAACGTATTTTATTGTTTGATGATTTCCTTTGGTTTTTATTTAATTTCTATTATTCCAATTGAGAGGTGATTTTTAACTGAGATGGATTTATCGGGACGCGACAACAATATAGGAGTATAGTTGGTACCTTACAATATCTAACACTCACTAGACCAGATATTGCCTTCTCACAACTGTGCACTGGACAAGATTTGTGCCTTACACAATATAGGTGTGTCAGCTTCTTCATGCACCCACAACTGTGCACTGGACTACAGTTAAGAGGATTCTACGGTACTAATATGGGACTTAATATACACAGATCGGGGTCTACCCTTGTTAGTGGGTTTTTAGATGCAGACTGGGCTGGCAGTATAGATGATAGAAAGTCTACCGGAGGTTTTGCTATTTTTATAGGCTCAAATCTAGTGTCATGGAGTGCTAGGAAACAAGCCACTGTTCTCAGGTCTAGTACCGAGTCAGAGTACAAGGCCATTGCAAATGCAACAGCAGAAATAATGTGTGTACAAACGTTGTTAGCAGAATTGGGGATCAAGAGTCCTCAAGCAGCAAAAATTTGGTGTGATAATCTTGGAGCCAAATATTTATCAGCAAATCCAGTTTTTCATGCTAGAATAAAGCACATTGAGGTAGACTATCACTTCGTCAGAGAACATGTAAGTCAGAAGTTGTTAGAAATTGATTTTGTATCCTCAGTTGATCAAGTTGCAGACGGATTCACTGAACCTTTGTCAGCTCGTCTGTTGGAGGATTTCAAGAACAATCTTAACCTTAGACAGTATGATTGAGAGAGGGTGTTAAACGCTATATATGTGTTCAGGTTCATTGTACCGAACTCCCTGATCTTCCTGCTTAATTATGCGCATGTGATAACAACAGAATAGGATAGATTTTATCTCTTGTTTTGGTGTAATCTTCCTGGTTGTTTGGTGATGATAAACCGACTTCCTTCACCTATGTAAACGCCACGGCTGGGGCTTTTCCAGCTATTGATTAACGCGTAACCGGCGCACAACTTGAGTGCGGCGTTCCTCTACTTTCTCACAGCCTCCTTGCCAGGTCAGATAACATTTGGATTATGTGGTTGAGACCAGTTGGGCCAGCGTAATGCACCAATCTAGTGTGGTAGTCAGTCAGCTTGGCTGACTAGGTCGGTTGGGCCTAGATCGACCCCCTCTTCTGCCTAGTTGATGCCCTCACAGCTAACTTGTCTGAACTCTGAAGTGGCCGGCCAGCCAAATGATCTTGGTCTGGTCGGCGTCTTGCTCATTAGAATTCACCTGACTTTTTTAAATGTCATCTACAAATAACTAAGACACAACAAAACAAAACTAGTGGAAATAGATTAGTCTAAACCAAATAGATGCATTTTTTGACAGATCCAAATCGATGCATTGAACATTGTTTTACCCATTTTATTGCTTAATGTTGGTAGTTGAAATGGAGTTTAACGGCCACCAATACTAATGAGTCTAGCTAAGCGTTCCAACGACTGTAATTAAGACAAGCGCATGTTGTACAACCTTATTTTCCTAAATTTAGTCTCTTGCATACTAATAATATTACTTTAAGATGTGAAAAAAGGGGAGAGGACGATGTAGAACCAAGGTATAAAACTTTGAAATATTATTGACACAATTTGTTTTTTAGAGTATATATGTGTTGGTGATTTTTGTTTTCCAATTAGTTTGTTTGCATGTACCATTGGATCTTATGTGAATTATACATTCTTCTTACGTTGATACCGTGTTTCCCAAGAATTGATAAGAAGAAATATGCTTGCGCCACGTGTCCGTAAAATTAAGCGGGCATAACATGTTCCTAGGTCATATTATCGCATAAAAAAACAGTTACCTTATTTAGACGTACAACACCCCAATAAAATTTACAATATTGTAAACAACAAACAATTAATTATTTGTCGTATCTAAGCTTTCTATAGGCGTGTTTATATTTAAAGTAATAGATGCCCTCCACCAATTATGAACACTTATTTTCCCGCGTTTCATGCATGCATCTTGCAATTGTACGTACTTAGTCCTAACGTCAGCATGATAGGACAACTTTTAATTATATGTTAAATTAACTATAAATATTCGGATAAAGAGATTGTCCTGCTAATGAAACCGTTTTGTTTGGACTATGGATTGTCGAAATCTATCACGTAGCATATACAAAAGGGATGTCATTCATTTCTGCTGCAGTGCTGCTCCGAGTTAAAAACAAGCATAGATCGAATTGATCTTGGTGAATTGATCCTGTGTGTTTGCATCTCTAACCGGCCGAAGCACATCCACGTGGCACGTGCCACGTGTCATGCCAACCAGGGGTGTGACCGGTGGGGCCCACTGCGCAGCGGGTCGTCCAGATCCCTCTGATCGTACCCCAGATCAGCTATCCCACGCGCAATACTTGTATTTAAGCTCCCATCGGCCTCCTCACCCTCTCCCTATCTCACTCCCTCTGCAAAGGCATGTCGTCTTCCAGAGATGACGGCTCGTCGAGCTTCGAAGTCGTCGGCCCTCCGGCGCCGCGCCCTCGCCCTCGCCCTCCCACGAAAAGCCTTCGCATGAGAGCCGAGTCGCCGCCGCGCCCCCGCCCACGCCGCGCCCCCGCTCCCGCCGCCGCCGCGCCTGCAGGCGCCCGCCGCAGCCGCCGGTTGGCTGAACAAGGTAAACATCTGGCTGCCTCCTTTTCCTATGCGTCATCGACGTCGTCATCATCTAACGGTTTGTTTTTTTGTGTACTTTTTTTTGGTTTGCAGCCGCCGCCCGATCCCCGCCGGCGTTCGTCCAGATCTGCCGGCCGCCGGACGTCGTGATGGCGACCGGCGACTGGCCGAACGGCCACACGGTGGTCGGATTCGTCGCCGCCGGCGCCGCCGGAAACCTGCAGCCGAACTATATTTGCACCTGCCACGGTAGTTCCTTCACGTCGGTGGAGTTCCTGCTGCACGCCGGGGCCACCGACGTGTCGCGGCCGGAGGAGAAGATCGCCACGTACCCGTGGCTTGGCGGCGCCGGCGGCGGACAGTAGGTGCGCCGGCGGCGAGGGTGGCCGGCGGGCGGCAGCAGGGGGCTGTCCGGGGGGAATAAAGTTATAGCGCTGGCATGTCCATCTAATAGCTGACTGTCTCTAAGTTACCTGTTAAATCAATTTCATCAAGTCTAGCTCGATCGTATAGATATTCTGGCAGTTTAATACTGTCTATAGAGTTCATTTTTGGCATTTCTTTTTTATTTCATAGATAGCAACAATGTAAGCCAGCTCTCCCGGACGAATCAATAAAAAGTTCCTGCGTTATGTTTGTTTTAATTATATATACCTGAGTTGATCAATAAGGAGTGCTATCGATCTTCGGACAGACGTACAGATCACACGCTGATGTGGCAAGGAACTTAGAATGGAAACAATTAACTGTAGCCTAGAATGAAGTAACGCATCTGATGAAAATAAGGAAGCATGTAAGGAAACCAGATGAGAACGTTTAAGAACGAACGAAGATATAGCATCATAAGGGTTTTGCTAAATTTCGGTCACCTGATCCCTCTAGCCACAATGGCCAGGGAGTTGACTTCTACGCACAAATAAGGCACGGAGGACTTCAATTCAAGGAACCTCACCGTCCATGGGGTGCCATATTTTTCAGCCATGGTGGTGGCGGAGCTCCTACAACGGTCCGACAAAGATGGCACTGACCCAGCGATTTACATTTTAAGGTTGGGGTACAGCCGTACAAGTAGAAGGGTTTAGGGTGGTGTTGGAAGGTGGGGGTTTCCTCAGGCCTATAGGGATGCCTCGGGAGCTGGTAGACCATTGCTAAATGACGATAAGGGCAGTGCGGCGAGACGGCGACAATGGCGTCTCGGCCGAAGGAGGGTAGAAGGGCGATGGACTGGCATCGGTGGTGAAGGCAACTCGCCAGCCTAGCTCGGAGGGGAGGAGACAGGAAGGCTTGGATCTTATCAAAAAATGCATGCCTCGTATGATGATTTCGTGTTACCCAAGAATTTAAACACGTAAAATGCTTGCGCCACATGTCCACATAGATCGTGGGTAAATCAATTATGAGCGTCTTTATTGGTGATATCATCACATGAATCAATAAAAAATGGTTATCTACCCGTATTTATACAACACTGGATTAAACTCCACAATATTGAATTTTTCTGAATGAAGGTTCCGCAATCAAGTACCATGTGTATCTACTAATTAATCTCTCATATTTGTATTGCAATCATTTTTTCCCGCGATTATGCATGTTTGTTGTACGTACCCAGTTCCCACGTTAGTATGATAGGACCACTTTTAATTAATTATCCGTACAAGTTGGTGTAAAGCCAATAGATATTTGCACGGTTAGAATTAATGTCCGCTCGCTTAATATAACCGTTGTGTATGGATTATGATTTGTCGGAATTTATACATGGATACGTAACTCATACAAGTGTATATGGCACTTCTAAATATTCATTCTTCACTGACCATGTTCTCTGAAATAAAACTTATTTCGCCCGTGATGCTTGGAGATAAAACAAGGCATAGCCTTCTTTTTAAAAACACAAACCAAACTAGTTTGATGGATGGAAGTAGATGCCACGTGTCATTCTTTGGAGGTGTGTGGTGTATAAATATGACAAAATTTGCTACATGACACTAAAATTTTACTTTATTTTCTGCAAGACACTAAAAAATTGTCTTTACTGGATGACATCGAAAATTTGTTGGTATAGACACCAACACCACTGATATAATATATTCAACATTAAGGAGAGATAAACTTTTAGTTGTAGAAAAAGGACAAGACGTCAATACTGCGACAGTCTAGGCCGACGTAAAGCGTGAATCGCCGTTGCATGCATCCACAGCCGTCGCATGCAGCCGTCCACTTGCGGTGGTCCCACGCCTCCATCCGGGGAATGAGAGAGCCTACGGTTGGGTGGACATGTGGCAGATGTACACATCTGGAGGAGAAGATAAATTTTTGGCTGAATCCACAGTACGATCCAGCAAAAATCCATGGACCGAATCCATTTTGGACCCAAGTTTCTGAAAACCACAACCCAAACCGCTCCCAATAGTTAATTCGTCCATTCAAACCGGCCCATTAGCAATCCATGGCCAGCCTAAAGTAAATAACATGCGAATGATTAAAATGCAACACATTCTGGCCTTCCAATTTCTAACCGGCTCATTAGCCATCCTTGCCATATAAGCGCTTGTATGATCAGTATATCTCGCTCTCCAGTGGTAAACAAACTAATCAATATATTTCACATCTCATCAATGTTGTTTTCCCCTTGATTTTTCCAGCTAGCCAGCGGTGGAGAGTAGTGCCACGACAGTTAATTGAATTTGCAGCGCCTAGCTAATAATGAGTAATATGTTTAATTAAGACCATATATGCACATACAGATATAGTTATGTGAATACAGGCTGGTCTGTAGAGATAAGAACATTCAAAATTCAAATCAAATGTTGTCATCAAAAATTCAAAATTATATCGTTGTTGTGATCGGAGAGATTCGATATATGAATGTACTTAATATTTAATGGTTTATTAATGGATATACATTGCGGTATAGATATATACGACGTAAAAGCTGGCATATTAATGGATATGCTTATCTCAGCGAGTCAATACTGTATCTATTAATGGACTAGTAAAATGCCCGTGCTAACGCTACGGTAACATTTAGAATGACCATCTATCTAAACCATAATTTCACATACAAGTGACATAGACAAAGATGTCCACCAAAATAGCAGTACACTGTAAATGGCACAAAAAAACCTTGTGTAAGGTAGGAAGTTCAAAAGTCAAAACAAAATCATATGAATAGTGTGTTCAAATGCATATAAAAATTATTACATAGTTAATCATTGCCGTACAATACCATTTCACTGAACTAAAGCTGCTTAGAAGAAAAATTTTAATATTGTCTTCCAAACATCAACAGAAAGCAAGAAAAATGATGAACAAGGGATTTAAAATCATTGAACTATATTCTCTTGTCTTGTCAAAGACCCTAAAGTCACCAGAAAGCATCATACTACATAAATTCGGGGGCCCTGTGCAAATTCAAAGCCAATGCTGACAGCTTAATGCCCTGGTTAAACAATTACATAGTTATGATGCATTGTTCACCAGAAAGCATCATTGGAGTAATTCGGAAAGCCAATGCATCATAACTCGGAAACCCAAAGTACCTGACAGCTTGATGCCCTGGGTAAAACAATTCAAAAGAATAAAATAGTGAAATAGTTATATAGATCAAGACACGAGCAAGAGTACAAGCAACAAAGAGATAGTTTTTGTCAGACACTTAAGAAAATATCCTTCAAAACTAAACACATAAAAGAATGACAATTACACCATAGCGTAGTAGTAGTAGACCACTTGGATTATTTGCTAGCACTATTATGGATGGCCTGTTTCAAACTATTAAACTCATCTAACTCACTCACCCGACAATCATAATGGTAACTCAGTTGGAGAATTAGTTCAAAGCTAGAGCCATCATAGCTGTAGGCCAGCACTTCAACCATACAACAGCCAACTCCAGAGCAGAAGGAAGAGAGGAAGTAGGCGCTCAAGCTCCTGGAGGAGGAGCAGGGACTTTAGCACTGGGAGGAGCTGATACTCCATCTCAAGAAGCAAAATGGCCCTGTAACATAAGTAATATGCATATACACAAGTACAGTAAATCAAATATAAGCATAATATTCTGAATAAAGCCAAATATAAGCATAATATAACCAAATATAAGTTTGGTAGTGGTCATATAGGATGAATCTTCAATCCATGGTTAGTTAAAAATAGTTATAATCTTAAAACTTTGGCCTCTCAAGCCTAAGTCCCAACAGAAGTTCAGTGGTTTAACATGAGTAAATCATATAGTTCTGGGCCTTCAATCTGCGACTGGTGATTGGTTCATTGGTGACCTTACAATTGCTAGTGATGTCTGGTTCATCCGGTTCCATCAACTTGCAAATGGTAAATGGCTCATTCAGGCCTTCTGTTTGCCATTGGTATTTGGCTAACCAGTGATCTTCCATTTGGTATGGATGTTTCATTCGCATGGGATCTTCCATTGGCCACAACAGAGCAGCTCTATATTCTGGAACTTGCAGAAATTTTGTATTAAAAAGATCAGAATGTCCTCAATGAAGGAATAGTCTATTTATTTTTAAGAAAGATAACAAGAAATTAGATAAACTTCATCAAGATTATATTATATAGAGCGCTCTCAATGAAGTCCGAAGTATATGTTCTTCTCTCCCTGACACCACAAATGCAAATGTTCTGTTGACCAATTCTTGAGCCCTAGGTTAGTCAAAACAGGAAATACCTAAGTATTAAAGGCATTCTCCACAAAAATTGATGATGTTAGATTCATATTCAAAAATGCTTTCTTATGATCATGGTTCAAACCTTTGTCCTAACAAAACGAATTAGGCCTTATAATTTGGGGCGGAGGGAATACCATGGTAGGGAAAAAGGCAATAAACCAAATCTCAGTTTCCAAATAACCTGTACCTTCGACTGAACACTTTCCAAATGAATATCAGAATATGTATAAAAAAGATCAGAATGTACTTTCTATGTACACAATGTAATTTTTGTAGCTAACATCACAACTCTAAATTCTATAGCATTTGTATCTGGTATTCACACATTTATTTGTTGCTGGAAAACTACTTCTAGTACAATACACATTATAAGAGCAAAATACATTATATAGTACCATAATCTATCTAAGCAAAGTAGCAAAATCATACTGCAATGTGATCATCATATCATACACCCTGAAGCTCTGTTCATCTTTTTTTTTAGGACAAAAAATCATTGACTTAACTATATGCAAATGTTAGCTACTTCAGAATTATTGTTGACTGCTCTGATGTGCATGAGTGTACAATTCCTAGAATGATTATAAGCGGTCATAGAACAGGAGGCAATTATAGATGCAATCCGAAGGCTAAAATCTGAGATAAAAGAGTAAAATGAGCCAAGCACATATATCTAGCTGACATCATATACTGATATACAGCAACCCGGTCGAATAAAAGATCTAAAATCATATACAGGGTACATTGGCTATATACATTTCCCACCTTATTAATTCGTGTTGAAATTCATTGCAGGAAATGCTCTTTCAATATAGTATTTCAGGTTATCAGGTGCACCACATACAAATGTTAAGTTATAAAGGCCTATTCACAACATAAGCACAATGGGAGGAATTGACGAGAAAATTGTTTGTTTGTCTCATATGGGGACAGATATAATGTTGTGGAAGCAAAACTGCATAATTCGTGTTAGAACATCACGAACGCATCAGAAAAATTGGTATGTGCTAATCGGCAAAATAAAGCTGTGATTAGGGCTATGGGAGAAGAATTAATACCTTATAACAAGATTCAAACTGGATCCTGCAGACTCCATGACGCCAACGCCCTCGTACTGGTGTCCTGACGCGTTGGCGCAGTCCTTGCAGTCCAAGGCGTCAGCCCAACGGCGCACTGGGTCGACAGAGCCTTGGATCAAGGGCGCGGCGATGGCGTCGCCCCTGTTGAACGGCGAGACGACCCTGGATCGGCGGCGCGCACAGATGCAGTCTGAGTCCCTGGATCTCCTTGCTGCCCTTGGCAGGCGGCTGCGGATCGGAGAGGAGGCAGCTCGGCGGACTGTGTCTGCAAATCGGCGAGGTAGAGGGTGTGGGTCTCGCGGAGTCAGGGTCGGGCGACGGTCTATGGAGGCATGGGTAAGGGGCGGAGGCGGCAGAGATTGTCACCGAAGCGCCGCGTCGGCGACGAAGACCCTGCGATTTTCCGGCAGGAGAGGGTCGAGAATGGAGACCGGGTGGAGGCGCGTGAGCGCCAGGAAATCCGCCTCCCGGTTCCGCCGCTCCACCTCTCGCTCCATGGAGGAGAGCACCTCCTCTGCCTGGCGCGTCACCCATCGGTTGAGCAGCCGCGACTCCCGCCTCCGCTTCCTCGCCGCCGACGATTCCGGCTCCTCGTCCGTCTAATGCCCACCACCGCCACCGGCCCACGTCGCAGCGGATCGCGGACGAGGTCCTCGAGGTCCCAGCGGAGATCGGCGGCGGCGCCAATCCAGTGGTGGATTGATTGATTGATGGAGATTGAACTGCGGAAATGGAGGGAAATGAGGTGGAATTGGGGACTATTAGGGCAGCACCTTCCTCGGCGGAAGGACGGGAGGAGGCAGCGGCGATTGGGGAGCGCGGGGAGGGAAGGCGGCGTTCGGGGAGCATGCGGAGGAGGCGTCTCCTCCCGAGGAGGACCGAGCGCGATGGCGGCGGCGATCAGGGAGTGCGTGGAGGAGGAGGAGGAGGCGGCGACGTTAGGGTTAGGGTAATGCGTGCGTGCGTGCGAGGGAGAAGGACGGGGCGCGCGGGGGGAGTGCCGGACACGGGCGCGCTGTGCGTGCGGGATGCGGCGTAGATGGCGGAGGGGCGAGGGGCGTGCGCGTGCGAGAGAGGAAAAGATCGTGCGGCGTTGGATTGCTAATCCGACGGTACAGATCGCACGGTGGTAGAATCATAAATTGACAGAGGAAACTCCTTCTTTTTATTTTGGTTTAGATTTAGATATGGCCTTTGATCATTGTCCAAATATGTCTGTTAATTAACTGAAATCCTCAATGAGGTTATGACTCTCTCCTTGGTTTTCCACTAAGCTATGTCCTTGCCTGGCCCCATCATTTTTACATGAATTACAAAAGTCCTTCAATCTCACCACTTTTGTATTTAGAGGCATTTTTCACAGTGACTCAGTGATCGAGATTCGAGACTAGGTAGGTTTGCTCCATGGCATGGAGAGATATAATCACGTACTTTAGAAAAATCATTTCTCATCATGATAACATCTTGTCATCTTGCAACTAATTAATATTGCACGTATACTGCAAATTAATCGTCCTTGCATGAGCAGTAAGAAGATAGGTACGTACACATACAAAGTACAGAGTTTCTTTCTAGCTTCCTAGTACTGTGCAAGCGAGGTTGATTAGATTAGCATAAATATTGCCGGCACGTTAATTACTGCTATTTAATCCCTTGGATCTTGATGTACCACGGTACAATATATTTCAGGACACGTACTATCTATAGTAGTACGTACCCCACTTTGGTTTCTCGGATCCATCTTGATTTACTAAGTACTTTGCCGCTGTGTTTTCTGTCGATGGCACAATCATCTTCCGCAATACTGCAGCCCCATCGCTAACTAATCACTCTCTTTACAGTATATCAGTATCTTAATTGTGTGCAATTGCGTATACAAGTGTTTGCGTTCTGGTCCTTCTGGAGTACGCTGTTACCATCGCAGTACCTTATGAAAGCGCATTTCTATCTTAAACGCCTTCCTACTGCGAAGGCGGAAAATCTTTGTTACGTGGCGATCCTCCAGCGGGCCCACCAGCCAGCGGCACACCGCCGAGTTGGCCCCACCTGTCACAGTCACGCGCCGTTAAAACTTTGTCGGTGAGCGCAGCAAAAAAGCACACACCTCCCTTCCCTACGGGAAACCCGCAGCCCCACGCACCAAGCCTCTCCCAATCCAAACCCACTTACGCGTGGACCCGTAACAACTGGGCCCCACACGTCATTGACATATGGGTAGTCCGCGTCGGGTTTGTCCCCGTCCCCCGCCAACGAGGGCATCCGGCGCGGTCAGCTTTAATACGAAACCCCACCACCTCGCGCCGCTTCGCTGAGCTGTGAGAGGAATCCAAAATAGAAAGAGAAAAAACAAAAAAAAAAACACCAGTGAAGAAGCGAAGCCTCGCTGGCCGGCGGCGGCGGCGGCGACCGCAGTTGCTGGGGAATGCGGCGGCGGTAGCTGACTAGCTGCTCGGATCGGAGGGAGGTGGAAGAATGGGGGTGTGGAGGGAGGGAGCGGGGTGGTGCTTCTGCTCCGGCGGCGGCGGCGGAGGGGGGAGGTCGGAGAAGGTCAAGGCGGCGATCTTCTCGGCGAAGTCGGCCGCGCTGGCGTCCGTCGTCGTCGGTGGTCACGGCGGCGGCGGCGGCGGCGGTGGCATCGGCGTGCTGATCCACCGCAACCTGCTGCTCACCACGCACGGCAACCTCCCGACCGCCGCCGCCGCGGAGGACGCCGCCGATGCGCTCCTCGGCCATGGCCGCCTCGCCGCCCGTCTCGTCCCTCACAGGTGAGCTCGAGCTTCGCGCGCGCTCGCCGCTGTGAGATTTGGGATTTGCTTGTTTTTTTTTTCCTCTTCTTCCAGCCGCTCTGATTGCAGAATGATTTGGTAAAACTTAAATTGAGATCTGCTTGCTCCGCCGCAAGCAAGCATGGCGAAAGCAGCTGTCGAGTGGGGCCCACGCGTCGGCACTGGGCGGATTTGTCGGCGGTGGTGGGAGAGCTGTTGCTGCCAGTGATGATTAGCTATAATGCAGATGATTAGGGGAAGGAATTCCTAGTCAATTGTGGGGGTTTATTTTGTGTTCGGTAGTTGTAGACTTTGGGCGAGATCGTTCGTTGTGAACTTGAAGTGATCAACTGATCATGATGATGATGCTCACAAGCTGGATAGTGCATTGGGGGGTGCTTTGTACAGTTGGACAGTAGTATTTAGTACTTGTATTTTGTGTCAAAAGTGCTGTTGGTCTTTGGAGTAGGTAGCAAGCACAGACCTTCAATAGTTGGTTGTCAACAGATAGAATAATCAAGGTGGTGCATAGATTTACTGTTATCTTGAGTAATTGTGTTTCTTTTGATCTGTGGGAACTGGAAAGCTTAGGACGGACATGCAAGAAAAGTTATGACACATTGACACCCACCAGCAATAAGTGGTTCATGATAAAAAGCAGAAAATTTAGCTGAAGAAAGGTTCAAAGTGTCTTAATTTTCATTTTATGTCAGGTCAGACTTGGTGGTCTTTACTGCTTTGTGAAAAACATTTTCCTTTCTAAGTACTACTGCCTCATGATTGTTGCATGTATGTTTTTGTGTTTGAGTAAATTTTCCACTGCTTGCTTCTTATTTTGCTTGTTCCAACATCCTTAGTACATTCTTTCTGAACCTTTTATTTATTTGTGCAGATTCTTCATTACCAGCCCGATTCTTGACCTGACAATAGTTGGTCTTGATCCTGTGGAGAATGAAACAACTCTGCAGTCCCAGCAAACTCACTATTTGAAAACATGCTGCAAACCAAGCCTAGATCATGGAAGTGTTGTTTACCTTCTGGGTCATACAGGAAATAAGGAACTTGTGATTGGTGAGGGAAAGGTTGTGATTGGCACAGACAACCTCATAAAGCTCTCGACGGATGGGGTGACATGGTGCCCTGGCTCTGCTGGTTTTGATGCCCAAGGAAACTTAGCCTTCATGATCTGTGATCCCATGAAGTTAGCCTCCTCCCCCACTACAAGGTCATCTTCTACATCCTCATCTTCATCACATTCATCGAAGAAAGATCACCCAATGCAATTTGGTGTCCCCATATCTGTAGTTTGCGACTGGCTGTATCAGCATTGGCAGGGTAACTTGGATGAAGTTAGCAAGCCAAAGCTGCCCCTTGTTCGGCTGATGTCCAGCAGGAGTGATCATTCAAGCACCTCATTCACTCGTCGCCATGTGTTCAAGCCTGCAGATGATGAGAATGATGATACATCGGTTTCTTCACAAGTAACTTCTAAGCCTAGACATCAGCAGGGATCAGGTAGCTCGGCCAATGCAAGGATATCACATGATGTGAACCCGCTGGTTGATCTGCGCACAAACAATGAGCAAGGGGTTTCGACGCCAGAAATATATGAATCACCACGACAAAGTTCCTGCCAAGGCCAGAAAGATGCTGGGTCAATTCAACTTCTGGATATCAACTTCCCACCTAGCGCTCCGAAGACCATATTTCTACCACTGCCACTGAAGCAAATGCTTTCTGATGAGAACAATGCTGATACTTCCAGGCCTAGAAATCAATCTAGAGACAATGGCTTCCCATCAGGGATAATATGGCACCGTAATTGTGAGGCTCATTCAAGGGATCTTCCAGTAGCTCATCTGCCAGATGATTGCAGCAGTGAGGGGCAGTCAAGCTCGTCACCTATTGAGCCATTAGAGTATCGAAATGATGACCACTTCAGTAGTGAGGAGGAAACAATGTACTCAGCAGAAACCATGGAGAGCCGGAACATTCCAAGCCCCAGGGAGAAGCATGTTGGGAGGAGCCAGAGTTGTGTCACCTACAGCAGGTGGAGCTCACCAAGGACGTCGACGGTACAGAACGGAACCTTGAGAAAGCAGCACACACTGGTCCCTGTGCGCAAGAGTCACTCGCAGAACACGCCTCTTCCGCAGAGGAGTCATGACTATCTGAGCCCAACAGTATCCTCGGCTATGAAGAAGAGGAACTCAATGGAACAGCAACAGCCCATAAAGCCACGGCGGAGCCTTGTTCAATCTTCTCCAAAATGGATGTTCTGATGCTTTTCTCCTTTTGGTTTCCTGGAGGAAATGATAGTGCAGCATCAGCACAGCATGCCGATTTTTGGTGGAAATATGCTGCTCTCATGTTTCTTTTTCCTCTGTAAGTTGATTCCCGCTTCCTTAGTTCTTTCTCTACGGCATTGTGTGTGTGTGCAAAATGACTTGGATAAATAAAAGGAAAAAGAAGAAAGAAAAGAGAAGTCCGACATAGAAGGTTACAGATCACATGTGTTCAAGGCATCAAGCCTGAGCTGTTTGCAAAGTGATGTATTTCGTTTGTAGGGTCTGGATGTAAATTGGCATAGCTTGTACTTTAGTCTTGAGTTCACCATTTAAACTGAACTTTTCTTACCACTTCCTTTTTGGCCATAATACCCTGCTTCTACACGTTTTTTGTTAGTGTACTTTTCACGAGATTGATGGTTATATGATCATTTTGTTTGCTGTTATGCTAATGCATTTTTCTCTTTTAGTTGCTCATCTAATGAAGATGTATCATTTCCTATTAATTGTTATAAATTGTAGCAGGAAAGGAAAGAAATAATGACATAACTGTCCTTTCCAAATTTTATCACGCATGCAAGAAATTGGAGGGATACAAACATGTGAACTACTCTGCGGATCGAAATTGTGATTTGGCTTGGCTTTGTTGCCTGGGTGCAAGAAATGACAATTTTTTTTTTGAAAGGGCAAGAAATGACAATTATTTACTGGCGTGTTGGTTAATTGGTTTGAGCGCATTTGTATGCAGAAGAAAGTGGACAGCTCCCAACTTACGTTTAGCAGCTTGTTCGCACAAACGTACGTGGAGCATTTCCATATTTCGGTTTGGATTCTTCTGAAGCATCCTGTATTCCTGTTTGTGAAATGCCTGGCTCAGTCAGGGAGCACCAGCACCGGGGCAGTCGAGCACCACTGGCTCATGATGCTTCTCATTCCGAGTACGATTGCCAAGCCGCATGCCTAGAACAAATTCTGGTCTTGGGCGCGCGCGCGTGTTTTTGCTCATTTTTTGGTCTCATTCTGTTCTGTACGGAAGATTTCTATATATGTTTAATTAAACAACACATTTTCCAGAATAAGGGTACGCAGCCTTAATAATCTCAAACAATGTCGAATTCACAATAATTTCAAATTCAAACATATGGAATGCTGAAACATATGATGAAAGTCAACTTGACCGGCGAATCCAACTAAGCAAAGCATCGGCATGGTTTTCCTAAATTTTCTTGAAGTTGTTGCTTTTCTGGCTCTCTGCACATGGAATCGTGGAGACGTCGTCGCCACTCTGTCCCAAGATACAACGCACAGGAAACACTGAATGCCCAACAATTTGCATCAATTATGCTTCTTTCTTTGCAATCCCACCGTCGTGGACACCTCCACGTTCTACGGGTCCATATCACATTTCTGATCAAAGCATCTCGATACTACACGGTTTAATAATGTACCTTATGTTTACACAAAGAAAGTAACTGAAACAGAGGTACACACACTACCATCAAATATCAGTGTTGGCCAATCAATGTTACGTCACCTAACCAGCAAGCATGTACACCGATAGCTTACAGGTTGTAAGCAAAGAATGAAAAGTAAATGAATAGATTCAAGCTGAGAATGAGATGATTGAGACATAAGCAGGGATAAGGAATTCAAGCTGGGATATAGACATACTCGGCTTTTGAAGTTACTTTTCCTAGTTCCATGAACGTGCAACCGCAACAAATTAGTTGAGTATAAGGTCAAAAGTAACTTCGCAATCATTGCAAAACCTGCATTATTCTCCTTAGAACGAGACAGCATGCATGAGTAGGCAACAACGGAGAGCCGGTATGATGGATGTAACAGAATGCAAGTGGAAGCACTTCTATTCAATGGTCATAGATGGGGGAAAACGTTGTCTTCATGACCATTGAGTGCTGAATGATCGACCCATTAGCTCTCTTTTGCCATACAACTTAGCATCACCTATGAACAGCACAAGCAATAAATAAATATATTTTTTCATGCTCCTTTGATTCCTACCTTTTGTTACGGCCTACTCAAGTGCCCCATAATCCTCAAAAACCACCTGAAAGAAAGGGGGGAAACACAAATATGTGGCAGAACAGCTTTCTATCAACATACCAACATTGTTTGCCTGAACAACACCAGTCAAGCCATAATCAAATGCTATTCCTTCAAAATATCCTCATAGATCAGGTAAACAGCATAATTTGATTAGCTAACCTAGGAACATGGGCTGCCTATGATGTATGTGTTGGTAGTGTTTTCTTTTACCTATTCACAGCTAGAGATTCAATGTACATGTATGAAGTTACAAAGGCAAATATAACTACAATCAAGCTAGTCAAACAGTGCGAAGCAGCTGGCAAAAGGTGTGAAGCAGAATGAATAACTTGATGAATATAAATTGTTTCTAACATTGAAAATTCCGTGAAACTGGTGTAATGCTATTTTTAAAAATTATGAAAGACAAAAACAACTAAAGGATTAAAAGGTTTCCTTGAGAATCAAAAAGACCAGCCAGCTTGTTAAGGTACAGGAAAAGAAACACTTCTAGGTTCTAAATCAAAGAAATAAAATACCAACTTCCCAAGCCATTAAGTCAAGCCTAGGATCCAGCGAAACAAATCACCAACCGACGTATCTTTATGACCTGGGTAAGAGTCAAACTCATACAGCAGTGGATGAATCAGTATGCTAGAACATAGCTTCATCAATATGCCGAGAGTCAAGCCAACTTTAGTACTTCCATGAATTTACAAATGGCTAGGACATAGCTTCATCTATATGCTAACTGATCCAAATTAAGCAAAGCGGTCAACAAAACATTGGTTTTCACAATCAGTAGAAAATTCTATTGCTGATAATCAATACTTTTCCCAGAGAACTGAAGAAAAATATAAGATAATTTATCAGCTTTGGTCACCTCAAAAATTTATTTGTTGAGTTTGACATATTTTCACATTCTAGTACAAGTGATTGAGACTGAAGAGATGTCAACAACCAAAAGGCACCGGATCTCTCCACTAGAAAACTACCAGAGTCTTAATCACATATCTTTGTGATAAAATCTATAAAAACACCACGGGCAAAGGATAGCGACACCACAACAAAGCCCTAGTACCAATCTCCAAATCACCTTCTCTTTTATCCTTAACCAATTTCATTGTAGCAACTACACCAATACACCATATAACAATAATCACCAAGAAAATAGCTAGAAACAGTAACAACTCTCACTTAAACTAAGCATCAGAAGGGAAGGAGGCATTATATCCTTTCCTACCCCCACTCTCTCACTCTACTACTTTTCGCTATTACTCGCATTTCTCACAATATTACTCCCATCTCATATCCCCATCACTCTAACAACAAATTCGTTGGCAAAGCTAGAAGCAGATGGCGCGGACGAGCGAAGAGATGATGATGATGAAGAGAGAACCACCTTTCTACTAGAGGCTGCAGCCGAGGCAGTCGCAGGATTTGGGGGTGAAGGAGCAGAAGCCAAAGGGGCGGTTGGGGATGTTGCAGTTGATGGCGTAGCAGCAGGGGGAGAGCTGGCATTCGCCCCTGGACCTGACGCAGCAGGTGCAGGGCGCGCAGAGCTGGAAGGATCCCAGCCTCCGCCGCGTCTCGTTCAGCACCATCGCGCTGAACCCGCCGCCGCCCGCCTCCGCCCCCATCATCGGCACCATCTCCACCTCCTCCTCCCTCTCCGCGCCGACCTGCAACGACGAATCACACACAAACTTCGGTACTCCGCGCGCAACGAATTGAAGCGATCTGGGAGGAGTGGGAGTGGGTGGTGCTTACCGGTGAGGTGGCGCTGCAATTGGAGAAGGTGGCGGCGAGGAAGAGGAGGAGGAGGATGAAGAGGAAGGTGGGGGTGGGCATTGCTGGTGGTGATGCTAGGGTTTGGGGGTTGGATTGAGAATTTGCGATGGCTTTGAAATTGGGGATTTGGATTTGGGGGGTAGTAGAAGAAGAAGCGAGTTGGTGGAAGGTGGAAGAGGAAGCGGGAGTGAAGTGAAGTGAGAAAGGCGCTTTCGAGGAGAGACGGAAACGAGATTGGGATTTGGGGGATGCGATGCACATATCCACGTCTCTCTCATGAATACGCACGCATGCCGGTGATGATGGTATGATGCCAAATTGCCATACCACCACCTGTCGTCATGCTACGACTTGTGCTTTTGTTTATTTTTCATCTCACGCTTTTAACTTTTGAACAGTACAACTCTGATTCCTTGCCCCCCTACCCCTCATTTATATATAGTTTCTCCTGTTTAAAATACTGAATTTATAAACTTCATTTGATAGGAAAATCAAGAGAAAATATTGTGAATTTCTCGCCTTCTTATCTACTTTGTAGTATTGCTGAAATAAGCTTATATTCCAACCGTAGCGATATTTATAAGCTTCGGCAACCGACGGTGTGACCCCTACTAGTTAGGGTTTAGAGATGGGTTGACGTTGAATGGGAATGAGAAAGGGGAGGATGTGTTTTAGGGTTTAGAGGGGGATAATCGTGGGGAAGGTAAACAAATGGTAAACAGTAGACACGGATAGGCAGTGAGACGGCGATGTCACTATTGAAGCCACAAGTTTGAACGAGGACGGTGGGCTGGATCAGAGGCGTGGTCACTCGTCTTTGTCCGGCTTAAGGAGGAGAAGTTAGGAGGGAAGGGTGGTGGCCCTGCCAGTGCTATATTAACGTCTTCCGGCATCGGCGAGGCAGGAGGGCAATGTGCTAGGTGGTGTAGGTAATGGTAGCAATGGCAATGACGCAATGCAATGGAAAGAAGCAAGGGCGAGAGGATAGACCATGGTCTAGAAAAGAAGGAAAAGGAGATAAGGCTACTATAGCAACACAAATCTCGAAGTGATCTAGGGTGTCCAACGTGTAAAATGTTGTCTAAAAATGTGAAATTGAGGAGATATTTTGTCAAATGTGATTTAGACAATCCCTTTTAAATAGGAGTAACAAACAAAGAAAATGTTTTATCCTCAAACGTTTACCATTTGTATTTATAAAAAAAATTAACAAATTCTCACAGGTGTATTGCATCCTAAACATAAACCATGAAACTACTATACCAGTTTACTGCATCATAGTCTAATTATATAAAGAAATAATAATAGTAATACAATATTTCATCTGTCTCATAATATATCTATATTTATCTATTGAATGTAAAAGGCCATATTTTGGGATGATATAGTATATTTAAAGCACTTATAATGACATCATCAGTTATACCCCTCACCGTCTTGAAAGGGTAAAAAAGCCCATGATGATCTGTTGTGTTCAGTGGCAAGTGGGAAATCGCCCATGAACTTTAGCGGCGACATAGCTTTGGTGGGAGCATGGGATGCATGATGAGTGATGACGCAACGGGTGGCGTCTGCTTCCTGCAGATTTGCAAGGTAATTAAAAAATGATGCTGATTTGCAAGGTAGGGGCAGTACTATATCAAAGTGCAGGAGATGGGTTTCCTCGGCTACGAAGTAGAGTACGAACTACTCGACTGTTTAGACGAAGATGGACGGACACGTGATTGGAGCCAATGCCAGCCTCTGCATTTGCCTCTCTAATGCAGGGACCGGATCCGGTTCCTATAATCCTATTTACAACTGTTGAAGTTCGGCTCCCTCACAAGTTTACAAAGAACAATTTCTGAACTTTCAAAAGTACGCATTGAATGTGTGAACGATGTTAAATTTTATGAATCTTTTTAATTATTTTCAGCAATTGTATATTGAAGATGTCCATGTCAGAATCGAGCATTTGTTTGGAACAAGAGAATGGAACAAACCGGGCCAGAGAAATCTCTACAGAGATTTTACCTGTAGGTTTGATCTGAGGCAGATTGTATGCATGCTTTACCACGAGAAACTTGGTTGGACCAGGTTCGGCACCTTATCATGCCAGCATTAATTTGGATCGTTGGAAGGAAGCCGCTTACTTATGAACAGGAAACAATGATGGTGATGTGACAGGCAGATTCAGTTGCCGCGCCTTTTTGGTTCTTCGTCCTGATGAAATGTACTCCTACATTTGCAGCTGGCAAATGAAGATGATAAGATTATAGGTTTAGCTTACACATCCTGAATACAGCTTCCAACTGATCCATGTAATTATACAACATTATGTATTGCAGATTAACAAAGAAAATAGAGATCATCTAATTTGAGCTCTCCGCAGCTTTTCTTAGCTTGCAACCTGGCATGAATGAAACATTTTAAATGATGCAACGTCTTAGAGCAAGAAGAAAGAAAACTAGAAAGTTGAAAACGTTACTTCGCTTCCCAAAGATCTTGCCTTAACAAAAAAATAAACTGTACATCTCCGGTAGCAACTCAATTTACAGAACTTTGATTCCGGGGAGTTAGGAGGGGTAACATTCACACAGCGCCTGAGACGGCGTGCGATGGATTTTTATACATCAACGGTGGTCGATGGGTCAACTGCCAGGAAGCCGCCTAGGATGTGTATGCAGATGGGGATGGGGATTGCAGGAGACGCCGAACCATAGGTACATTAGCTGAAGTAGAGCCGTAGGCATACACTCCCATTGGAGGAGCCACTGTTGGGTGGTCAAATTTGCAATTTGCGCCGAACTTGCAGATGCCATAACGAGAATAGAACTTGCACAGTTCTTCACCCTGAAAGATCTCCAAACAGCATTTTCGTGATCAAAGATAACATCCAAGGAAGTGTGTTGCTATAGAAACTACCAAAGATTAATATTCAAGGTAGTGCACTGCTACCAGATTACCATCTTATATTTGCAGCAACGCTCTTAGTGTTATCATGACATAATATTCCCAAGGTAAACTTTATGTACTACTTCAGAGAACAATGGAACTATCAGGTTTGATTTTGACATTCTAGCTCGTGTAAAATATTTGGTCATCAACGCCAACACTTTATGACCTTGCAAGAAAAATCTCCTAACTGAGAACAGGGAAAATTTATGAAGCATATGATTCATTTTTTTTTTATCTATGATGACTGTGAAGTCTGGACCTTTTATACCAGCGAATGACTGGGCAGGAAAAAATCTTACACAAGCAACTGCCCATAAGCCTCAAAAAGAGATGAAGGCATGAAGCAGTACAATGACAGACAATGGACGATAAAGCGATAATATATGGAACATGAAAATGGAAATAAGGATCAACAAAACATAAGTACGGTTAATAACTTACCGGACGTAGTGGAAGACCCACTGGACTTAAGAGACAGTCTGGAGGAGGCATTGATCGCACCCTGGGATGATGGAACTTACACACTGCACCAAATTTACAATCTCCGGTCTTCATGTAGTATTGACATTCTGGTTGATCAGGTCTTTCAGGAAATACATTCTCTCTCTGCAGTGCATATTGAGGTACAGGATATGAACTGGATCTGTAGGGCGATAACATTCCCTGATTGCTTGCACTGGCGTCAACTTGCTGTGAAGTTCCATAGGTTTGTTGAGCCCCAGGGGACTGCAGTCGACTCTCAGAAGATGAAACAGGCAGCATTTGGCCCTTGAGGTAAGCAAAATCACAAAAAGCAACTCTAATTATAGACTCCAGCAATTGGTGTAAGAGTGGGTTTCAATCTATAGTTTTTTAAACAAATTCAAGGAACTAGGCCAGTGTAGCCAAACTTAGATTGTAGGGAAAAATGCAGACAATAGATCTCAAAGGATTATTAATCAATACAAACACGGTACCACACAACAATCCCTACAATCCTTCTATACAAACACGGTACCACACAACAATTCTATAAGAAATAGCATTTGTTCATGCCCAAAAAATAATTGTTCAGCAATCATCTTATAGAAAAAAAAAAACTTGTTTCTTTCTATTAAATAAATCATTTCAAACCTAGTTGAATGAGAGAACATCAATGTAGGAATTGAATTGGAGTTTGGCATGCAACATTACTAGTGGCCTGTGGAGTCAGCATAGTTCTGGTGAAGATCACAACTAAAATTGATAATGATATATTTTACAATTCAGTTTTATTCTTTTCCCCCTGATACTCTTCAACTTTCAGTAGCAATTAAGGGTCAGTCCAGAATTGTTAGGAAATTAACAGAACATGAAAGACAATGCAAACAATGCCATGATTTGTGAAATCACATCTCTCCACTATAAGTCTATGACTATGAGAGGAAATGATCTTACAGGGTATGAGTTCCAGCTTGATACTTGAACAAGACCTTGCGGTACAATCATAGGTGCATAATTTGAGGGATTCTGCCATCTAGGACTTTGAATATAAGAACCTCTTGGAAAAGCCCAGCTAGCCATTGTTCCAGTGTAAGAAGGCGGGCCCGCAGTTGCAGAGGAATGTACAGAAGGATAAATAGGAGAACCACGTGAAGAAGCCATAGCATTGAAAAGTTCTGGATGGTGAAATTTACATGTATTCCCATATTTACACTGTCCTGTTTTTATGTAATATGAACACTCCTTTTCATTCTACAATAGCAAATAGGTTTCACTTCAGTACATCAAAGAGAATACCATAAAAGGAAAGGCAGGTGATATGCTGCGGCAATAAACTACAAACCGGTCGGAGTGGATATCCTAATGTATTTAGCTGAACCCTCCCTGCAATTCCAGCTTTTTCTCTGGGATGATGGAATTTGCATGTAGGCCCAAACTTGCATGTTCCAGTCTTCAGATAATACTGCAGAGAATTTTGAGAGAAAAAAAATCAATTAAACACTTGACCAACTAAATTACAAAAAACTATACTACCCTAGATTGCACAATGTCAACTATTCAACTCTACAAACATAGGCAAACAAAAAAAAAATCCAGTTTCCACACAAGGACAATCTGCAAGTGTGTGACTAAAATTTGGAGAAAACTGAAGTTAAGATAAGCCGTTCTGTTGTTGCTGCATGAACGCCTAACTAATGCATGTCATTATTGTCTGGCATCTGTTGTCACATGAAGAAGCAAGAATAAACATAATGTCTAAGGATCTAGGTACCCACATGAACTACAACCTTTTGTCAACTTATGGTGCACAAAATTCAATACCTCCTTTCTAGCTACATGGTTTTTCAAAACATATGCTAATCAGATAAACCATTTCTTCTCATATGCATACAGTGCTAGGCATTGTTAACTAATAAACCCTGACCTGAGTACAAGTACAATTTATGACTAACCAATGCTCCTGAATGACAAGAGAGTTAGTAATCGTAATTACCTGACATTCTGGTTGGCCCATCCTCTCAGGATATTCTCCTTTCATTCTGGCAGAGGCAATAGCCTAACATTAAACAGATCCAATGTAACTTAAGAATAAATCATGAAATATGAAGTAAAGATAAAACAATTAGTATAAGATATAAGATACACCTATGTAATTTATAGAAAACTGGCAATCATTACTTTAAATCTGTAGTGCATGACTAAGCAACATGAATATCCTATGCCTGCTGGTGGAAATTATCCAAAGGAGAATGCTTCCTTACATGTCATGAAGCATGAGTTACATACAGCTAAACTTTATTTCGAGAATAAGCAATTGTGTATCTTTTTTGTATTAAGAAGGAGAAACATACAGCTAAACTTGTTCCATTTTGCAGTTTTTCCCAATTACAGTCTACTCTTCGAAACTACACTCTAATGATGATATCCCGACCGAGAATGCCCCATGAAGCAGTGTGATTGTGATAAGAAACAATATTGCTACATAAGAACAGTTGGGACAAGTATCTATTCACCAGATTCCTATCCGAAGGATGATTGAACCTGCAGCTCATGCCGAACCTGCACAATCCAGTCCTGAGGTAGTAAGTGCAGTCCGGTTCCCCTGGGCGCTCAGGATATGGTCCGGGTTGCGTAGTGCCACTGCCGCCCATGGCCATCTGCTGCCACATACCCTCTGCAACCGACATTGCACACACCACATGAAACAAAAATTCAAGACCAACACACAAGATGAAATTTGTTCAGTACTACTATCAATAAGGATATGCTATAAAAATAGCCACATTTCACTATCAATGGCACAAACACAACAAACAGCCCCAAACACCACTTGATTAACTAATATCTCAACGAAATAATACAGTAGCAATATAGCATCCACTCATTTTAGATGTATCACAGACTACACTTGAAATTGTTAAAAAAAAAAGAAAGCTGACAGGCACATCAATGTCTAAGCAGAACGAAGAACACCACGAAAACCCCCCACTTCCGAGCCTGCCTTAAGAACACCTCACTACGAAGGGGAAAAAAATCCAATAGCTTTCGTTACAATACGATTCGATGGATTATAGCCCCGTGATTCATAATAAAAAAACACCAGGTGAGCACCCGCCAACTCCATCAGAAAATCCACGAAATACTAATTACCCGAGCTTAAACCTACTCATAATTAATCCCCCCGAAACCCCAATTCCACCAAAACAACCGCTGCAGGGGAAAAAGCGCCGGAGACAAGCCCTGCCTCACCTCCATAGAGAGCGGCGGGGTCGGGGGATGGCGCGTCCGTGGCGGCGGTGGCGGGGAGCTGCGAGGGAGGCGGAGGAGGTGGAGGTGGCGGTGGTGGCGGCGGCGCGGCGGCGGAGGCCGTCACCGTCACCACGGCGGGAGCGGCGTCGTCCATCGGCGGAGAGAGGCTGCGCGGGCGGCGGCCATCACGCGATCACCGCGACGGCGGCGGCGGCGGCGCGGGCGGCCATCCCCGGAGCTCCGGCGCGGTGGAGGAGGAGGCGAGTGATCGGTGGCGCGGTGGAGAGGAATAGAGAGAGAAGGAGGTTGTATTTATTCCTCTCTTTTTTTCTCTCTCCTGTTTTTGGTGCGCGCGTGCTACGTGCACTCGCGCGTTGCGGTGCCACCACGCGCCGCGTGCTTGCGTGGCATGGGCATGGAGAGAGCTGCTCGTTTTTTTTTTAAAAAAAAGTAAATTATTCTGGTCTTACTACATGATGAAAGAGTGCTTAAAAAAATCAGAGGACACGAAAGAGTTTTAAAACTATGGTCTTTTGTAACGACATGGAAGAGTATATCTTATTTTGCTTGGAAGTTAGAAACCACGATGTATGACGTATGAAGACATGAAAGAGTTTTTTAATTAATTTGTAATGATAGTTAATGTGTAATATGCTCCCCACTATCACAACATTTTGTCCTTTTAGACTACCATCTAGTAGACAAAACAATTTTAAACTGATGATTAACAACTCATTAAGTACATAAGGTGAATGGATTCATCCGGACGTTGGAAGTTTCAAAACAGGCAAAATTATACACGTGTATTTGGCATAGCATAGAGTTTTAGTGGATTTTATGAATAGTTTTTAACCAAAATTTTATAAATATTTTGAAATAGATGTTAGTAATTGAAGTTGTAGTTCAAACACAAGCATCCAAAATGGCTTCTTTTTGTAACAGGCGTGAATTGGGAAAAAAAAAAAACGATGCACACTGAAAAGTAATGACAATAATGCAATTAAATTATTTTTGGGTAAAATCTGCATTGTGTAATTTTCATTAACCCAAATATTTTACAAATTTTCAGTTATGACACTTGAAACTCTGAAGTTTTGTTACATGCATGTTCAAAATAAATAAAGTGGATTTTCTACTAAAACATCAAGGTGGCAATAACGCCTAAACATTGTCCCCAAATGCGAAACAGTTTTTGCATGGTGCACCTAGCAATTCCCGGTGGATGCTCGTGTTGATGCGTGCCAGTGTGCGGGAGCGTTGGCCCTGTGTTTTTTTGCTCCTATGCTCGGCTCGCCATATGTGTAGAGCATTTGGGCCTTCTTTTTGTTCGGGTGTGAATTGTGAGGAGAGGAGCAAGAGAGTGGGAGTGGAGTGACCTCAGCCAGTCGTTTCGGCTTCCTTTTCCCTCACCTCTTTTCCCTCTCTTTTTATTTTCTCCTTTTCATTTTATTTTCTTCCTCTCTTTTTTCTTCAAGCTCTCTGCCAAGACAGGAGTAGTCCCATCCCTTCAATTTTTCTCCCATTTGATACGTATCTTTTCTCTCTTTTTCCCCCAATCTTCGTGCTCACCGACCACTTGTTTTTCTCTTTCTTTCTCTCATCGTACGACGATTCGGCGATTTTGGGAGCTCCTCCTCTGGTCCCTCACCGTCGTCCAGCTTCCAGATGAAGCAAAAGCAAAGCAATTGCACCAGTGTCTCGTCTCATGTGTGTGTGTGTGCGCTCGCTTCTGCAGTTGTGCGTGATGGCCACCACCTATGGATGGATGGACCAATCTACGTATGCTAGATGATGGGTGTGCCGTATTGCCACTAATGTGGTGGGCAACTGTGGGCAGTATTTTGTTCCTTCTACGAAAAAGTTGTTTACATTTATGCATCAAGCTTTATACTGCTAAAATTATAATAGCAGCAAGGCATCAAACCTTACGAAATGGAAACCATTTGTTGTGTGCCTACTCCAAGCAAAAGATGTGTACAATTATGCATCAAACTTTATGAAATATACTCAGCACTAAATGTTGATTTTTGGACAGACCACTAATTACTTCATAAAGGAATTAATTCTCCCTCCAACTCTGTGAGATAAGTCAATGGATCCCCAATTCCCCATTGAAACGATGAGCAGAGAAGTGGGCAGGGCAAGAAAGAAAGAGCACACGAGCTGGGTTCCATTGGCTTCAAGCGGCCAATTACGCAGGCGTGCATGGTGAGCTTGGTCACATCGGAACCAACTCAATTTGGGCCACCATTCTCTTGTCTGGGCCTTACACGCCACAATCTGGGAGCAGTCCGCCGTCCGCGAAGTTTTGTGTGCCAAACTGCCAATAGAGAAGAGAAATGAATGGCACGTTTGGTTTGCTGCCACGTCAACGTACTGACCAATGCCAGAATATGGGTAAGCTTTGGCAATATCAGCATTTTAACAACATCATGTGTTTGGTAGCTAAAAACTAATAACAAATCAAATACTCCCTCCGTTTTTTTATATTTGACACCGTTGACTTTTAAGCAAAACTTTGACCATTCGTCTTATTCAAAAAAATTATGCAAATGTCATCTATTTTGATATGAGTTATTTTATTATTAAAGAAATTTATAAGATGAATTTTGTTTTTATATATTTGATTAGATCTTTTGAATAAAACGAATGATTAAAGTTGAGTTTAAAAGTCAACGCTGTCGAATATAAAAAAAACGAAGAGAGTATTTCTAAACTATTTCTAAACTACTGTTCCAAACGACAATGTTTTGGTACGATAAATTTTGGCTTCAAAACAATCATGCGCGAAACCCTCCCGCATCCAAAACACCTGACGCCATCGCATCGCAGCAGTGGGCACAGCTGCACACCTGCTCACATACAGGCATCCTGAAGCTTTTACCTTGCAAGACTTTTGGAACCAGCCATGCATGTGATGATCATGTGATTTCCTCCCTCACGAAAACAAAAAAAGTGACCCTTTGTTGAACAAAATTTGGACGAGGGCGTAGTACAGTATACAGTTGCACAATAGCAAGGCGTTCGGGGCATCTCACTGCAGCAGGAAGGAAGGAACAAGCCGCAGTCGGTTCGGTCGTAGCAGACAACTCTACGATTGGTCAGTGCGTTGACGTGGCAGCAAACCAAACGTGCCGTGCCACAGGATCCGATTCGATTCAGACCCCACCCCACGGCATCGCCAACGCCTCGCCGCGCTGCCCGCTGTTGCCGTGCCCCGGCGCCGGCGGGTCCCCCTTCCCTCTGCTCCTCTCCCCGTGATCGCGCTGCATTTTTTCTTTCCGTGGGAGGGAAGGGAAGGGAGAGGGCCCCACGTCGCAGCAAATGCTGCAGCTTTTTTCTCTACAGTTCAGGCTTTTGCAACCGAATATATACTCGTCTCCTTCTCCTTCCAGCGATAAACCAAAACGAGCCAAATGACCAAATCGTCGTGTTATGCTGCCAATCTGCCATGGCCATGATTGATCCAAGCCAAGTGCCACACTTTCTGGTCTTGTAGCATAGTGATTACAAGAGTGTCAGTAGCATTTGAGGTTCTGGGTTTGATTCCTCGTGAAAACGAATTTTTCAGTATTTAACGGCTTTGTGTTTTTAGTGGGAGCGACGTACCCGTCGACAGCGAGGCGCCAATGGTGACTTCGTCAATCTTAAGAATTTGCCGGCCAGTCTTCGAGGATGCTCATAGGAGTAGGATTTGCGTACGTGCGTTCATAAGAGTGAGTGTACGTGCGTTTGTGAGTGTCTAAGTTAGACCGTGTAATTTAAAAAAAAAGTGCCACACTTTCTCTAGTCAAAACTCAAAAGAGATTAGTACTCCTATCCGATGATTGTGCGTCGTCGTACGCACCATCATGAGACCCCGATCGAGTACACCGCACTGAGATGTGGGTCAGCCATGGTGATGCAATTGAGCAGGTTTTGGTTGGGTTTTTGGGCACTGGAGTAGGAGTACCGAGTACGTACTGGAGGATAACTGGACTGGACCACACACATGCAGGAGTCCGGAGTCGTCGTCTCGTCGAGCTGACCTGACCTGACCATGGCCTAGCCTAGTCAGTGTAGAGAGGTGTACCGTGTACTACAGTACTGCAGTACAGCGCTGCTACACCTACAAGGTGAGAACCCATCCATCCATCCATCCATCCGTTGGACCGACGGATCATGGGCCGTCCGATCTTTTTTCACAGGCTCAACACCTGTCGCAATCGCTGCCCGTGGTCCCCTTCCTCTGCCTCTCACTGCGTCAAGCAACAAACTCCACTCATCCACTGCACGGGATGACCGGACGGAATATGGAGAGGAGCTCCGACTGGACGCCATGGCCTGCCAGTCTGCCACCGAGCGAGTGGTTTTCTCTGTAGTGGTTTCAGTTCAGGGGCTGTTTATTTCTGAACGATACTGGTGCGCAGTGCATTTATCAACGTGCATTTCGGGAAAGTGAGGATTTGTTTTGGATGGTTGCTAATGCAAATCTTACCGGAAGGAGGTTTGGTGTTTAAATTGTTCTCAAAATTTTGGTGCTAGTATAACGTAACAGCTCCAAGAATCTTACTATCATAGATCCAATATTAAACCGGCTAGAGGTTGCTTATGCGTAAAAGCTTCTCACATTTTTTTTTCTTTCAGCGGTATCTGTTGGCTTCTTTTGTGGAACGAATTTTTTAAAATAATAATGTATTTGGTCAATAATAAATGTTGAGAGAGTACTAAACTTTAAGACCCTAACTTGAATACTATTGACTAGAGAGACTATACACATATTTTGACATGCCTCGCCAAGACAAAATAGACTATATTTGTATTTTCCTGTTGTCCTCTTCAAGAAAATAAAATAAAATAAAATGGTGAGAAATCATGCTATACTTAAAAAACAATAACAAACCCCTGAAAACCCTCACAAGCACTTCCTTCTTCTCAAGATAAACCTTCCCAAGCTCCAGTCTAAAAGCAAAACCCAAAAGAACCGAAAGGCGGAAAGAAAAAAAAACTCAAAGCCTTTCCTCCCTACCACTGCTGGCCGCTTCTCATAGCCATTAATATATATTTTACGTGCCTAAATATATGATACGTTACGTATGCACGTCTCTAAAATTTATATCTCTTAGAAGCGAAGAAAACCTTATATTATGTTTGTCTCTTTTGGCATGTGTGCGGGGGCATGCATTAGTGCGTCAGTATGGTGGGCATATATATCGACACGTGTTTGTCTCTTTCTTGCAACCGAAGAAATAAAAAAGTAAAATAAACAAAATATAACCTTTGAAAACCCTCACAATTATTTCTCTCTTCCCTAGAAAAACCTCCTATAACCTGTTTTGAAGCGAACCCGAAAAGAACCAAAAGAGGGAAACGAGAAAAAAAAAAGCTCAAAACCTTTCCTCCCCATCACCGTTGATCGCTTCTCATAAAACAGTACCATTAATATATATTTCTTGTGCCTAAATATATAATACGTTAAGTATGCACATATCGAATATTTACACCTTAGAAGCAAACAAAACCTTATCTCATGTTTGTCTCTTTCGGTATGTGTGCGGGAGGTGCATCAGTGCGTGAGTATGGTAGACATGTATAGCGGCATGTATTTGTTATTGCAACCAAAGAAATAAAAAATTACAATAAAAATAAACCTTTTAAAACCTTACAAGCATTTCTTTCTTCCCTAGATAAACCTCCCAAGACACCTGTTTAGAAGCAAACCCGAAAAGAACCAAAAGAGAAAGCCGAGAGAAAAAAGCTCAAAGCCTTTCCTCCCCACCACCACCCACCGCTTCTCATAAAACAATGTCATTAATATATATTTCTTGCGCCTTAAAAGCAAACAAAAACCTATCTCACATTTGTCTCTTTTCGGCATGTGTGCGGGAGATGTATGCGTCAGTCCGTGAGAATGGTGTGCATGCGTAGCGGAGTGTGTTTGTCTCTTTCGAGAAACCAAAAAATAATATAAAAAAAGTTTTCCGGTCAATAATATATGACGGTGAGTGCACTAAACTCAATACTCTCACCTCAAAATATTTTTGACTAGAACAAGAGTATACGTATCTTATTTTGTATTGTTTTTCTTTTATATAAAAATATAAATGACGAGAAATCATCAAACTACTGGAAAAACAAAAACAAACCCTCGCAAACATTTCCTCTAGATAAACCTCCCCCAAACTCCCGTTCAGAAGCCAACCCAAAAAATTGCCAAAAGAAGTCGACGAGGAAAAAAAGCCCAAACCCTTTCGTCTCCTCCCCCATGCCACCACCGCCTATTTCCTTTCTCTGACTCTCTCCTTCGCCTCGTCGCCCACCTGCTGCTCCTCACGTCTCCCTCGTGCCCTCCTCTGACACAAACCCCTGCACTGCAGCAGCAGCAGAAGCACGGCGCCGACGACGCCGACGCCCGCCGCCGGCGAGTCCGGGCCGGCGTAACTACCCAGCCGATCGACCAGGTGAGGTGAGATGGATCCGTCTTCGTCCTCGCCTTCCCTTCTCCTCGTTGTTTTTTTTTTTGTACGGTTTCTTAATTCCCTTCCACCTCGCGCTGATCGTGCTTGTTCGTCGTCGTGCCCCAGGTTCATCTCGCGTTGGAGCGCGGCGTGCGGCGTCGGTCGCCGGCGACAAGCATTGCGAGGTAAGCGGCCATGCGTGTGTCCTCCCCTTTTTTTTCCCCTGTTCAGATAATCAGATGGTGTTTTGAAGTGTTGTTCGTGTTGTTCTACGCCGTGACTGCTCCATTGCGAGATTTTGCTTCTGTCTCTCTCCGTGTTTGTGTGTGTGCGAGAGAGAGTCGGTTTCTGTAATCTCTAGTTCTCTAGTACTAATTCTCTATCGTTCGTTTTGTTTGCTCTGTTCTTAGTTCGTGTTTGATTACTACCAGTTAGTACTAGTAGTAAGAGTATATACACTCCATGCGCTGTTAATCTCACGGAATATGTTTGGGCTTCTTCTCAATATTTCGCTTGCAATTGCATATTCGTCTCAAGCTTTCCATTCCAAGTTCCTTCTGTTTGGTTCATCCTTTTCCTGGATGGATTGGGTGTTCCTTTTTCTGTGACCTCCAGAATTTCCGCCCCCCGTGGGCTTCAATTCCTCGCCGTGCTGTCTCGGGCTACGCGCTGGTGATCGCCTCTTTTTTGCAGCACTAGAGTTATGGCTCACTGCTCTCTGGTTTGTTCTGCTGCTGCTGCTCTGCGGCTACTTGGTTTGATAAATGCAGCTTCTGAGAATTTAGTAATCGGAGTAGGTGTACTTGGTTAGTCAGACTCCGCACGACACCGTAAACTAATCAGAGCCCAAATGATGGTCCAAATCCCTGGGAGAGAATCAGAGAAACATCCAGCTTCTATAGTCAGTTCCTAGAAGTCAGACTCATACTCCTACTACCATCACTCACTGGAGCAAAGATCCTTGCAAAATACTCCTTAAAGAAAACTCAGAAATATACATCCATCTCCTTTTCACTGAGAATAACTCTAAGCTTGGCTAGTGTACACTTTACCAAGCAAGAAATGCCTGTGGAGTGTGGAATATTTCAGTTAGAAATCTTGAGCCTTTGGACTGGTCCAGTTCCTCCCCTGTCTCCCGGGCCCGGCAGAGTGTGTGCACTGTGCAGTCATGCACTGTGTGGACTGAGCATAGGCTGTATAGAAGCACAGTAACTGAGGACTAGAGAGGCCAGGAGTTCAGAGAGCCTGGGCAGAGGATTCAGAGATTCTTGTAGGGCATGATTTGATGCGTGCTTGTCTTCATTTAATCTACAGCGGTGTATAGTACTGTAGTAGTGTACTCCACTACTCCTATACAGTGTATTGTTCAGCACAGCTTGCGTATGTGAGGCCACTTGGTGGCCCTTGTGAGTGAAGTGAGGTTCTAGGCAAGGTGATGTGTGTGGGAGTAGCCTTTCTTGTGCCTCTGGGTAGTGTGGCTTCTTGTGCCGGCCTTTATGATGTTTGGTTGATTTTGTTTCATCTGATTTGATGTAAAGCTGTACTCGTAGCACGTACTACTGTAGTCCTTTTCTTCGGTATAGTTAAACAATCGAGTGCTTGTGATGGATCATGGATGATGTTTCATGGGCTTCTTGTGCCTATCTCCTGGTTTTTAGGCTTTAGATGAGGCTTTGCGAAACTTCTGCTTTTATTCTTGCTGATCAGAGAGCAGTTCCTGGTTTATGTTTGATGGTGTTGTTTCTTTTTGGGGCTAAACAATGCATCAGAAGTAGAAGTAGTAGTATATCCTTGTGGTTGTGGAGTTGTTGGTGGCTTGGAACCATAGTTGCAAACTTGCAACTGCCAAACACAGCCCAACAGGCAACAGGCATTGCTTTGAGTCCCTACACTAGATCTAGGTCTCTCAGAGAGAATTTTGAACTCTTTTGTTTTTAACTTGTGCTGTGTGATGTTGATTCAAGTACTAGGATAGGCAATTGCATGAAAGCTAAGTGTTCCTGTTTTTTCCTAATTGTTCAGGATGCATTTCTGAGAGGGCATTATGATCAGATGGCAGAAGGTAATCAATTGAAGTGGCTCTTTTGTGCTGAATATTTCTAAAGTTGTTTACAGTACCTATTGCATCTTGCATGAATCTTGTACTCTTACTCATTGAATTAGAGGTGGTATCAGCTCTAACGAATTCATTTCATGAAAAAGAAAGTTCTTTACATTTTGATTATTTTCAAATGTTCTTTATCACAAGTAACCTTTACGGGCTTTTTTGTATAATGACATGCATTAGCTCTTTTTTCCAGGATGTGTATTGCACAGATTTGTCTTTCAGTCATCTGTGCCCTACCTGAAGGTATAAAGCTGCATCTTGTAAGGTATTGATATACAACTACTTACTCTATGCTGTGGTAATGGTTTTCTTCTTAGAATATAGATGATACTGGTACAGATCTCTCCTAGTATGTTTTTATTAGAAATTACGACTGTCCCTGTCTTCTTTGCTTTCCCAATCTCAATTTGGTAGATAGTTTGTATCTATAGTTCGTCATTTTTTAGCCGGGTTGGCCGAAAGGTTCGGTCGGCCAATTTTATTAAGACTTTGGTAAAGGAGTAAATTTCGATTACAAATCACGGCAGAAAGCTGCCGATTTCGATGCAAAGAGGATTTACATCAGCGAAAATAAACCGAAGAGAAACTGAAAAATGTTTATACAGAGACTAGCTTGTTTCGCCGAAAAGACCCGCAGATTTCCACTCAAAAAATTCCTCTTTGATGTCAGCAGTAAGACTCTCTGCTGTTCTGAACTTGTTCTGAAAAATTCTTGCATTATAGTTCGCCATTTTACATGTTCAAATTTTAGAACCAAGGGATTCAAGGTGTAAACATAATTTCCCTAGTATTAAGACAGTCAGTACTTGCCATTGCCATTTATTATTGGAGTCCTGGAGGCAAAGGCAAGTTTAAAAAACCTTAGTTCGTCAAATCCTCTAATTTGTTCTAGCATAAAAGAAACAAAATCTGATTACCACTTTAAAGGGTGAAATTCATTTAATTATGCAAAACAGTAATATACTCTGTATCATTTATTGACTAACTACACTATACACAATTGAATTTTGCCAGACTTGTCAATATGTGGTTCTTTTGCAACTATTAACATGTTTAATCTCTTCATGCAGATATTTGTTAAGGTCCCCTAAAGAATAAATGGCAATGGTATCCAATACTTTCTGGCTTTTCATCCTTCTAGTGAGCTCCATCCCCATTTCTGCTTTGGCGGAATCACGTGATATAAACGCTCTGTTCACTCTGAGGGATGCAATCACCGAAGGAAAAGGCTTTCTCCGCAATTGGTTTGAGTCGGAAACTCCTCCATGCAGCTGGTCAGGTATAACTTGCATAGGGCATACTGTTGTGGCTATAGACTTATCCTCTGTGCCACTCTATGCTCCGTTTCCATCATGCATTGGGGCCTTCCAGTCACTTGTTCGGCTCAACTTCAGTGGATGTGGATTTTCCGGTGAGCTTCCAGAAGCCCTGGGAAATTTGCAGAATCTCCAGTACCTAGACTTGAGCAATAACGAGCTTACTGGGACACTGCCTATCTCATTATACAACCTGAAAATGCTGAAAGAAATGGTGCTTGACTACAACTCCTTGTCTGGACAACTGAGCCCTGCCATTGCTCAACTGCAACACCTTACCAAGCTATCTATATCCATGAATTCCATCTATGGGAGCCTTCCGCCAGAGCTGGGCAGCCTGAAGAACCTGGAGTTGTTGGACATTAAGATGAACTCATTCAATGGATCTATACCAGCAGCTTTTGGAAACCTGTCTTGTCTCATGCACTTTGATGCTAGCCAGAATAACCTAACTGGATCAATATTCCCTGGAATAAGCTCGTTGACAAACCTATTGACACTTGATCTTTCGTCAAACAGTTTAATGGGAACAATTCCTAGGGAGATTGGCCAACTGGAAAGTCTGGAAATACTGATTCTAGGAAAGAATGATTTCACCGGACGCATTCCAGAAGAGATTGGTAGTATGAAGCGGCTTAAGTTACTTCATCTCGAGGAATGCCATTTCACAGGGACCATACCTCGGTCAATCAGTGGACTCAGAAGCTTGACAGAACTTGACATATCAGATAACAAGTTTGACGCTGAGCTCCCATCATCCATGGGTGAGCTGGGCAATCTAAATCAGCTGATTGCAAAGAATGCTGGGTTCAGTGGGAACATACCAAGAGAACTTGCGAGTTGCAAGAAGCTTACTGTCATAAATCTGTCATTCAATGCCCTTATTGGACCTATTCCTGAAGAATTTGCAGATTTGGAGGCTATTGTCTCATTTTTTGTTGAGGGGAATAATCTATCGGGTCATATCCCAGATTGGATTTGGAAATGGAAAAATGCAAGGTCCATCAGGTTGGGACAGAACAAATTCAGTGGATCTTTACCAGTGCTACAACTACAGCATCTTGTTAGTTTCGCTGCAGAATCCAACCTTCTCTCAGGTTCTATACCTTCTGACATATGTCAAGCCAACTCCTTGCATTCACTCTTATTGCATCATAACAATCTGACTGGGACTATTGAGGAGACATTTAGAGGGTGCACGAACCTCACTGAATTGAATCTGTTAGACAACCAAATTCATGGGGAGATACCAGGATATTTGGCAGAATTACCCCTGGTTACTCTGGAGTTGTCACAGAACAAATTCTCTGGGATGTTACCTGCAAAGCTTTGGGAGTCAAAAACCCTTCTAGAGATATCTCTCAGTAACAATGAAATCACCGGCCCAGTACCTGAGAGTATTGGTAAGCTCTCCGTCTTGCAAAGGTTGCATATAGACAACAACTTTCTGGAAGGGCCTATTCCTCAGTCTGTTGGTGATCTAAGGAACCTGACTAATTTTTCTCTACGTGGCAATAGTTTATCTGGAAACATTCCACTAGAACTTTTCAACTGCAGAAAGCTTGTCACACTGGACTTGAGCTTTAATAATCTGACAGGGATCATTCCTAGTGCCATTTCAAACTTGACATTGCTTGATAGCTTGATTCTGTCTTCCAACCAGCTTTCTGGTTCTGTCCCTGATGAGATTTGCGTGGGATTTGAGAATGAGGCTCACCCTGACTCGGAGTTTCTTCAGCACCATGGTCTTCTTGATCTGTCATACAACCGATTAACTGGTCAGATCCCAACATCTATAAAGAATTGTGTCATGGTGATGGTGCTAAACCTCCAAGGCAATTTGCTGAACGGCACCATTCCTGCAGAGCTTGGCGAGCTGACAAATCTTACAACCATTAACTTGTCATTTAATGGTTTGGTTGGACCGGTGCTTCCATGGTCTAGACCTTTGGTACAATTGCAAGGCCTTATTCTCTCCAATAACCACCTAGATGGCTCCATTCCTGTTGAGATAGGCAAAATCTTTCCCAAAATTGCAGTGCTAGACTTGTCAAGCAACGTACTCACTGGCACTCTACCACAGTCTCTGCTCTGCAACAATTACCTAAACCATCTGGATATTAGCAACAACAACCTCTCTGGGCATATCCAATTCTCTTGCCCTGAGGGGAAAGAATCCTCAAGTACACTTTTGTTCTTCAATTTAAGCAGTAACCATTTCTCAGGGAGCCTAGATGAGTCTGTCTCGAACTTCACACATTTATCTACTCTTGATATCCACAACAATAACATCACTGGAAGGTTGCCTTCAGCACTTTCTGATCTGAATTCTTTGAATTATCTTGATCTGTCAAGCAACAATCTCTATGGTGCTATACCTTGTGGAGTCTGCAATATATTTGGCCTCGCATTTGCCAATTTCTCAGGTAATCACATTGACATGAATAGCTTGGCAGATTGTGCTGCAGGAGGCATTTGTTCCACTAATGGTACTGATCATGAAGTATTGCACCCACATAATCGGGTTCGAAGAGCATTTACCATTTGTGCCTTTACATTGGTCATCATCATTGTGTTGGTGCTTCTGGTTATTTATCTGAGGCGGAAGCTAGTCCGAAGCAGGTCTTTGGCTCTTCAACCTGCCAACAAGGCCAAGGCTACAGTTGAGCCTACCTCAAGCGATGAACTCCTAGGAAAGAAGTCCCGGGAACCTCTGAGTATCAATCTTGCAACATTTGAGCATGCACTTCTGAGGGTCACTGCAGATGATATTCTGAAAGCCACAGAAAACTTCAGTAAGGTGCACATCATAGGGGATGGTGGATTTGGCACTGTCTACAAGGCAGCCCTGCCTGAAGGCCGGAGAGTTGCGATCAAGAGGCTCCACGGTGGCCATCAGTCCCAGGGCGACCGTGAATTTCTGGCTGAGATGGAGACCATTGGAAAGGTGAAACATCCAAACCTTGTTCCTCTACTTGGCTACTGTGTCTGTGGTGATGAACGATTTCTGATCTACGAGTACATGGAGAATGGGAGCCTCGAGATGTGGCTGAGAAACCGAGCAGATGCGCTGGAAGCTCTTGGATGGCCAGACCGTCTCAAGATTTGTCTTGGTTCTGCCCGTGGGCTTGCCTTCCTGCATCATGGCTTTGTGCCACATATCATCCACCGTGACATGAAGTCGAGCAACATTCTACTGGATGAGAACTTCGAGCCGAGGGTTTCTGACTTTGGCCTCGCAAGAATAATCAGCGCCTGCGAGACTCATGTCAGCACTCTCATTGCCGGCACATTTGGATACATCCCACCGGAGTATGGGATGACAATGAAGTCCACTGCAAAAGGCGATGTTTACAGCTTCGGCGTCGTCATGCTGGAGCTGCTCACCGGCCGGCCACCTACAGGTCAGGAGGAGGTGCAAGGGGGAGGAAACCTCGTTGGTTGGGTGCGGTGGATGATCGCTCGCGGCAAGCAGAACGAGCTGTTTGACCCTTGCTTGCCGGTTTCAAGCGTGTGGCGGGAGCAGATGGCGCGAGTGCTCGCCATTGCCCGGGACTGCACCGCCGACGAGCCGTTCAAAAGGCCAACCATGCTGGAGGTGGTGAAGGGTCTCAAGATGGCCCAGGGCATGGAATGTGGACCTCTGGTGATGCAGGTCGCCCGGGACATGTGATGCTCCCTGCTTGATGTTCCTGAAACTGAAACTAATGTAGGAATAATGTAGGCACTAGGCTAATGGTAGGTAATTTGTAGCTATAGAGTAACTGGGCTATCTGGAGGTTGTGATGTTGTATCGAGAGAAACTAGAGTTGCTGATGTTCAGGCTGTAGTTGGAACTTGGAACAAGTGTTAAGACTTTTTTTTACCTTGTATGGATGTACCACTGTCTCTGGTGGTGCTTGTGGCAATATGAGTGCTTAACTTGCTTTCATTGAAATAAAAATATCATTTGCCCTGTTCCTATGTGGTTCATACAATTGTATCAGTAGCCTCACTGTACTCATATTTTTGCTATATTCTTCTCCAGTATGCAGGCATATATTTGAGTACTACATGGATGGATGCGCCTAACTGCCTAGTACAGTCTCAACTCTCAAGTACTCTTTCAGACTCTTGATTCCAGATTTCAGTGCGTCTGTGGCTTTGGCCTTTGGGTTGCAGATTTCAGTTGCAGAGTTGCACAGTGCTTACAGGTGAGATGAATGGTTGATCCCGTGAGGAGATCATGAATGCCAAGGTGATAAATTGGCCTGCTGCTATTCGTGACTAGGTTGATTAATTACTCACCGCCATCGCACGCGCACGCGTTCCCGGCCGACGGCGAGGCCTCCGGCGTCTGTACACCGGAGCGCCGCCGCTTCTGGAGAGGTAGACCCACCCCGAACTACTCAACTCAAGGCTGAAACGATCGCCGGAAATTCCTTCACCAAGGGTGGCTAGCCACAACACTCTGTGGCCCAGCTCATGTTAGGCCCATTAATTCAGCCCATCATATGGCTCAGTTGGGCCGATGTGTCAACCAGATGAGAAGTACATTGGACAAGAGCGCATCAATGCATGAGTCACCCAGCTGGTTACAGCTGCTGCCTGCCTGTCTGCATTCGTCTGTTGATGACTAGGTCAGCAGAGTGCCCCCAGGAGTAATCTCAAATTAACAGCGTGCAGACAATGACATGCTAACAGAGTAGCAGGTATATTAGAAATACAACCATCTCAAGGAAAAGGTAGCAAGTACATTGAAAATACAACCATCTAAAAAAAGTAGTAAGTATATTAAAAATTCACATGGATGTTGAAATTCCAGAGAAGCAGACAGTCTAACAGAAAGTCGGTTCACATAGCCTTAAACAACATGTGAAGGCATGTTACTGGCAATAGCTAGTGTCTTTTGTTTGATTTTCTGCCCTACTAATTTATTGGTAGTGTCAAAATCTAAGTAAATTTTGCCACTACCAATTTGTTATAAGGTAGAGGTGCAATGTCAATAGCAAGCCAAATTTTATAATATAGATGAAGAAAGTTTTATAATTATGCAAAATAGGTAATCCATTGCTAGTTGTTTGGCTTCAAACCAAATTATCAAATTTACTACTATTAAACTTGTCAAAACATTTTTTTGAGGGAATAACTTGTCAAAACATTGGCAGACACGTCTTGGTTTCAAACCAAAACGACCCTAAATTTTAAGTGAAAACAAGAAGGAACCACAAGATTACCCAAACAGTTTTTTGTTCTCTTCTTTTTTTTGTTGGGTCAAGCAGCTCATCAACTAAATACCAACATTAATCCACAACCCTTCACCCATGGATGCTGGATGCAAACCCCACCTATTCTCCTCTCATCCATGTGCAGATCACCGAGTAGTTGACACCGATCGACAGGGGTTTGCCCTTTTCATGACGAACCAGGTAGTAGCAAACAAATACCCGTGTCAAGAACGCGAGATTATCAACACGCAACGGCTGGAACAAGAGACAAAAGCCCGTCGCTGCGGTGAACACTGCAAGCCTACAACTACATGTCGCACAGTAACAAACAAAATCTTCCAGCTCTACTAGCTCGTTGATTAGCTCTAAACCCAGAAGAGGCAGATGCAGAAACAGAGGCAGAGGCAGATATGCTTTCACAATCACACTGTTCAGCACTTCAGATGGACCCAATGCGAGAGAAATGACCTACAGTATTATATTTTAGTTTAGATAGAATCCAATCTTAGGCATCCTAGATTCATCATAATTCTCATGACCTCATAATCTTGTCTCGAAACTAAACAACAACCCGATCTGTGTCGTCAGATCCAATGCTGTGCTCATCAGTCATCACGGGCATTATTTGACATGCTTATGATTGAATTGAATCCACGCAGACATTGCTCTTTGCCTACCTTGCCGGCCTTTTTAGATTACGCCCAGCTCTGTCATTATCACTGACCACATGCCAAAATTAACCTCTCCTGACCAAGAGTGACGTGTCACAGCAAACGACGGCTCATCTGAATAATGCCATTGTCATTGATCCTAGCCATAGATCTGTGCCTGCCAAATTCATCTAGTGCTAGTAGAACGATATTAAGATACCTGTCAGCGATGGGCCGCTTGTCAGTGACTGTTTGCGAAGGATTTTATTGGATAACTATGTTAGCTGTTTGGTACGTGTATCATTAAATGTGTCCAGCAACATACGGACAACCTGCCTCTGCCAAATTCATCAACTAATTAAACATAGTAAAGTGACATACGGACCCCAAAATTAATCAACAACTTTCAAGGCCCACTTGTCAGCGACTATTTGGAAAGGATCGATTTCGACCACCATGATGGCCAATTTAGTACGACGTGTAGAAGCAAATGGAGTCCTTTGCTGGCCTCGAATGGTCCTTCCGGTTGTCCCGGCCGGACGGACGGAGGAAGAAGATAAAGACGGCGAGTTTTAGTTGAGCCGTCCAAATCACGTGAAACCCAAAGAGGACATGAAGAGGAATGAAAATAGCGATAGAGCAAGCTACTAGCAGCAAGTAGCAGCCAGTACTCCTTACTCCTGGGTTCTTATGAGAGAAAACCACCAATACCAGCGGCTTGTTGTGGAGTTTGGAGTGTGAATTCCATTTTATTTGATATTTTATAGTAGTAGTAGTAGTAAGTTAGTACTCCTAAGTTGCAGTGTTTGTTGTTGAGATCAAAGTCAAGATATTGCCCTGTGGTTGTAACTCTAATCACAAGTACAAATTCTGTTGTGTAGGAGTAGACAAATAGCAGTGCGCCGTGGTGTCCGTGGTCCTTGACGAGGATATATGGATGACACTGACTTTCACATGTTAAGGAATGTGACTGCAGGACTGGACTGGATGTATACTACTGCAAGATTTGTAGTACTAGTGTATAAGAGCATGTCAGGCATTATGATACTACTCCGTATACAATTCTCACCGATTAACCAACGCAACCATTCTTACTGATCTGTTGAGCATTGACCCAGTTGCAATTGCACGATTGCTTAGGAAGAAATCAAGCCGATGGGTCGGGATTCGTTCAGTTGACGGTAGCAACTCGCGACCAATGAACATGTCCTAATGTGACATAATCCCCAAACTCAAATATAGTGTACTCCCCAATAGCTAGCTACAGGCTGATCCCCTCAAGTAGAAGAAGAACCAGAATTAATTGAGTCAATCACGACGAATAAGAACAGGACACCCCAACCCTCGAAATGCTCAAACCGCGAGCCGTATGCGAATGGACGCTACTACCTACACCAGCCGCCGCCGCCGTCGTCGTCGTCGTCAATCGCTGAGATTTACACCGCTCGAAACCCCGTGAAACAGCCTCACTCGCGAAAACCCATTAGAAACCACAAACCGCGACACAGTTTTGCACACGTCTCACGGCGTGACACGCGACGTATTTACACCCGTCACACGCGCGCGCGGGTACACGCTTGTTGCCTGCGTCTCACGCGAAACGGGCAGCGTCCACGCGCGAAACGGGGGCAAAAAGGCCCGAAAAAGCTCACGCGCGCGCGCACGGCCACCCACCAACCACAACCACCACCGAGACCGAGACGGCCGCGAGAAAAAACTCTGAAAAGGTTGGGGAGGGAGGCAACACGATGCAATTGCAACGGAACGAAAAATCTCCCCGGGAAAAAAGTGGCCAGGTACGTACATACACCAATCGCCAATGCATCATCATCATCGTGCGTGCCCAACGGCACAAGGAAACAAACGCGAAACAAGCAGCAGCAGCCGAGAGAGAGAGAGAGAGAGAAAAGAAATGGCGAAAAAACGCCACGTCCCCACGCGCAGTTACACATGGGAGTAAGAAGAAAGAGACAACGGCCCGTGACCGTGGGTGAGCCCGCGTCCAGGCTAGCGAGCTAGCTCGCCACGCCGCCGGCGCTGGTCCCCGCCGTCGACGACGCCGCCGCCGCCTGCGCCGCCATCGCCATCTCGAACTGCCGCATCGAGAACGCCGGCAATGGCGCCTGCTGCTGCGTCGCCGGCGCCGGCGCCGGCGAGGCGGCGGAGGTGGAAGCCGCCGCCGTCGCCGGCGGCGGGGCGGCGCGGTTCCAGGAGCGGAGGCTGGAGGTGGTGCTGGTGCTTCCGTCCCATCCGATATGCGCGACGTGCTTGACATCGGTCGGGAGCCCGATCACCATCTCCCTCTCCTCCTCATCCTCATCCTCCTCCTCGTACACCGCGAAGATCTGATGCGACAAATTCTTGAATCCCCTCAGAATCCTCGCCATCAGCGATTCCCCTTTCATCTTCCCGCCGCCGCCGCCGTTCTCCCCTTCTCCTCCTCCTCCTCCTCCTCCGCCGCCGCCTAGACACACGCATAGCATCACTAACACCACCAACCAAACTACTGAATCACTCGCAAACAAAATCGATCTGATGCAACACAAGATCGAGATCACGACGAACCTGAAGGGGATTTCTTGGAGTTCTTGGCGGCGCCGTCGACGACATCGACGCTAGACCCGTTGCGGCAGGTGGAAGAGAAGGGGATCACGATGAACCTCTCCATCCGCCGCTGCTCCTTGCCACTACTACTCATGGCGGCGGCCACTATCTGAAGAAAACCAAATCAATGTCGATTCTCGCCGGCCGGAGAGCCAGGTAGCTAGCTAGCTAGCTTAGCTGGTGACGAACGAACACTGATCTGCACGAGGAGAGGAGGAAGACAGCCTTAATCGGAGCAAGAAGCTAGTGCAGTAGGTGCAAAGAACACGAACTGATTGGCAGGTTTGGTGCAGCGAACACGAGCAAATGTTTTGCAACTTTGCAAGGAGGCAAAGCTGCAAGAATACTACTACTGCTTGCTGCAACTACTAGTACTATACTACACTATACTTTGCTATTGCTGCAGCTGCAGCTACAGGAGTGGATGGATGTATTAATCGAGATGGCAATGTATAATAATAATGTGGAAATGTGGTCTCAGTGGGGGGAAGAAAGAGGAGAAATTGGGGATAATGGTAATGGATTGGAGGAAAAGGGGAGTTGGTTTGGGTTGGTGACTTCTCTTCTCCTTCTTCTTTGCTTTCTCTGTGTGGGTTTGGTTTGGTTTTGGTTTTGGTACCCACTTTGGTTGTATTGGAGATATCTGCTTCTACTCTTTCGGCGACAGCGCAGCAAATCGGCTCTGCAGGGAAGGGACCGGAGGTAGAGAAGAAGCCAAAGTGAGTGAATATGTTTGTTAATTTTCATGGTCCAATTGCCCAACTGCTTCTCTCTGTCAGTGAGCCCTCTCATAATCTCTCTCTCAATGTTGCTGCAGCTTTGGGTTGATGGATTTTTGTTGGGGGTAGTACGACTATACGAGTGAGTGTATCGGCGTTTGGTTACTTTGTATTGTACGGGTACTGCTACTGCTTTGCACTGAAGTTTTGGGAGCACGCACGTACTACGTGTGTGTACGTGTTACACTGTTAGAACAATGGATGGATGGATCAGTGCCCTGTTTCACGCTAGCTAGGTCCGTGCAATGACAGCTTGGTGTGCGGGCGTACGGGGATTATTCAGCTCATCTCCTGACGGCCCTGACCTGATAGCTGCTATCAGTTGGCTCGCTCTACTCTCAATATATAATTTATGTCTTTATATTTTGAAGATTTAAGGTTGAGATGAAAAAAATTGTGATTGATTGTATGAGAAAGCATGTGGAGAAATTAAACACGAGATAATTGTGACTGATGGAGATTGATCGATAGGGGTAGAACTAACTATATTTAAGATAAATTTGATGATTTATGTAACTATATTTTGAGATGGACGAAGCACTTTAGTTGTATGACTAGTACTGTGTCGTAAAATCTGGCCATTAATTTCTTGTCACGAGTTCAAGGATACTTTTTACTCACTAATTAAAATGCTAACATGGACGATATAGTTGAGCACGGCATGCTATAAACATTTTTAGCATAGAAACATGGAGGAAAAAATACAGCATATAGACGAGCCAGTACCGATCGTTATTAAGCACCAAAAGGTAATTTATGGATAAAAGTTTAATATCGGTATAATTTGTGGTTTGGAATCAAGTAGTGAAAAAAAACTATGATAAAAAAGCTCCAAAGTCAACTTCAAAATTAATTTTTAAAATACAAAATTTGGTTTGAGCAGACGATGAGAAATATAGATGGTTAAGCTTCCTACGTCTGCATAAATAAAATGGACAAGTGCTTATAAAAGACCGAAAGTTGTGTATGCAGAGAAAATAGCCCACTCTCAGCCCAAACAACTCGGAGAAACAGGTAACGGCCGACTGATGGGTCTAAATCCAATTCAAATCTGTAAACAAAACAAAAGAAACACAAACATCATATATAGATAACTTCCATTTTAAAGCACAAGAGTTCTCACAAGCAATAGTTATGTCAAAATGACAAACATAAACACGTGAATTAGAATATAGGACATGCTAAAACCATAATGCTGCATTATATATTTAGGACTACCAACTCTACACAAATCAATCATATCCTAATATTCCCACCATATATACTCTAATTAGAACATACATCCTACCTATCTGGTAGGGATTCTCCAAAATCAGCTCTAGAGGATAGCGATATAAACAGCCCACGACACGTTTAGCGTAAAAGTACTCTACACAGAAATTTCGTGAAAAATTCCTCTAAAAAAAGAAATTTCGTGAAAAACAAATAATTCCATTTCCAAGTTTGCAGAAGCTAAACTTTAACCAATCACACATTAATGGCTTGTCTCGTTTTTTGTTTAAAATTGTTAGCCCAACAAGCCAAAAGGAATGCAGAACCATGACAAGCTTAACACAGACTAAATTAGTATACGTTATTTATATAACTGAAAGTGCAGTATAGTATAATATAAACTTGGTATATATAATAAAATGAACTTTAAATCACACCACTAACCATCTACAGGATTTTTATCTACTGACGAAAACTAAATCAAAGAAAACAGCTGCATAGGACCTGCAACACTGAGTGCAAATTGACATATTTTCCGGTGGTGTTTTGCTGCTGATATCACTATCAGGGAACCCCATCGCATATTTCTCAATGTAGCGAGTCTTCAGTGCCCGCGCTACCATAAACGACCAAATAAAGCAAAACAACATGTACGCAATCTGCAACAGTGCCATTGGTAATTCGGAGTCCTCCAGATTAAAGACTTAAGGATGTTATTGAACGAACAACCATGATAGCAACATAAAAGTGCTGCAAACAAATAACAGAGGCACAGTGAGTCAGCATGGGTCAAAGATAAATACATGATTAAACTACCAACTAAATAAAAATAAGTAGTGCTGCTCCTCAGTGAGAGGACAATATGAATCAGCAAATGACAACTAGCAGGGCTTGCTCATAGTATAAAGGAGCCTTGACAACCAGCAAGACAGTAACTACTTAACACTCCTTGAAGAATAAATAATAAAACCTCTATAAATAAGAACCGAGGTATTATCATGGTGAAGCAGTCAGTTGAATTTTAGTCTCTTTTACTCAAGAAATCAGTAAAAAAGATCGATAACCTTAAATTTCGGACGTGATGAAGTAAAGTTGAAAAAAAGGTGGGAAAACTAACATAAGCGATACAATCCCCACCTCCTAAAACTAAAGAACTATACTCAGTCCGTTTTTTTTAATGGATAACAACATTGACTTAAAATACACATTTATTATTTGTCTCATTCAAAAATTTATACAAACAATATTTATTTTGTAGTTGTTTCATCATTAATGATATTTAAACATAAATAAGACCAACAGTCAAACATGTATTTAAAAGTTAACGATGTCATACATTAAAAAACAAACAAAGTATTTACGTAAACATTCAAAAGTATATTACCACCAATGTGGTTCGTTGCCGAAAAGATTGAAATTAATCAAAGATGAGAGTGATTTCTGTTCTCATGGTTTTGACATCAATCTACACATGACAGTTCATGTGGTAACAATTCTAGGCTGTGGTACTTATTGAGTTGCAAAAGGACAATCAATTCCCAATTGTTTATATTACTCACTCCGTCCCAAAATATAACAATCTTTGAGAGCATGGACATTTCATGGAATAATGTATTAGACATGCATGTGTCTATATGCATTGTACTAGGCGATGTCTCATCCTTATAAATGTTGCTATATTTTGGGACGAAGCTGGTAGCGTAGAAGCACAAACAAAAGGGTTAAGAAATTCCGAAATCCCCTTATCCATCCTTCAATTTTGGGAAGGGAGGATCTTGGTTGGTTCGATTTTAGGCAAAGACGGATTGGATTTGGAACATCATATGTCTGATCTAAGGAATAAGGTGCTTACATAAACAACGCGGATGAAAGCAGCAAGCAAATGGTTCTTGACGACCAGGCCCTCCACCGGTGTGTAGGTAATTCTCTCAAGTAATATGCTCCACAAAGACTTGTTAACCTTCTCCCCGCCGGCCAGCTCGCCGGCGGTCTTCATTCCGCTCGCGATCGCCGGAGCCGGAGCCGGAGCCGCCTCGACTCGCCTCTCTGTGGCCGCATGGTTTAGGTTCGGACGTTCTGGAGGCGATGAAGGAGAGGCCACGGGTTGGCCTGTGACGCCCGTCTCTGAATATTTGGCACCTCATGGGCCGGCCCAGAAGGTCCAGTACTGCATACATGCTGTTTTCAAAAGGAAAAGTCCATTTAATCTCCCTGAACTTTTATGTTTGTCTAAATCACACCTCTCAACTCTAAAACCAGACAAATCACACCCTCAACTTCTAAAACCGTGCAAAATACCTCCATCGAGTGGTTTTGATTAGTTTTTTTGCCATGTGACGCTGACGTGTCGATTCAGTTAGACCTAAAAAGTATATAAAAAAAGAAAAGAGCACACTTTACCACACACAGAATAAGGAGGGAAGGAGAGTGATGAGTGAGGGAGAAGAGAGGGAGAGAAGAGGAAACAACACTGACATGTAGGCCCTACTATTTTTAAATACTTTTTTAAGCTGATTGGACCGACAGTCCGACCCATCAGCGTCACGTGGCCAAAAAATAGTTAAAACCACTTAAGGGGGTATTTTGCATGGTTTTGAGAATTGAGGGGTGTAATTTGTCCCGTTTTAGAGTTAAGGGATGTGATTTAGACAAACATAAGAGTTTTTTTAGGAAACAAACATAAGAGTTTAGGAGGTTAAATGGACTTTTTTCTTTTCAAAAACTCTTGGTACCCGAGGCTATGTACCACTTGTCAAAATACATGTGTTTTGTGCAAATTTTAAAATTTACAGAAAATTAAATTAAATTTTCGGAGTATATCTCTACCAGACGAGGTAAAAGCATGAAACAAAACGGAGTTGGCAATGGAGTCCGAGATGGATACGAATTCCGAGCTGTATTACAGCCTAGGACTTAGATTGGTAGATCATTTGCTTGGGCCGATCAGGCCGGCCTGCACCGCCCAAAATACTCGTCTCACTTACAGCGATCGTTTTCTGGAGAAAAAAGTACACCGAAGGTCCTTAACTTGTCATCGGGATAAAAAACATCCTCCAACCACAAAACCATATATACGGGACCATAATTTTGGCCTTCGTGACGACTGAGTCAGCGTGGGACCCACATGGGCCCATATGTAGGTTGTCCACGTCACCCTCTCTCTTTCCCCTTTCTTTTTTCTCTTCTTTTTCCTCTTCTCTTTCAAGGGGCTGAGCGGCGGCGAAGTCTGCATATTTTTTCCTCTTCTCTTTCAAGGAGGCAGCACCGGCTGGCCTGTAGCACGGCGGGCGAACGCCCGCCGCCGCACTTGCCCAATGCCGAGGAGCTCCAAGCGCAGCCACACCGCCGGCCGGTTTCCTTGCCCGATGCTCCCCGCCGCCGCGCCGCCGCCCATGGTCATGTTCCCTCACGCCGCTGGCGAGCAGGCGGCTGCACCTGGAGGAGCAAATGCCGCCGGCGATGTCCCCGTCGGCCGGTGTTCCCCACCTCCTCCTACGCGCCTCCGCTCGCAAGCCGCCTCGCAACCGCGTCCGTCTATGTGAATCCGTGATCCCCTCTACTGACTCCATCCACCGCCATCGCCGCCACCGCGTATGCGCCGCCGCCCGTGACCGGAATCCATGGCGGAGCCGGATCTCCTCGCGTCCACCTTCTCCGATTTCCACTTCCCGGCCGCGGAAGAGAGAGAAAAAAAAGAAAGGGGAAAGAGATGGTGACGTGGACAACTGACACGTGGGTCCTACGCTAACTAGCCGCCCCATAAACCAAAACCGGGGTCAAAACCACCCAGAAACCTCGGGTGACCGGTTTAATATAGTTATGGGACCTATTATATATCTAGAATTATGGTTTAAGGACGTTTTCGTATCTGGATGACAAGTTCAGGAACCTTCGGTGTAATTTTTTTCTTTTCTGGACTTCTGGAGGCAGTAGAGCCATTCATCAGTGTAGAAAACCGCAAATGGATTCGCCATCACACAGTTTTCTTGTTTCTGTTTGCCACACCAACACATCAACGCAGTAAAATAATTGGAAAGTACGCCCTATTATTTTATTTATTTATCGTTTAGCAACGCCAATACATTACAGTATTTTCAGTGAGCAGCATCGTTCATGTTTCACTAGCATGCACAAACCAATCGATCCATCGATCGATCATAAAATCCCCTACGAACTGAACTTTCAGCCTTTCAGGTCGACGGCGGCGCGGCATCAACCAATTAATCAATTAACCAACCAATCTAGCATTGCCACTATCCGCATCAGAAGTGAACAACCCCTTCACTCCGATGGAAAATTGGACGAACAATCAGTGACTGAATGTTCAGAAGATGTCAAGAATTTCTTGGATGAATCCATTGCAGAGAGGGCAGTTCCCGCGGCTGACCCAGAGCTCGCGAGAGCAGAGGCGGCAGAATGTGTGGCCGCAAGGGATGAACGCGGCGCCCTTGTGACGAACCATGCACACGCAGCACACGTGCACCATCTCCTCCTCTCGACCTTCCCCTTCTTCCTCTTCCTCTTCCCCAACCCCATCGCCGCCGCCGCCGCTGTTGTTGCTTTTCCGTCCGCCGCCGTGGTTGTGGGCGTGGCCGTCTGATTCGTCGTCCTCGTCGGAATCCCATTGGCTGTCCGTCTGCTCCAGTAATGCCATCAGCGACATCTGCGCCGCCGGCGCCTCCTCTCCGTTCTTCGATTCCTCCTCGTCGTGTTCTGATTCTTCGTCGCCGGCGTCGTCGTCGTCGTCGATGGGGGAGGAGCGGCGGTTGGAGAAGGAGGAGGGGGAGACGCGGGTGGAGGTGACGCGGGAGAAGGTGGGGGTGGGGCGGAGGGAGGGGGCGCGGGAGTAGGTGCGGGAGAAGGCCGCCGCCGCCTCGCCGGGGGAGTAGTTGTACTTGTTGCTGTGCTGGCCGCCGCTGCCGGCGTTCGACGCGGCGGCGGAGGCGGGCTTCGGAGAAGGGGACGACGACGATGACGTCATCCACGCGCTCGCCGCGCGCCGTAGCCGAAGCCGGTCACGAAGCGGCTTCCAGTTGATCATGCCGCTCACCACGCCGCCGCCGGAGTTCGCCGCGGCGGTGGGGCTCTCGACCTCGCCGTCGCCGTCGCCGTCGTGGGGGATTTTGAGGAAGTCGCGGATGGCGGAATCGGAGGCGGAAAGCTGCTCCGAGAGCGTCATCGTCCGCCGCATCTCCGGCCGCCGCTCCATCTCCGATCGAATTCGGATTCGAATTCGAATTCGATTTCGATTTCGATCGTGTCTGCGTGGTGGGGGAATGGAGTGGGGGGAGAGGGTGGAGTCTTATGGCCGGGATCGATGGGTGGGGGGTCGAGGAAGAAGAAGAAGAGAAGAGGAGGGGTGGAGCGGGTCTCGCGGGCTTTTTAAACCCCTCGTTTGCAATTAATTACCGCGCGAAACGTGCGCTAATCACGCGCCCTAAATTACCGTGATGCCATGAGAAGATGAGAAATCACCGGCTGCTAATCCATTTTTTGACTGTCGATTTGACGGCTATTACTTTTCATATTATATCATAAATATTATAACGTGTTTTAACTTTTAAGTAGATCCTTGCAACGATTATTACGTATATTTCGTATATGTGTCTAGATTTGATGATAATGCGTCCAGAAGAGTTAACGAAGCGACGAGAACAAAAGGTTAATTTCTACACCACGTTCCATAAAACAAGTCATTATCTCTCATTTGAATTTTGTCATACGGTTCTTATCATGGTTATCTGCTTAGTTAAATTCAACACTAATATGTCTAATAAATAGGGGTAATTAAGGTTATTTACAAATATGTCTAAGATCTCTATAATGACTTGTTTTTTTAGGAGGGAGGGATGGAGTAGTTCAGTAGTCAGTGCTAAACTAGTAGAACGGTGAAGAGTAACATGCCCGAAAGGATCACTTGATGTTTACTGTAGGGGACAATTGGTGCGCGTGTAAGCAACGGCAAATGATTCTAAGTTCAGTTCTTTACGGTTAACCACGCATAAATATGCATTAAACCACACAATGCTTCACTTAGATCGACCCAAAATGAATTTAATTTGAAAGGGTCCTGTTAGTTTATACTTTATACTCCAGATTATAGGAGCAGTAACTTCTTTGAGACTCTACCAAGGTACGGTGTATTACTAAGTGTCAGATGTTGCTGGGTGTACTGAAACGGCTCTAACACTAGAACAGAAAATGAAAATCATAGCAGGTGAGATGTACTGTTCACACTCCCGATTTTCCTTCACGGTTGACTTGATAGATTTTGATACTTGTTCAGTTAGGTGTTTGGTGAGATGACAATGGCTGTATGACATATAATTGATCTCTTATCTCTACAGTAGGTAGCCCTGTATTAGGTAACATCAATCTTAGTTAGTACTACTATCCTGCATTACTGAAACTTAATCCATTGTCGCCTTGCTATTGCAACCACCCTGGTTGACCTCTCTGAATTATCTATGCACCTATGCAGACAGCCAAATTACAGGCAGAGACGTCGCAATTTTCCAATAGGATATATAACCCGTGGCTGTCTCTTACTGTTCAGGCTTAAATTGTCAGCAGTTAAACGCAAGGATTAGGTGAGATATATACATTCGATCACACCGACAGAATACTCCCTTAATTGTCTGATAGATCATGCTAAGAACACGTGAACTTTAAGCAAACAAAATCATACTATTATCTATGAGTACAGTACAAAATGGAATGTCCAGGACAATACACACAAGAGAACAAAAAAATGCAATGCAATGGAGAGAAGATGCCAGAATGATAATTTGGCTTGGATCTGCAGCAGCAAGAGCAGTATCTGGCAGAGTCTTTTTCCCATGAAATAACTACAAAGTTAATGCATGATTAGGACAGAATAATTGGGCAGATGCAAAGCTGGGGCACCACCAATTCACCAGTACGGAAAACGCTGCACCAACAAACGGTCAGTACTCAGCAAAAATTCAGCAATCTCCTCTTCAGTCCAGCCTGTGATGGCTACGCGCGTAGGCGTACGTGGGGTTCCCTTTGCTTCGTCTGCTCTCCAATGGCGTCGTGCGAGATGAGCTGGGGATTGGACGCTACGGCCTCCTGTGATGTGTAGAGATCACAGGCTTGTAGTAGCAAACAGCTCTTGCTGGCAACTGAGTTCAGACTTCAGAATATTCAGTTGTACACAAGCTGAAATGCACAGAGATGAGGTCCATCTCAGCATGATGTATCTCATGCACGGATCATGATAAATTGCGGGCAGGATTGAAGGATTTTGATTCAAGACTTGTTCAGAATCTGTCAGTTTTTTGCACGGGTGTGTTCAGGTTTAAGGGAGGAGAATTGACAGGTCTCTGCACTGTCCTGTACTCCTAACTGCTATACTCCTTACATGTTCATGACGATAGCCGATGAATAATTGTCATCCTACCAAAAAGCAACGGCTGTTTTCCAGCGACCATGACGAGCGCAGATCAGTCGCTCGCCGTCATCGGATCCAGCATGCAGAGCCCTGGTACAACTGAATTTTCTGATGGTTTCAGGCAACCACAAGGACGGCAATATTGGAGGCCATTGAGTGTTACTGTTATTCCAAAATGCAATTCATCATCAGCTTATCAGTTCAGTAATGTGGAGAATAAACAGGTACAGGACGTGGTGACTCTGTACGCTCGTTTGGGAGGCTTCTGAAATCTGTCTGAACAAAACTGGGCAGTACAGTTAGCATTCAGTTAGAACTGTGGATTAGAGTTTGCATCAAACAACGACTAGGTATGAGATCTTGCAGAGGTACAACAATCTCACCAAACCAACATGTCTATAAATATGCTGTCCAAAATTTTCCATTCGGACAATAACCACAATGCGGCACACATGCCACGAGAACATCCATTATCTAAAAAAAAGAACCATGAGAACATCTGTCGACACACAGTATCATAGTAACAAGCTAGCAGAGGAAACAGTTTGTCTGTCACCAGTATTTCCTGCTTCAAGTTTCAGAATTCAGAAAATTCGTAGTACTTGTTTTGTCTTCAGATATACTTTTACTTACACCCCTCTTGGTTGCTACTCTGCATCGCATCACTGTTAATCTTTCTGAAAAATGGATCAACATTTCAGTTCGCTCCTCCTCCGAGCTCTTCTAAGTTCTGAGCTGTTTTGGGATGAGATCATGTAGGGCTCGACCATCGCATCTACCAATGTCTGGTCCTCACGAAGCAATCTTCACGCTGACTTCCAGCTCCGCCACCGGACTGAAATCCGTTTGCTCCACCGTGGCCGCTCGTCGGAGGTCCACCTCGCCGGCATCCCGGCCTCTATCTATTTTTTAATCCGCACGCATTAATGGTGTGTTTGGTTAGGGATAATTTTTAAGAGGGAATGAAAGTTTAGAGGGATATGGATGTTAATTGTTTTGTTTAGTTAGAGGGCATGGGAGTTTTGGTAGGATGGGGAAAGGGAGTTGAGGGGGGCAACTCCCACCTTTTTAATACCTAGGGTGGGGTGGGAATTGGGAGGGAATTCCCTCTTCCAAATCTAAACCGTTTATTTTTACTTTAGATCTGATCTCTGTTTAAACTCCCTACTAATTCCCACTGTCTTCGCCAAACAGGATATTGGGATTAAAAAAATAAATTCCTTTGTCAATCTCACTATCAATTCCTTAGTCGAAACTCCTATTTCCATTCCTCCAAGTTACCAAATAGGCCGTAAGGGTGTGTTTGGTTGGGGTAGGGAGTGAGAGTTTAGAGGGATATGGATGTTAATTATTTTGTTTGGTTAGAGGGCATGGGAGTTTTGGTGGGATGAGGAAGGGGAGTTGAGGGGGGCAACTCCCACCTTTTTAATACCTGGGGTGGAGGGTGGGAATTGGGAGGGAATTCACTCTTGCAAATCTAAACCGTTTATTTTTACTTTAGATCTGATCTCTGTTTAAACTCCCTACTAATTCCCACTGTCTCCACCAAACAGGATATTGATATTAAAAATCAAATTTCTTTGTCAATCTCACTGTCAATTCCTTAGTCAAAACTCCTATTTCCCTTTCCCTAAGTTACCAAACAGGCCGTAATCGTGTTGGGTTATATCTATTTTTTTTATCTGAGCTGCATGTAACGGATCGAACGGTTGAAAGGGCGTTTTTGCTACGAATGGAAGCGATCCTAATCAAGAGGGCTTAACTAAGATGTTTATTAAACAGATCTTACTTTATCTTCACCGCTAATATCCGATCGGACGGTTAAACAAGATTGATCGAGAAAGTGACGCTAACGGAAAACAAGAAATAATCCAACACTAACACCAGCTAGCGGAAAGCATTCCAAAAAAAAAACACCAGCTAGCCGTAAAGAACGCGGGTTGCCAGAATTCAAAGTCTTGCACAAGTAAATTTTACAAAACTACAAATATTTTGACCAAATTATCGTAAAACTACAGATTTAAATTGATGTACCAAAAAACTGCATATTTATCACTAAAATTGTCGCAAAACTAAAAATTTTAGAATTTAAAATCTCTATCCCCGTTACTATGTCTGAACTATAAAATCGATGATATATGATTAGTTAGCGCTAAACATGTAGTTTTGTATTAATTTTGTTGCCTAATATGTAGTGTTGTGATTCTCCATCTCAGTACTAGCTTGTAGTTTTGTTATTTGTGCTAATTCTCTAGGTTTATGATAAAGTACTTTGAATATGTAGTTTTGGGATAGTTTGTTTAAAGTATGTGTAGTTCTAAAATTAATCACTCTCAAATACTAGGAGTACATAGTTTAGATAAACATACAAATTTATATATATGGTACTTTCTCTCTGTTTAATGTTGTAAGGTATTTAGTCTGTAAATAGATTCAATCAATGCATGTGCTTTATATACGTGTCTAGATTTACATGGATATTATTGGATCTAAACAAGAGATGAAAAGGATAAAATCTCTTAAAATATGTAGCAGAGGTAGTAGGTTTTTACTTATAACTATTTTTACAATATTATAATATTATTAAACATTAAAATTATCGTTATATTATACTACCCTTTGTTTTAGATTGTAAGGCGCCCTACTAGAGATGTAGGACGCCTTACAATCTGAAACGGAGGGAGTAGTAATATTCTGGCAGTATACAACATATCCATTGATTTGGATATGCTTGTGGTGAATTCGATATAATATCCACCGGTGGTAAGAGCAAGACTTGACTGACTATGGGTTGATTGCTGGTTTCGAAGATTCTACCTTTTCGGTTTAAGGAAGACAAGGACTACGTGTAATTTATATATGTTTATTCTGCCCATCAATAAGTGATGCTATCTATTTTTTTTGGGGGGGGTCTTTTCAACAGTCTTTTTGTTTTTAAAAGCTATGTATTAATGTAATTCACGGTTATTAGTCCTACAAATTTTATAATAATTAACTATAGCTTTTCTGAAGTAAATACCAGAATTAATATTATTATCTAAAAAAGCTCATAAGTCTTAGCTATTTGAAAGAACCAGCTTGTACAACCCAACATTAGCGGATTAGCCCTGGAAAACAATTATATTGCGCCACAAGAGAGTGGTGCTTCTGTCAATTAAGAATAAGAGTGTGTTTAACGTGCCATTTATTTTAAAGAAGATATGTTATGCATGACACAACATGATGGTATGTTTAGTCACACAAAAAAAATATTTTAATATATACCACACAAAAGATATTCAATGTCATGCATGTACTCAGGTAAATTTATATCTATGTTTTTAGTGGTTTGACACTTGGCTCCACAAATTGGTAGAAGGTGTATTGTATATATATTTCTATATATTTTACTTACGATCTACATAAGTTTAAAAAATCCAATGGTCATGAAAATCTATAAAAAATACAAGGCTTCATGTTGTCATGCCATTGTAAGAAACATAATAATATGTTAAGTTATGTAATAATATTAGGAGCATCAATTTACATTTTTTGTTTATGTTCCAACCAATTGCTTTTCTCTTATAATAGCTACCTATTTGTATGCACCCCTTCTATGGTGAAATTTTTTCCCCCAGAAATAAGGTGAATTGGTTTTAGAAAAAGATTAACATAAATAATCATGCGTGAAGTGAGGGTGAATTTGGTTTTAGAAATAGAGTGAATTGGTTTTAGAAATATGGTGAGAACCAACTGTCTACTTGAAGTGAGAGAGCATTGATAATAATCATGCATTCTGCATCAAGCTTAAGCTAAATTAGTAAAAACATATTATCTCAATTATACTTCTATCCAATAAATGTGTTGATACAATAATAGACATCTTTTAGCATAAGATGACAATACAAAAATAATATGTGCATAAATTATAGTTTAATAAAACTTTTAATAACACAAGAATTTATATTAAAATCTTTATCTGGTGTCAGTTTTGTTGTCATTTAAAATCCTCTCAAACTCAACAGGTTCACAAGAAACAATATGAATAATGGAATTGTATATGTGATTGTGCTTGAGAACTATAATCTAGATAATTGTCCATATTGTGTTTTTTGACGTGGTTGATATTTTTGAAATTGTTTGTTCAGATAATTTGATAGTTACTCAGCGTGAGCGCGAGATAAGGACTTATGGGTGTTGTTACGGGTGGAAGAGAAGTTTCTAATACCATATATCCATGGTTTGGTATTATTGGTACAACTTTAGAAATTATTTAGTAGTAGATAGTGCAGTTTGTTGTTGAGAGATACCATTTATGATCTCGAAACTTTAGAAATTATCTACTTTTCTCTATTGCAATCACGAAATGTTTTCCAGTTTTTTTTTGTAACATATATCTATATTGTATCTTCAATTAATTCTCTAGTGCATATTTGGTGAATCGATTGTTGTTGCATCTCTAGATTAAATCTCTATTAGTGCATACTTGGTGGATCGATCGTTGCTGCATGCTCTTTGGAAACATTGTAGATCAATATTGTTGCTGCGTACTTGCATCATGCATGCGTTCTCCTACTTTTTATCTTCGGTGCCTACTTGATAAAATCGGTGCTGCTTATTACGAGATTGTTTTACGCTCAACATGCATGCTCTGGTTTGTTCTTCTTCCCTATGGCTAACTTGATCTGCTTTAGATGTTTTTGCACGAATGCTAATTGGTTGTTCTGTTGCCGGTGTAATCGTTTCATTCATTCATTGCACTATTATTTCACCTGTAACCTCGATGTTTAATCGTTGTACTGTGTTTTGCGTCATTTCCCTTGTTAATCCTCCTTTTTTTTTATTTGCTGGTGTTTAAGCCACGGAGGTAGCTGCGCGCAAGAATGGTACCAATAAGCGCCACTAAGCTGCCTTTATCATTCTTATCTGGTGTGTTATACCACCACGGTCCAAGGACCTATTCTCCTGACACCAAGCCTTTTTGATGATATCGCCTAGCGATTCTTCCCTCTCCCACATTATCTCATACCTGTTACACTTGATACCTCTTGGCCGGTTCTCAAGTGGAGAACATTGAAGAAGGATGGGGCAGTGATCCGACTGACTAGAAACTAAGTGAGCAAGTCGTGCTGAAGGGAAGACCGATGACCACGCGTTGGAAGCAACTGCTCTGTCTAGGCGAACCCGAACGTTCTTCGCACCCTGTTGTTTGTTATCGTATGTCCAAGGCATGCCCAAAAAACCTAAGTTGAAAACATCATGGTGAAAAAGAATTTCTCTGAAGTCTATCATTTGTCGTTCCTGTGTCTTGTGAGCTGAGAAATGCTCAAACTGCCACATCGCCTCGTTGAAATCACCAATCAAACACCATGGCACAATTGAGTTAGGTTTAATTCTCCTCGATAAGGACCATACGTGGTGACTGTCCAGGGGTTTCGGTTCTCCGTACACAAAGACTGTTCGCCACTTATCAGTGTTGCAATCTGGTTTGATCCGCACATCTATGTGCCTGAAGTCGTAGGACAGGAGATCGACGTGTACACTGTCGTCACAAAACAACGCCAGGCCTCCATCTAATCCTGTTCCATCCACCATAATATAGTTTTGTAGCCCTATCCTCCATCATAAACCCGTTACTCTGCTTTGCGTATTCCCGAAAAAACATAAACCCGTTACTCTCTCTCTCTCGCTCTCATCTTGTTTCTAAAAGGAACACCATCTTGGACTTATTTGTTTGCACAAGACAAACTAGTTATTGAACTGTCCGGGTTTGCCCCAAACCCCGGCAGTTTCAACTCAGAAGATTCATTGCTTCTGGCGGGCTCATTCATGGAGTTCCGTTAGGTATATCGACCTCTCCGTCAATAGAGTTACACTTCTACTCTTCTTGCTTTCGCTACACACAATGACATCAAAGCTCGGTCCATCGTAGCCTAGTCCGGCGAGGGGAGGCAGCAGCGCCCGGCGTGGCGCGCGACATCGTGGACAGGGTGTTTCTCTTGCCCGCCGGTGGGATAGCCGCAGCGTCGTGCCACGCCGGCGCGTGCAAACTGCCACCAAACCGCGTCTACTTTATGAAGAATTTCTGGGAAAGCGACGGGGATCTCTGCATGTATGACCATGGCGAACAGAACCTCCACTCGGATCTTAGGCGCACTAAACCATTCTCGATTGTGCCTCCATCACAGCAGCTCGTCCCTTTAATTTGTTCTTGACTTTGCCCACATAATATTAATTCTGCTAGACAGGCACGCAGAAATTATACTATCAGCTCAGATATCTCATTATTGTCGCGTTTCTCAAAATACTTCAGCAAGATTGTGCAGTGCTAAATTGTTTACATTTAGACATCAGGATTTGGAGTTTGCAGAAGAACTAGGTATACTAGCTATATATAATGAAGCTGCGATCTTACAAAATATAATCTCACCAAACCAATGTCCACAATTACTTATCTGATGACATCAATTTTCCCCCTTCAACCAAGAACCAAAAAAAGCAGCACACTTTGCCACTGCCAGTCTGCCACACACCCCTGCCTACACACACTACTATCTCACACTAACAAGCCAGTACAGGCAAATCAGTTCCAAGGAGGGGCAATGGAAGGAAGAAGAAATGGCTACAAAGATTCCAACAAGGGCATATGCATTTCCTTGGCCACAAAACATTGACACGACCCAATATATCAGAAATGCATGGTACAAGGACCATACTGGCACCATATATGCATACCATTGGCCTACTTAATCAGTTTAACCTCTAGTTCTTGTGATTGTGATACTGCCCTTTCCCCCTTCTGTATGGATCTTTGTCTTGTGAACTACAGGCTTCCCAGATATAGCTGAAGTCTGATAGGTAAGTTGATCCTCGTCCATCTTGTGTCTTATCTTGTATGGGGGCGGGGCGTGGATCCTCTCATTGATATCATGCAATGTGACATCACCGCGAAAACCACATGGCTTGATAAGCTCGAAAGGATACACAACTGATGTTTTTACCTTTCTTGCTCTAATAATATTCTTCCCAGCTGTCAAACAAAGGATAACATATTTATGGATTATCTGTTGGGGTG
>CM002476.1:30261880-30333647 GCA_000325765.3 Leersia perrieri
AACATGACAGTATGCTAGAATTGGGTATACCTTTCAGAGGTGTTGGTCGAGCTTGCACTGAGTTCTTCTGGACTGTGTTGCCCTGCTCCCGAGATGAAGAATTTCCACGCGCTGGAAGAAATAAGGTACAGAACCCACTCAAGTGTCAAGAACAAACAAAAATACTGGAATTCTGGGCATATAAGTTTACACTAACCGGAACGATCGGCTTCTTCCATGGCAGCAGCGGGACTACTCCTGTTCAGAAGATAAGAAACCATGAGAAACAACAGCACATCATAATTGACAGTTAATGAAGTTGATATTGAGTGAACTGACATTTCTTCAGGCGGGCAAATAGTCTCCCTGTCTTGTTGCGAACAATCTACTAGCCATTCTTCTGGTAGTTCCTCTGTCCCATCACAGTTCAACAAACACTGACCACCTGGAGTCATATCTAAAAGTAAGAGGGCTGGAGATAAATCAACCCTATCTAGCGATACATGATATAGACCTACCAGAGAAACCCAAATTCACTTGAAGACTTTCTGAGAGTCCGTCTGCTGCCATAGCACAATCCATCTGCATGTAACAGGACTATCAAACCGATGGATTGAAAACACAGTTGGTTGCATTTGATCATTGTTTTGACACAGCTTGCAGCCCATAAGTATTAGCTCATAGCTCAATTCTTTTTGTAATATAATCTTTTAACAGATTTAGCATATACCTCAACATTGTCTGAACAGAACTGCAGCATGCGTCTTCGTTTGGCTTGCAAGGTTTCCTTTCCTTCATCAAAGTTTTTGACAATGATATCTGCATTGTATGTTCAAATAAGGATATACATAAAAAGGTGAGGTAAGATAGAACAATTATTGATTTGTTTCTTTTGGAGATAGTGGACAATGTTAAACAAATGCAATGTTCAAATTTCAAGTGGTGGTTTAAATCAAGCCTCAAGGCATATATATGGATATAGGAACAAGGAAGTATATCTGTCCAATGTACAGTGTACATACAAAATGGCACTATCAACAACTCAGCTTGGATGTAGAAACACAACCAAATATGTGTGTAAGTGGAACTGTTATGAAGTACAAGGGTATCAAAAATAACTAAGTAGCAAAGGAGTCTAGCAGTAGTACAAACATACTAGGGACTTCAAACATTGGTGATGGCAGCCATTTTCGATAGTTCAATATATTGGTGGTTAATGATAATCAGTTTTGCATCATACAAGAAAAGATCATCCTTTACCTCCTATATCACAGAACTGAAAATCTATGTCTGTACAATATTTTATTGGAGTTTGCTCATCGAACATGCTCCAAGCATCACCCGCATTCTGATTTGCTTCACTCCACAAACAGCTAGATGAATCTGCAGCATCTCCTGAAATCAGACAAATTGCTCAGTATCCTTTTCCAGAGGGAAGCTGAAGGACATAACTACTGAATACTGATGAAAAAGTACGTTGAATACCAGCAAGCAAATCTTTCTGCAGATCATACTCCTGACTTTGCCATCCCCACATCTCACTGTACGAAGGTCCACATTGAAGGGCACCGTTATGAATGATTACTCAAACAAAAAAAAAAGTTCTAAAAACGTCAAATAAAAATTCCACATATACAGGACTTGCAATGTTAACTACAAATTTCCATACAATGTTCAACTAAGACTGGTTCAGATCACGGTTTCTGCGCCTACGGAACGCTATACAGTATGAATCAGCAACCAACAACCACATAGTAGCAAATGCATAGTTCTTTTCATCCCGTGAACCTCATTACAAGGGCTTTGTTGTAGAACGCTAACATATTCAGCAAAACTCAGATTGCAGACTAGGTAAGCAACCAATGAAATAAAAGCCAGACACTGGCAAAAAAGATTAAAAAAAGGAAATCTTTGATGTTTATGAGGGTTGAGAGCAGGGATATGTAATCAAATGGCTAAACAGGGACAAATTAAAAGCACAACAATGCTTGAATCACTAGCATACAAAAATCATGAACAACCAGCCACTAGGATTTAACAGCAAAAGCTACCTAGTACCCACATTTAACTGCAACTAACTGAGAGTCTGAGACACAGTACCACAACACAAAGAGCAAAAGCTACAAAGCTTCCCACGAAAGAATTCCATGGTACTAGTACTACTTTCTCCCAGAATTCGAAGTCTCCTTTCCCGGCTCTTAACATCACATCACGCCATAAAGATCAGGAAGAAAAAAAGGGAAGAGTTGGTAGTCTATTTACTGAACCCGCTCCCCCACCAACAACCGTACCAAGAAAGCGAAATTAGGGATCAACAGGGACAAACTAAAGCGAAGAAATAAGCAAATCAGCATATCATAATTCCATCCCAATCCACCCATCAAAAACGCCGCCTTTTCCCCTTCACAATCGCTAGACGAATCACGCGAAGACCAAGAACTCATAGCCCCAAGGAAAGCTCACCTCTGATCATCAATGCCGTCGCCGAATTCCATCCTCTCCGAGCAAAACCCGCTAGATTGGATCCAAAGATTCGCCCTTTCAGCTCACCCCGCCATGGACAGGTGTAGTAAAGATCAAGAAACCGTGGCTCGGAGTGAGACGGGGAGAGAGCGAGCAGAGAGTGGAGAAGAAGAGGAAACTGAAAGATGGAGACTGGACAGGAAGAGGAGGGAGTGGGCCGTGAGCAGTTTCTTTCACCGCTCTAAAGTCTAAAATATATGTCTGCTTCTCTTCTCTTCTTCACTTCGTTTTCTTTTTCCTCTCTCTGTGCATGTCTCTTTCTCGCTGTGGACTCCGAGCCAGCGAAATGCTTAAAAAAGTCCCAAAAATTTTCTGCTTTTTATCTCCCTCACCTCTCCCTCTCCAATGTGACTGCACAGACGGCACGGAGACCGACAAAAACAAAACAAAAGGAGAGCGAGCTAAGTAGTGGTGACAGATTAGATTATGACTAATCTATTTACCAGTCCGTTTAGATTAGTTGATGGCAGTGACTGATTAACAGAGTGGTTAGAGGTTAAGAACTGTTAACATACTGACAGGTCACAACCTACACTTGAGGCTTGTGGTAGAAGGAAGCGACCAAATTGGCACACATGCAGGATTGCAGATAAGGTTAATCCAAGCAGTTTTTAAAGCGTACAAATTTATCCAAAAAGTAATATTTTTGGGTATGACTTATGATGATGTATAAATGCTTGATATTTTCGGGTAGTGAATCTTGTCACAGGGACGTGCAAGATTTGTTAAATGTTTTTATTAATGGCAAAAACAACATGAATAACAGTTAATGCATTAACTCGGGGGAAGCAGGACGAACGGGTAGATCGCTGCCATTGAATACGGCGACCTGAGGCTTCATGTGACCCTCTTCATCTCCGTGCTACAGTGTGCGCCCACTACCAGAAACTGACATGTGGGGCATAGCCAATATTGGCCACCTGTCATAGAAAATTGTATTGCTAATCTGCTGTGCTAAGCTTAATCTGACAGTAAAAAAATTACAGTGGCTCAAGAGAAAAGAAAGGGAGGTTAAGGCCTTAAGGTGGGTGCACATGGGGAGGATTATGGCGAGAAGAGTAAATTCTAAGAATGTCAGCCCTGTGATTTGTCAGACTAGATTAAAATTAAGGACTGTATTGATAAAGATTAAGACGAGATAAAAAGGCGAGGTTAACATGGCGCACGATCCGTCTTAGCGGGATCCACCGTGAATTTGCGATTTAGAGATTAGTTTTTGCAACTTGTGCGAGACAACAAATGTAAAGTTTAAGTGTAGGATTTGGATCTTGATCTCGACTACTAATCACAGATCTGTTTGCAAGCAAGGTAACAGGACCATCGTACCGTGGATCGGCCGCGTGTTTGTCACGCCATCCGGTCACATAACCTATGGTCCATATTAATAGATCAATTAGATCATGTTTAGTTTCCTAAAATTTTCAACCAAAAACATTACATCAATATACATGAAGTATTAAATATAGATAAAAAATAAAACTAATTATACCGTTAGGCTGTAAACCACGAGACGAATTTTTTGAGCCTAATTAGGCCATGATTAGCTATAAGTGCTACAGTAACCCACATATGCTAATGACGGCTTAATTAGGCTTAATAGATTCGTCTCGCGGTTTACAGGCTAGCCGTGAAATTAATTTTTTTATTCGTGTCCGAAAACCTCTCCCGACATCGCAACTAAACAAGGCCTAACTATCAGCTCCAAAAAGTTCAGGTTAGACTAACCAAGTTGCAGAACAGATCTGTACAGCAAATTCATGCGGATTTACTGTTAATAGTAGCTTGCTAGCATTCCATTGAGGAGTTAGCAGTGTACAAGGATTCGTCTCATTAGCAGCATAATATAGACGAACGGCACTCATCAGTGAGTCAATAAGGCTGAAACAAACAAGGATAGCAAGATGATTGTGTCAGCAGGAAAAATTCTCATGGTAACAGCGCTGTAATCAGAGTAAAAATTAACAGTTAACACGTGCAGCGCACGAATTCCAACCCGGCAGTAACATAACACAAAACTGGCAGCCAATCTCCCAGCACTCAACGGACGAACGTACACGGGACAGAACGGGCGGTCAGCAAAGCATATGTGCAGCTTCGAGTAGCTCAAAAACAATCAGCGGATCATCGGGAGTACCAGCAAGGAAAGATAAATTAGGGTATAGATAACCAAACCAAAGTACGAAATCTTGCTAAACAAGCCCTCCTAATGTCATTCAGCTGGGGCACAACACCAAAAGATTCACGAGTTCTTTAGACTTGTTCCATGTACTCTAGACTAGATAAGGCAGAAAGCGATAACAGGGTGGGTTGCAACAGGCAACAGCTTCTTCTAAGTTCTAGGCAGGCAGGCAGCCTCCAGTCTGGTGAAGCATGGCGTCGATCTCATCGCCGTCTTCCATCTCGAGCTGAAAACAAACAGTTTGCAGTGTTAAAAAAGTATCAATTATACTGTGAGTTTAGGGAAGGTAAAGGTGTTCACAGACCTGATCAGGAGTCTGCTCCGCATTGAGCCTACGACCATCAAACAGGAATGCAATAGCTTTCATATCCACAGACTGGCGATCACAGTAGGCGTTCATCAGCTTCTTCAGTTGGGTGGATCTCTTGATGCGGAAGAACACCTCATTGCCATCCTACAGCACAAGGGATATGATAATAAGATTTATGACACCAAAACATAAAGTGCACCAACTTCCTAAAATAGAATTGTGCCAGCATCTTATCATGTATAAACAAATGCACTGTCACTTTTCAACTTCCAACATGGTGACTTAATTGATAGATTATTACACTTCAGAAACTTCATACCAAAATTTTCAGACAAAATGCACTAGACAAGCACAAAACAAATTTGCACTTACAATAGAAGTTTAACTAAGAAAAGGATATGCATGATGTAACAACAGAGTTCAAAAATATTTCGTGACTCATACTATCCAACTGCATACAACCATAACTCACACTAAAAGTACCCTGTCTCAGAGTTGTGCCTGTCTCAGATGTTCAGACTAGAATTTTACGAAATTATTGCCTTCGGTCTAAATCAAGAGTACAACAAAAAAAGTAGATACTGAGCCAATTAAATATCCCATTTTATTTGGGATACCTTAACACAATTCAATGGTTCTTAACCTGAAAAGTATTCAAATGTAACTCTACTGTAAGTGGAACGTAATTACATCGCAAATTTTGATTAACTGCTATAAGTCAATATGAATCTGGCATGGGAGTATTGGCCGCAATCACGAAGTGGGAGGTCAATGTATCAAACTGCAGTCCCGTGTGTTTTTCTTTTGATTTTTTTTTACCTGCACTAGCTCAAATCTCAGAGCAGATCAAATGCATCTAATGACCCAAAATTTGACTTGCCCACCAATATAGTTAAAGCAATTCCTGTAACTAGGTCGCTGGATAAATGCATACCTTTCACGCCAATCCCGCACGTTTTTCTTTGAATTGTTTTTCTCAGCACTAGCGCAAATCTCAACAAAGTATATCTAATTCATCTACCGACCCAAAAATTGACTATTGCCCTCCTAGACAGTTAAAGCAATTCCGTTATAAGTGGTGAATTAAATGCACTCATTTCGTGGTTTCACACATTATAAAACTACAAAAGTATGGTACTACACCAACGAAATTATCATGTGAGCTAACATCCAAATGAAAATACAGAGAGAGCACCATATCAACGTCACCGCCAAAACAAAGACACCCATAACCCATCACATGATGCACCGCCCAAAAAAGGAAACGCATATCATGATGCTCTGGGCTGGCAACACATTGGATGAACCAGATATAAACCTTAAAACATTGACAGTAAGTCATACTGGGGCTGAAATTTTCGCTGATGATAACATCTCTCTACTAGAAACTCAGTAGTTGGCTGTTAGCACTACCACATATCGATTCTTAATTGCGCTTCCTCAGCTTCACAAACATATGAAACAACGGGAATTTTTGCTCCTACCATTCTATCTCTCTAGTCTCTAGACCAAACTCAGTAGTCGGCCACTAGGTCCTACCACAGATCGATTCATAATTGATACAAACCCTAGTAACGTCGATTCATAATTGATACAAACCCTAGTAACGTCTCAGCCCTAGTACGGCACACACATCTCATGGCAACTGCGATTTCGACTAAACCCTAGGCACGTCTCAACGCAAAATCTAAGGACGGACAAGGAGGCAGACGGGGGAGAGGAGGCGAACGAACCTGTCCCTTGACCTTGAGGTTGATGTGCGCGCCGCCGCCCTCGCCGCCGGCCGACGGCTTCTTCTCTTCCTCACCAGCAGGCGACGACATCCTCCGAGGAGAAGAAGGGGAGATTGATCTTATCTGATTTCTAAACCCTAACGAGAGAGACAGATTCGCCGATGCGTCGCCGGAGGAGGGGAGGGGATTTGTGTGCAGCGGCGGAGGAGGAATTTATAGGGGCGGACGCGGAAGATTTCAGGGCGTCTCGGCTTCCACGCCGCGCCGAGCATGTGGGCCGCCGCGCCCATCCCGCTTTCTGGGCCTGCGAGTGGATGTGGGCCGCGTCGCCTCTTCGGCTTCCTGGGCCGTAGGCCCCGCTTGTCGTGGGCCCCGTAGACGCTATTTGGTGGGCCTGCTCTGTACCTGTGTGCGCTTGCCGTCTTGCGTCACTTTTTACGCGCAGGATGTCAACGCCTCAACGGATGTGGGCCCAAGCCTGGTTCTTTTTGTTGGCAGAGGTTATCTAGTCATCCTCTTTATCTTTATCTTTATCTTCATATTTTTTTTAATTTATCTTTTGTTTTTCAACCAAACTCTATTCTATTGTAGAAGAGTGCTCAACCAAAACCGAATTGGAGATCAGCCCCCAACAGCTCAGACAAATTGGATATCAGACGGAGAGGATGATACAGGTTTAAGGAATCAGTTTACACAAACTTTAAAATGGTCCCATTGCCACTACATAAAGCAATCATCAGGTTGCAGTTTAACCATACCTTCATCTTTAGGATGCCATATGTATGTTCCATTGTTCCTCCTGCAGCTTCAATTCTCTGACCACTCCGCTGCACATACTGATAAACTATATCCTTTTGAAGCATATGGGAATATTACAAACAAAAGAAGGCACGATCTAATAATAATTCAGTTCAATGAATCAAAAAAACATGAGTGAACAGTGAACGATGCAAAACAAAACATGCGAAATATGAACCACCACAGCAACAAAAACAATCAGCAGATCAACAGGATGAACCAGCAACATTACGGTATTGATAAACGAGTCATGACAGCCGAAGTACCAAATATTTTGCCAAACAAAGCTCTTCTAATGTCCTTCAGCTATGGCACAGGACCAAAGCCTCACAAGTTCTTTTTTAGGCTTCTTTCATGTACTCTAGATATAGAGACTAAAGGCACAATGATATGAGGCTGCAACAACTCCTAAGCTTCTAGGCAGGAAGCCAGCCTCCAGTCTGGTGGAGCATAGCGTCGATCTCGTCTCCATCTTCCATCTCGAGCTGAAACAGTTTGCAGTGATCATCAGTAATGAATTGCTAGGGAGCTACACTGATCGAGTATATAGAGATGATAAACCACGCACCTCATCGGGGGTCTGCTCGCCACGGAGCCTACGACCATCAAACAGGAATGCAATAGCATTCATATCCACAGACTGACGGTCACAATAGGCGTTCATCAGCTTCTTCAGCTGTGTCGATCTCTTAATGCGGAAGAATACCTCGTTCCCATCCTAAAGAACAAAAGTGAATTTTTAACAAGTTGGGCACCAAAAACACAAATACAGTAATGACTTCCAAAATAGTCTAATTTGAGAAGTACTATATAACCGAGAGGTCATGTGTAGGGGTTATGATGCTCGTAATTAAAAAAAAACAAAAGGTATCTCAAGTTATGGTCACAGTCACACACTTGGACTTTAAGGTCAGTAATTCTACAAAGAACAGGCAGGTAACAAAGCTCTCGATTGTGCTACACTTTTCAACAAACAAAAGCTCTCGATTGTGCTACACTTTTCAACAAACAAAAGCTTAACTCGTCACTGAGAATATGCAGCATGACAAAGTTCAGAAGAATTTGTCTGCAACAAAACCATATAATTTGTTGAATGAATAAACATACAAAACCAAGTAATTCTTCCAACTATTGCTACAACTTAGCATACACATTAGCACAAAAAACAGAAGGGCTAGCAGTAGCAATGGTAGTACTAACCATACAATCACCGTAGTACTCGGTCTAAGTGGGAGGTTCTACCAGATTAAAAGAGGAATACCGACCACATTTTTACAAGTTACTGTACAAGTTACAGAACTTCAGAAGCATACTATTTGGCAGTCTCTAGAAGATTAAACAAGAAATACGGACCACATTTTTCATCTTGTCTACTGAAGAGTTAACATTTCTACGGCAAAAGCCAAAATTTCACAATCTTGAGATTGCTGGCATTAAAACTAAGTTTTATGCACTCTACACTAGCTGTTTTACTATAATTACTCTACAGCATCATAGTCAATCGTCTAAGAGGTTGCAACAAACTTTCGATGATGGTAATCAGATTCAAATCCTTACATAAGTAAACTAATCAGAACACCCCACGAGACTAACAACAGCAGATAATGATGCTCAATTGCTCACACAACTGAATACTAACAAAATCCGACTATACATCCACACAGGAAACTCATCACCCAATACCCACTCCCTAACTGAGAGCGATTCATGCAGAAATTAAACAACACACCAGCATCAGCACAGCTTAAAACAGAAAGGTTTGGTATGATATGGACGAATCAAGCAAAAACAAAGCGCAATCAGCAGCAACTAGGCAACTAGGAACAGATTTATCTACTAGATAAGTCACGAATTTTAACAGCGGGGGTAAGATAGGAGCAAGCAACTTAACAGACCTGTCCCTTGACCTTGAGGTTGATGTGGGCGCCGCCGCCCTCGCCGGCCGGCTTCTTGTCCTCCTCTCCGGCGGCCGACATCTCCACGAACCCGACGCTGGATCACCGGCTAAACTCGAGGCGAGTGTTCTTGCTGCCAACGAAGGAAAGGAAGGAGACGACCTGACTTTAGACTACGCGGACTCGAGGGCTGATATAGCGCGGTGACTCAGAGGCGGATTGGATAGCCCCGCGTCACGTCCGGATCTACCCTGCAACGGCAACCCTGTGGGCCGCGCCGGATTGGCCGCGCTGTTCGGGGCGCGGATCGCGTGCGGCCGGCCCGGTGTGGGCCCGCGTATAAACGTCGCGTACTTTGCACGCGGACCGGGTCAAGCCCACCCGTTCCCCTCTTTTCTAAAAAAAATAAGAAAATTAAAAAGGTTTGTTTTCTTTGCACGGAAATAATGAGAAAGGAACGGATTTTTTTTGGTTTTTTCTATCTTTTATCCAGCTCGTGTGGACACGTGTGGCTTTGTATTGTACCGTGTTGTTGTGCTCGTGCCACGAACGGACGGTTGGATGTCCGCGAATATCGCCGTTTCTTTTTTTTCGATTCGTATAATATCTCGCGAACCGAGCACAGCACGAAAAGAATTTTTATTTGTTGGGAGAATAAACCGGAGTTCTTCGCAAGTGGCAGCAGGAACGATGGGCCGTTCTATTTACTCACCGTCACGGATGACCAATGGCATATTTTGATTATCGTCACGTACAGAGACGCCGGGACACGTGGCCACATCTCCGCCGTTAATTACAGCTTTGCGATTGCGTTTAACGAAGCTACGCGAACGTTTGGCTTTGCCTTCGCTTTGATCGTCTCGTCTGGCTTTGGGCGGATAGGTGGAAGAGCATGAATAAAGCAAAAATAATTTATGAGTAAACTTTATAGATGAATTAAACTTTATTTTCTTGGTTTGAATCCAATGCTGAAAAAACATTACAAAGCTTAAAATTTAAAATTCAAAGTTTGGATGTCAATGATTAGTTTATTTTTGCTTTGGAGCGTAGGTCATGCTGACAACTTGTCATGTACTATACGTCTTCTCTGTGGGTCGAGTGATGAAATGGTTTTTATGGGCCTTCCTAAATCCACAACATAGCCCGATTTAGACTCGGCCTAAATCGACGAACCGCCCTGCCTACGGCCCAAGCCCTAATAGTATATCCGCAGCTCAATCGGACTAGGTTGGGCCCCACCTCGCAGTGACTGTATCCGACACTCGAAGCCCGACCTCGCAGCGACGCTTCTAGAAACAAACAAACAAAACCCACTCGAAACATCAAGACACCACCACCACCTCCGCAATCCGCAACGGAAGCAGAAGCAGAGCAAAACCAGAGTTTCCTTTCGCCGCGCGAATTCCCTCGAGATCAACCAGCGAAAGCGACGATGCCATCGCCGCGCCGCGCCGTGCACATCCGCCGCTCGTCGTTGCCGGCGGAGGCGGAGGCGGAGGCGGCGATCGCGGTGGAGGAGGGCGGCGGGGTGGACCTCGCGGCGGTGGGGAGGGCGCTGGGGCTGGACCCGGCAACCGTCCTGCTCAACGGCTACTTCGTCAGCCGCGGGCTGCCGGGCCACGTCTCCGCCGCCGTCACGTGGCGGGCGCTCCTCGCCTTCTTCGCCAAGCGCGGGTTGCCCGCCGGCGACCACCCCGCGGCGGCCATCGCCGTCCAGGGTAAGCCCGCGCCGACGAGCACGCCGGCATCAGGTAGGCTTACATTGTTTCGTGTGCTTACGTAGATGGAAGTTTACATTGTGCAGTGCACGAGTCAAATTGGATGCCTGTTATTTTGGCAATTTTAGTTGTATAGATAGGCTTGAACAAATTTGAGTTAACTTGATGCGGACTAAAAATTTGGACATCTGTGGCGTTTTTTTTTTCAGTATTGCATTTTCTCGACTGTTTTTGTGGACATTTCGAAGTTCAACAATTTCTTATTGAAATGAATATTCAGTATCCTATCCACTTATAATTCTAGAAGAATGTCATTACCCTGTATGATTAGACATTTTCCACAAATTTGTCTCTAAAACTGCAAAATGTATATATCTTCAGATCGTAAAGCCGATGCCTACCCAAAGCGAAAATTCGGGTTGGGTGCAGAAAGAAGTTTCAAGAAGAGCAAGCACTCTGAAGATGGGGTTGATATGCTTAGCGATGAAATCACCCTTGGTTTGAAGAGAAGACTTAAATTGGATGACGCCAATCCAACTAAGAAGATGAAACAAACAGAATGCAGCACAGGTGAGTGCCAAAGCTCTCGGTTCACATAGTAACTTTTCTCTTGTGTTCAAGTATGACTAACTCGCTATCATACTGAATTGTCAGTCAATGGAGCAGAAACACAGCAGCCGGTTAAATTCTCCTGCAGCTTCATCAACGGGCACGGAAAGCGGTCACGCGACGAGGAGATGATTACAACCTCATTCTCACGCAAAAGAGCCCGATGATTGTGCATCTTTCTTGCAGACAGGGATCAAGGCTAATTGAAGCTGTGGCCATGAACTTACATGGCAAGGAAGCTTAGTGACATTCCAGCACGGTCTGACGGGGAGCCAGTAGTTTCGCTTTGTAGATGATGTTGCTAGTTGCGGTTGTTGTATTTTCCATGTATATCGGTTTATCTGATGTGATGCCGAAAGCCCGAAACAGAAAATGTATTCTCTGTGAATATAATAAACCCTGCTTTTGGAATGGTGATACATTTCTGCCAATGTCATCTCTCGAGTGCATAAATTTCATAAGAAACAGCCAAATGTGGGGAAACTCACATGTTCCAATGGGATGAGTCAAATCTCAGAAGCACGCAAAGATTTTTCTCTAAATGATTCCAGGTAGATCAAGCAGTCAATAAATGATAAAAAGACTCGCTTGCCGTTCAGTATTTACAACAAAGAAAGAATGAAACTAGAAAAAAAAAAAGGGTAGCTGCAACAAAACAAAGTGGCAGCTAACAGGTCAGTTTACGTGATACCAAGACTTGCACACTGCAAGAGCACAACAACCAAAACCCTGCATAACCTCCTTCGGAGTTCATACAAAACCAAGCTAAACTCTCAAGCTAATCTTCCTAGGAACATATTTCACCTCTTCAAAAGTCCAAAAGGTTCCCCTGGCTGATACAGACAGGACAGTATAGTGACAACTGCATCCAAGAACTTTCAGGCTTCAATTCTGTCACCAATAACAAAGGATTTTATCTCTTCCGCAAAATGATTCTTCCAATCAGAAAGAGAGGCAAATGGGAGTAAGCCAGTCAAGACTGGAATAATAAGCCCCGCCACAGCATAAAACAAGCACCGGCGAACCCAGTACCGTAACCAGAGACCTTGCTCTCTGTCAGATACTGAAACAGGTCCATGAAGAATGTGGCGTAAAAAAGATGGAAAAAGATTTCCAAGTAGGTGGATGAAACAAAGAACCTCCCAGTACATGAGCCAAGTGTTTCCATCACCGCCTAATGTATTGGTACAAAACCTTCCAGCAAAGCCGCACATAATTCCCAACAAAATGAGATTGAATGTTATAGGCATATTGGACCCAGTAGTTGCAGAACGCTGAAATGCTAACCATGCAATTGCCAGGATCATCAGTATGCCAAAGCACATGCGTGTTACGGCAATGACATGACATCTGAAAAAAAGAAACCCAGAACTGAAGTTCGACACTGAATTTGGCATCCACCATGACTTATTTCCCTGTTAGATAGGGTGGGAGGAGCAAGCTTCAGATTATTAAAGAGGCATGGTGAGCATAAACTATTCATTTATAACAGAGGTGCATGGACATACCTTTGATGTAGCGGAACAAGCTGATGTGACATCTGTTATCCTTTGGTATGAATAAATATAAGTTCCGTATCCAAAACATGCTGACATCACAATCACTGCACTTACAAGAAAATCTATAAGTGTCCTAAGGATTTGTGCGTCTCTCGTCTCCTGCAACTGAGTCTTGAATTTCTCTCCTTTAAAGGAAGCTTTCTGAAATCCTAAAGATAACTTAATCTTCTCTAACATGTGCGAATCAGAGGTAAGAGCTAACTGTGACTGTTTGAGTTGCAACTTTCTCATGTTAAGCCCTATCTCAAATTCCTTGAGTTCGTTTGAGCGAGTCTGCTGCTCCACAGATTTCTCAATGGCATTAAGAATGTGTTTATCAGCTTCAGGAGAGGATCTGCTACGCCGAAGATGAGTCAACTGCTGATTGCCACTGGAAAAAAGAACAAGTTGTTTCTCCACTGTGTTCACAAGGTCATGCTCTATTCTGTCCTGATTTCGCAAATCAGATGAGCTCAAGATGTCCTCAGCCAAAGAATCGTCATGTTTAAAAGAACATTCAGGAATATGGCTGATCTCATTCACAGGTATTTCATTAACAAGATGGAGTGTCCTAAATGTGCTGCTGAAAGATTTTTCGAAATTTCTGATAAAGCTGTTGGAACTGTCGCCATATAACTACAAGACAAAATTTGAAGGATATTACAAGGATCGTTAGTAGAAAATGAGTACTGAACAATAATAATAACCAGGCTTACATTAGTCAGAGATTCCTTCACAGCTGATGTACAGATCTGCATTGAGACCAAGTTCAGACTATTAAATTTTGTGTGTTTATGGATGACAAAGTTAATAACTGAAATAAGAAAGCACGCACCTTGGACAGGACAGCAGGATGTAATGTTTTTCCTGAAATGTTCTTCGTATTTATGACCTGCAGTCAAGGAAAACGCCCTCCATGTTAGTCCATGAACAATAGGGGCATAGCGCTAAACCACTGTAGAGCAAGATTAAAATTGCAAATGTGCAGTTGTATGCAGGTAAAAATCAGATATATTTTGGGCATGCACATGCATCTGTGTTGAATATGCTGCTTAAGAAACACATCTGCAGTTTTACAAGATACTACTATGACTGGAAAGCATATCTTCAATCCATTAGATATGAGGGACAAATGGGTACTAGCATAGCAGGTGACTATTTAATTTCATGACCAGTAAAAATAAGTGAAGTTGAATTTAATTGTCAAGATTACTTTATGTGGAAAAAGTACAGTGTGTGTATAACCCATAAGGCCACAATAATGTTAAGTCCAATCTCTCTCCTGTCTTTTTCATAATCATTTGAAGTTCTCCAACACAAACATCCTTCATTCAACAAGCAAGTTCTCATTGTTTGCACTTATCCTTGTCAGTATAAGCCAAAATTTGAATTTTGCAGCTTAATTTGAAGATGATTTGGGGGTTTTTTCCGTCGTATGGTCTTTTTTTCAGCCTTGGATTTTAAACTGCAAATAATTCGGGTGTAAAAGTTTTACCCGCAAATTATTTTAGGTTGCTTCGTTCACGTGTCTACTGCTTATTAGAAAAAGCAAAACAATCACAGCCCAAATAGATTACGCTGTCATTTGTGAAAAGCTAAAAGTTCCACTGATGCTTTCTTCCATACAAGCAGCATAGGTGCATAGCAAAAAAATATCCCAACATTTCTTATTGTTGTTGATGAGGGCTTCTAGACTCTAGCACAGGCATTGAAGCATATGCAAAGAAAATATCTTTTGTACTACGAAATGGATCGATCCTACAACACACAAAGCATATAATCGACAATTAATCCTCCAATCCGACACCATTCGCACTTCCCTGGCTCCCAAGCAGTTCCATTTCCCATTGTAGCTAAACAGATACAGCGCCATCAATTCTAATTGCTCGCCATACGTCACCGATTCGTGTATGCCGCCGGCAATAGAAACGACAGACAAAATGCTAAGACTACACATTTCACGAACAACGCCGAGAGGCTGATATGAACAGCGCCGCCGAAGAAGATTAAAGCCACCTGCCATGACGCACCTGCGCGAGGACGGCGGCGAATGACATCCCGAGAGGAAGCGCGAGATCCTCCTGCACGGCACCACCCCCATCGCGGCCGGGCTCCGGAGGCAGCCGCCTCCGCCGTTGCCGCAGCATCCGGAGCCGGACCCCGTTGCGCAGGCGATGAGGATTCCTCGAAGACGAGGCCGGCGATCCGGACGACGATGCGCCGGCGGCCACCGCCGCCGACGAGGTGGAGGAGGACGACTCCGCGGCGTCCATCTCTCGCGGCGTGGTGTGATTTGGGGGAAGTTCTGTTCCGAATTGGCCTCGTCGTGTCTCCCTTGTAATGGAGGAGAGGGTGTGTGTGAACGCGAACGGGGACGGGAAATGGAAAGAAACGGAACGGAAACGGAGGTGAGTGTGAACGTGGACGGGAACGGGAACGGTCGGGCCGGGAGGAATTAGCCGTTGTGACTTGTGAGGCGGCTGGGTGGGCCCGCGGGGAAGATCGAACCGGGGGAACCGGCGGTTTGCTTGATTGGAAACGTGACGGTTTGAGGGTTAAAGGATCTTGGGCTGGGCCTAATACGGCCTACTTATGTTTAAGGCCGATTTGAGTTTGCATGGCCCGTCGACGAGCTGACGAGCATTCGGCTCTGATCGTTTCGTTTTTTAACGCAGTTACAATGTTATACATTTGACTATCTTTTAGCTTAAAAAAACCGTCGACTCTAGTTATATACTCCCTGCATTCATGGATATTAGATATTGGGTTTTCTCTATACAAATTATATAGAAAAAATCTTCAATATCTAGGGACGCAGGGAGTTGGTAATTCCAAAAAAATTAGGGTTAATTAAATCAAGAGAAGCATCCATGAACATCTATCAAGTACAGAAGTACTACCTCGGAGGTACTAGTAGCATACTGTATGCATAGCAATTATGGTGTGTATAATCTCCGATATGAATGACATACTGACTCTCTGACTGCAATTACAGCAATGTCTTTCGTCCACACAGCCAACAAATATGTGAAGACTGAAGAGGGAATACTACTCTCTCAATACTACTACTATATTATGCCGTGCATAATTTAAAAGCGTCATACTACCTACAATGCACGCGTACGTGTGCACGTACGTACTAAAATACGTACGTGGTTTTATATATTTCTAGCAACCAAAACTAATCTATACTACTACCCCCGTACGTGTAAGTACGTATGTGTGTATACACTAGCCGTATTCAAAAAATTGCTACACTATACTCGTCATCTGTTCATTATTTGCGAAGAAACGTCCATGGCCCCCTGGCTGCTCCCATCCTGCAGCATAAATGCACGACCCGGGCGTCAGTTAGCTAGATCGATCAGAAATTAAAATTTCAGGCTTTATTCAATTCAGACTGCAAAACTACGGACAATTTCACAAAGCAGCAAGTGAAAAGAACGTGGACGTATTTAATTACCTCCAGGTGCTAGCAATGGCTCTGACGGTCATGTAGATGGCCAACGCGATCCAGATTCCGACGAACCCACCGTGAGACGACAGAAGAATCAGGCATGGGATCGTCACGCCCGCTACGCCGACCTGCAATATAATCAATCACCATTGTCAGTATAACGTGAAATTGATGAAATCGTAGTGCTCAAATTAACGATCCATGGAAAAATCGAGGGTTAGTTAATTAATTGCTTGCCATGGAGTATGCAGCGAACGTGTAGTCGGACGCCCCGAAGTTGATGCCGTCGAACACGAACGCCAACGTATTTATCGTCTGCGTTCCGGCGACGAACTGATCGATCGATCGGAAACATCGACATGTTGAAACTAGTGTCAGTGAATCGGAGTTATAAATCTTCGCTGATTTTACTACTCGTATATACAGATAGATTTTTACCGGGACGCCTTTGTGAATCCTTCTGATGACGGCGGCGTCGCTGGTGAAAACGCCGGCGCCGAACCACATCGCGGCGGCGAGGAAGGCCGTGAGCGCGACGCCGAGGACGACGGCGAGCTGCAACACGCGGGCGGTCGTCACGGCCACCTTGTAGTGATCCTTCCTGGCGAACGCGCTCGCAAGCATGGCCTGCACAGATTAATTCATGACGACGATCGACACACGCGTGAGATTAAATCGATTTAGCATGCATGGAGATAGACTGATATTTCTCTCCGTTCATAAATATTTAACCTGATAATTTTTTATACGTTTGACCGTTCATCTTATTTACAAAAATTTACGTAACTATTTATTTTTCTATCATTTGATTTATTGTTAAATATAGTTTTATGTATTATATAGCTTTATATATTTTATAAAAGCTTTTTAAATAAGATAAACAATGAAACGTGTATAAAAAAGTCAACGTTGTCAAACATTTAATGACAGATGGAGTAGATGGTTAGGTGGCTGGATGGGCTGATAACGTACCTGGCCGGCGACGGCGAGGCCGTCGGCGAGGAGCGACGTGGCGAGCCAGACCTGGGCGCAGATCTGGAACGCCGCCATCTCCGTCGCGCCATGTCGCGCGGCCAGCGACGCCGCCAGCGTCACGCAAAACGTCACCGCCACCACCCTCGCCAGCAGCAGAAACCCTGCATCATATATATATATCAGATCATTCGCAGACACAGTACTTCTTCTTCTTCAGCTTCTGTTAATTTTCTATGAGAAACTCATTGCGCTTCAGTGATCTCTATCCAAAAATGCCGTGCCATTTTGCTTACCGCATCCGAGGAAACGACGGAAGTTGAGCGATTTAAAACTAGACGGGATGACATCGACCTTCTGCACAAGCTTGCAAAGCATTATCAGCGTAATCAAGTACCTGCAAGATTAATTAATTAGTCGACTCATGAGTCACGTCGACACGATCGTTTGGAAAATTAATGATAGTGGTTGATAACTTGGTCGATCTACTTACTGAGAAATGACATGGGCAATGGCTGCACCGACGATACCAAGACGGCAGGCGAATATCAGGATAGGATCCAATGCGATGTTCGCTAGGTCGCCGGCCACTATAGGAGATTAAAACACGTACGATTAGTAACTAAATAAATCGATGCCAATTAGTGATGTTTAGGGGTGGATTAATAAGGTGATTAGTCACTGATCTATGATTACTACGTACAAGTTGCATACAATGGTGTCTTGGTGTCCTTAAATCCTCTGAAAACTCCTTGCATTGCCAGAGACAGGAGCACGGCTGGAGCACCGAGAGATCTCACTACCAGGTACCTCAATGCAGGGATCAGCATCGGTGAACCCTATCATTAACCGACATTAAATCAACACTATATATAGATGTTAAATATCGCAATTAAAAAAACCAAAACACTGTTTTTTTCAGAAAAAAAATCATCATTTTTCCCTGCAGAAAACCGAAGAAACATGCAGAAATTAATGAACCAATATTGATACTGACCGGCTTGATCCCCATGATGCGAAGCAGCGGCTTGCCGGCGGCGACGAGGAAGACGGCCTGAAGAAGCCCGAGAACGGCGCCGACGATCAACGCTGACGTCACGGACGGCACGAATCTCCTCCTCCCTTTACATTTCCCCTCGCCACCAGAGCGCGCCGCCGCCGTCGCCGTCGAGCGTTCGTCGTCGTCCTCGCCGCGATTCGTTTCGTCTCGCTGCTTCTCCGGATCGGCGGCGGCGGGCTTGCTGAGGATGGCGTCCTCCTCGGCGACGAAGGAGGTGGTGACGCTGACGAGCGGGTAGATGCACACCTTCATGACCTGGTTGAACACCGCGACGGCGACGCCGACGGCGGCGATCTCGACGGCGCCGATCCGGCCGACGAACGCCGTGTCGACAAGCGACGCCACTGGGTCGGCCGTCAGAGCCAGCGACGCCGGCACGGCGATCCGCAGCACCTCGCCGCCGATCTCGTCCAGCCTCAGCGCGCTCCTCGCGTTCAGCGTGAACAGGTGCAGCCCCGTCGTCCTCGCGCCGCCGAGCAGCGCCGTCGCCGGCGGCGAGTCGCCATTGTCGCCATCGCCATCGCCGGCGGATGGAGCCATTGCTGCCGTCTGCTGATGCTGATGCTCGGACACCGGAGTGGCAGCTGACGTCAGCTGGCGATCAGCCTCCATGGATTCCTCTCTACATGTAATCAAGATTAACATAATGAGTGCCAAAATTAACAATGATGCAACTTGCCAGTGCTAATTAGAATGACCGTACATGCCGCGTACTTTGTGCTAAACTGCTAATTAAGGATGAAACAGCGTGCTGATCGCTAATTAGAGAATTGAAAGACTAACCAAGATTAATTTGAGCAAGATCACCTAGAAGCAAGTAGCAAGCAAGCAGTGGTTTGGAGTTGAGGTGGCCAATTGGGTTTCACTTACCTTTGGCTTAAATAGATCAAGAAACGGAGAGCGAGAGAGCGTCAAGGGGAGTAAACTGCACGTGTGCATGCCTGCACTAGATGAAGCCCGGCCGAGGGCCGTACGAATGGAGTTCGTATCTGTGGTGTGGACAATGGTTAGAACTTAAAAGCAGCACAGCTAGCAGCTAGTACAAGTAAAGGAATAAAATACATGTGCTAAGATTATAGAATTCTAAATTAATCTAGCTCTCACAGTGACTGAGGCACTTCTGATTTTCAATTCTAGCTACTCCCTTCGTCATTTAAATATAAATATAAAGATTTTTGTCTATACAAATATATAAGCAAAATCTCTTATATTCAGGGATGAAAGAAGTAGGTTAAGAAATTAAACTAGTTGTCGATAACATGGGCCGAGGAGGACAAGAAGCACTTGAATATAGCACACTAGATACATTTGAAGCATATTACTCCTGTTCTTTTATTCATTTTAGTATATCAGTTTCTGGCTACCTTCACTTAGAAATATCTTACTTGTATATGTATATCTTGGCTTGAAAATACCGTTAAGTTTTGATGATATTGGTGAAAATTGGTTGATTGGAATTGACTCTAAAATGAGAAAAAATTGTTCTAGCAGGAGAGTCCGCAATGCGTTGGACTCTTTGACTAAGTAGAAATGACATGGTGTTTGTCACAATTCCACCGCAAATTATATTTGCATATGCTTTTAAAGGCAACTTATTGGCTTTGATTTGGACGCATCTACAAAAGCGTGATGATGATAAGAAAGCCGTTTGATTGGCTTGTTCAAAGTCGGACACAGCGGGCATGCATATCTTCACAAACTTAGGATGTAGATTTAGCAATAAGACCACTAGAATAAGCTATTTTTCACGGTGTGGTTATATTGTTGGTTGGGTTAATTTGTGCGCTTGCTTTGGGTATGAGCCAATGTTATATACTGCTCCTAAGTTAGACATGTGTGTAATAATTGTTGTAGCTTTTGTCGAAGTCAAAGCCAAATTTATCCATTGCCTTAAAAAAACTAGAGTTTTGTAAAGTTTTAATCCCTACACAAGCTATACAAATTTCCGGACGAGGAAACTTCCAGCGCAAAATACATGTTCAACAAATGGGATGATGGATAAACATGCATGTTTCTCGAGCTTCTAAACAATACTTTTTTGATAGAAAAAATTTCTGATATATGGATTTCTTACCAACCTACTACGATATTTCCTATTTTCCAGTTTTATAATATTTATTTTCTATTTTTCAGTAGTATTTATTTTCTATTTCCCGTTTAATAATATTTAACAAATTTGTTCCAAGCCTGAATAATATCGAAAACAATCCAAGAAAAAAGGTTCTCAATGGAGCAGATGAATGGATTTCGATTGGTATGAACTTGTGCAAACTGCTCATAGGTCGGCCGTGCGATGACACATGTGTCGTCTTCGCCTAGGTAAATTTTATGTAAAATTCGCCATAGCGCATCCATTAACCATATACTCTCAGTGCGTGCATACATGACGCCCGCCCACCGGTGCCGTCTTCCTTAGATACGTACAACTACAAGCAAAGTGAGCAGAGCTCGGCGCTGGGACGACGACCATATTAACCATGGCGACTAAAGATAAATTAATCTGCATAATACTCTCTCCGATTATTGATATACGACGTAATACTAATTTTAGTGTTAAAAACGTTATATATTAAAATACGGAGGGGTATTTAATTAATCAGATAGGTACGGCAAATTAAACAGCAGCTTTACCGGGGCTCGATACGTACGGACATGAGCCACGTGGCGTCTGGTCGAGCAGAAGGAAATTGTTTTTTTTTTCCAAGATGGAGTAGAAGGACATTGACGGAATGCCATGCTAGATCTCTCACGAGGATCTAGACGATTCGGTTCGGTGCTTCCAGGTGGCTCTCTAGCATGCGACGCGAACTGATTTTCTGAACCGTGCTGCCTGAGATAGCGCCTGGCTCAGATTGCCGCGCCATCAGCTTTGGACTATTGTTCGGTCGATCGTTCAACCAAAAGCTAGTGAGAGAGAGAATGATCGAGGCGATGAACTTTTTAATACAGTATTTAATTAATGTTTTATTTAGATCAAATGATCAATAAGGCGGCCGGCAGGTGCTTCAGTACGAAGTACTTAAGGTTAGTAATCATGGAGTTCAGAAGTTATTTGCTAGTGCATGATTAAGAAAAGAGAAATCCACATGTGGTAATTAACATATTGAGAAGATCATACTATGCAGGTAGCGGAATGCAAATGGATGGAGATGAAAATTAATTTACCTTGCATTGCTTGATCGAGCTGGAGCTACAACGGCCGGAACACATAGAAGATACACCTAGGCAGCGGGAGAGTGCACTTATTGCCGATATTAAGTGAATACGGGCGACATCTGAGGACATTCGGGGATGTAGCTCAGATGGTAGAGCGCTCGCTTAGCATGCGAGAGGTACGGGGATCGATACCCCGCATCTCCAATTAACATATCTGAAGTAAATTTTTTGTCTGTGATAATTTTGCTGGGCTTTTACACATTCGTTCGGCTCGAGACCGTTCCGGCCCAAAAAGGCCCAACACGTACAGAATTTCGCCTAACAATACCCTGTACTGTTTAATCATACAATAACTTTGTATTAGTCCAAATGACAGTACTGATAGTGACGATAACTTCTGAGAATTCCCCGATCAATTTACGGGAGATGGATTAATTTATTAATGATTGGCAGCAAATCAATTAACCTCTAAATTACCCGACCACTAGCTTCGTCCTGAAGCATGCACCGCCCGCCCGGCCGCCTGGTTGATCGATCATTCGTCTCTCGTTCTCTCTCTAGCTTTTGCCTTTTGGTTGAGCGAACCGTCCAGGTGAAGCTGATCGATGGCGCGGTGATCGATCTGAGCCAGGCTCTATCTCAGCGCGGTTTAGTATACGCGTCGCCAGCCATCGATCGCCGCGTGGCGTCCGGTCCGTACGTATCGATGCTGTACCGGGCGCCGACCTGTCTGAAGAACTGAAGTACTCTGCTCTTTAAAAACTTTTGCGAAATATGTAAAAAAAATTATAGTATTTAGCAAGAAATTAAATGGTAAAAATTAATAATTGCTTAAGTTTTTAAATAAGAGAAACTATAAAAAAAATTAACGGCGTTGAAGTATCTATCTCCATGCTACATCGACATACATCCTGGTCAACTGGCTAGTCAGCCAGCCCAATCAATTCTTAACAAAAGTCTATTCAGTCTAGCCAACTCTTATACGAAAATCCATTTAGCTCAGTTATTTTTAGTCCAGCTCAGCCAGACGAACAGGACGATAATCTCACACACCCGTGGGTCGACGTGTCGTCGTCATGAATTGATTTGTGCGCAGGCCATGCTTGCGAGCGCGTTCGCCAGGAAGGATCACTACAAGGTGGCCGTGACGACCGCCCGCGTGTTGCAGCTCGCCGTCGTCCTCGGTGTCGCGCTCACGGCCTTCCTCGCCGTCGGGACGTGGTTTGGCGCCGGCGTTTTCACCAGCGACGCCGCCGTCATCAGAATGATTCACAAAGGCGTCCCGGTAAAAATCTAGCAACATACACGAGTAGTAATTAAAATCGGCGAAGATTTATAACTCCGATTCACTAACATTAGTTTCAACATGTCGATGTCTCCGATCGATCGAGATCAGTTCGTCGCCGGAACACAGACTATAAACACGTTGGCGTTCGTGTTCGACGGCATCAACTTCGGGGCGTCTGACTACGCGTTCGCGGCATACTCCATGGCAAGCAATTAATTCATTAACAGTTTCATCAAATTCATGATCATGCTGACAGTGGTGTGTGTCTGATGCATCGATCGATTGAGTTTCAGGTCGGCGTAGCACGGTAGCAGGAGTGACCATCCCATGCGCCCATGCTTGATTCTTCTGTCGTCTCGCGGCGGGATTCGTCGGGATCTGGATCGCGTTGTCCATCTACATGAGCGTCAAGCCTTTGCTAATGAGTAATTTTACGGTCTTTGAGGAGGTATTGAGAGGTATCAAAATTTTAGAGTAAATTTTGGTATTTGTTGATACCTATGGTAAGTACCAAATTTATATTAAAAAAATGGTACATCTTCAAGGACTGTAAAACTGTTCTTCGCTTGAGAATTTTGTTCGTAGTTTTGCATTCTGAATAAAAAAATGCCCACAGATTACTTTTTAAATTCTGTTTTTACACAATTTGGAGAGAATTTTGATTAACATGATATTCGGTCTAACTTAATTATGGTGTATTATTTTACGCAGGATGGGAGCAACCAGGGGCCATGGATGTTTCTTTGCAAATGAGCACATGACGAGTACTCCTAACAAACATTTTTTTTTTGGAAAAAGTCTATTTAGCCTCCTCTGAAATCTTATGTTTGTCTAAATCACACCCCTTAACTTCAAAACTAGACGAATCACACCCCTCAAAACTCAGAACCATGCAAAATAACTCCTCAAGTGGTTTTAATTATTTTTTGGCATGTGGCGCTGATGTGTTGGTCCAGTCAGCCTAAAAAATATAAAAAATAGTGAGGTTATGGACTCTTTTCTTTTTTATATACTTTTTAGGGCTACTGGACCAACACGGTAGCGCAATGTGGCTAAAAAGTAGTCAAAACCACTTGAGGGGGTTATTTTGCATGGTTTTGAGAGTTGAGGGGTGTAATTTGTCCAGTTTTAGAGTTGAGAGGTGTGATTTAGATAAATATAAGGGTTCAGGGGGTTAAATGGACTTTTCTCCTTTGCTTGCATAATGCTATACGCTACGTACATGTACGGGAGTAGTAGTAATGTAGTACAGATTAGATCGTTACTGGAAACATATAAAACCACGTGCATCTTATTTTAGCACGTACATACGTCAGAGCAAATTGCCATTTGAGAGAGTCGACTTAACATATCTAGATGATTTTGGCTCTTCGGCCAAAGATCATCTCTCCAGTAGTGTCTGTTGGTTGTGTCGACGAGAGCTATTTGCTGTACTTGCAGTCAGAGATGAATCTCAGTATACCCATTCATATGAAAGATTAATTATTCACAGCATTCATATACATGCTAGATAGATGTGGATGGATTTTTTTTTATTATTATTGGTTTCATGCTCATTCATATGAGGAATATTTTAGGACGGATTGGGAGTTTAGAAAAATAATATTAATTGACTTGTTTGGTTATTCTCTTCTTTTTAATCCTTGTGGAGGGGAGGAAATTGGGATGGAATGCCCTCCTATATTGTTAAGATAGATTGAATCTAATCTCCATCTAAACTCCCTATAAATTCTCATCTCTATTAAAGAGAAAAATAAAAAAAATAAAATTTTCTTCTTAATCTCATCGTCAAATCTTTTTGTTAAAACTCTTATTCTCCTTCCAAGTTGTCCACTGTCAACCACGCCGCATGAGCCATGACTGAGTCGAAACAGTATTTTCCTTTTAAGAGGATAAGAATGAATAAATTGACTGCTCAACCGGACCGGACCAACTCGTTGCAACCCGGCATGGCACGTTCAGTCCAACAAAATTAAGGCCCATCGCGCGTTCAATTAAAGAAGCACACGACTAACCAAATCGTCGTTAAATTCCAAGATTACAAATAACAAGAAGAGAAATACAAGCAACAGCAACAACAGTTAACAACAACCAAAGATAGATCACAGAGAATAAACTCACACACAAACAAAATCAAAGAAACAAATCAACACGGATTAATCAAAACTTAACCGAGCTCGAGCACCATATCGATCAAACTGGTCAATTGCCGCCGCCGCCCCGGCCTTCCCTTTCGTTGCTATTCATGCTGAAGCTGTTCGTGGCGCGGCCGCCGCCGCCGACGCCGACGCCGGCGTTCATGCTGAAGCTGTTCTTGCGTGGGCCGCCGGCGTCCACGGGTGCCGCGTGGTGGCCCAGCAGCAGGAGGCCCAACAGGGCTAGGCCCAGCAGCGTCACTCGCAGCTCGTCGGACCTCGCCGCCATCGTCGATGCAAGAATGGATTGGGGTTGTTTATTTGGATGGATTATTAGCGCACTCTTTGTGGATATGGAGAATTGGAGATGGAGGTGTCGATCTTGGAGTGCTGTTATAGTGGGAAAAGGGATCGGTTGAATGGAGAGGAGAGGATTCAGGGGAAGTGTTCTTTTGTAGTTGTGGTGATGCTTAAGAGTAGGCGAATGGTGTGGCATCCTCAATTTGGAAGTTTTGGGTTCCATTTTTAGTTTTTCTCTCTGCAGAGAGAGCACAGTCTTGTTGTCTGAACTTTATAAATCATAGGCATATATCCCCTGAAGAAATAAGGGGGAGAATATTATTGTATAGTGTATATATACTTCCTTTGTAGCTTTGCATTTTACAATGACCAATGGCATCATACTAGAAACCTATTAATTATGAACTGAAGATATTTCTTAACATTTTCCTAAATAATAATAATAATAATAATAATAATAATGTTTTTAGCATAGTATATCTGAACAAGTGCACGTCCACACTTTTTTTAATAAAAAAACATATATTTTTTTGACATTCTTGGGGCCCTTTGAGAATTCTTCGTTGTTCAGAAACTATATCTTTCCCGAGCACTATATCGATCCTCGTGTTATACCGACAGGTCCTTCAGACTGTGCAAGTCTCAGATGAAGATTTATTGCAAGATGAGCACATAACAGCCACCTTTGACACACTATGGGCTTGGTCATGGAGAGTCAAAACTGGTCGAGAAACCCTCATCAATTCCATCTTTAACCTTTGGTTCTCCTTGTTCAGGCCCTCCAACCACCTCTTTAGGTTCTTGCATTCTTCTTCAATCTGCTTGTGCTTGGTCCTAAAAATTGGGAAAAAGAGATCATCACAAAAACTGCGAATTATTAAATCTTGAATAATTGAGAGGTGCAGCATTTGAAATCCAATTACCGAGCTCTTCTGTTCTGAAACCAGACTTCAACTTGGCGTGGTTTTATGTTCAGCTTCTCCGCAAGCCCTTGCTTTAGTGCCTAATTTGAGCCTCGAGCATCACTGTTAAGTAGGAAGAAAATGATTTTTTATGATAAATGTTCAAAAATCACAAATATGAACTTACATGGTGGAGATTGCTGTCAGCTTGATACACATTTTCCAGCGCCTTCAACTGTTCTTCGCTAAGCCTTAGCTTCTTCCTCATATGGCCATTGCTATTATCTTGATCAGGTCTGCTGCTGTTTCGAACTTTCATCTCAATCTCACATCCTTTCTTCCTCAAAGTGGGTTTGTGATCTGTCTCTCCATTCAGCCTAAAGCTTGTGCTGGACCTGGAGTGCTTACTAGGAGTTCCAATTCCAAGCGAAAGAATAGTCATTTCCTCTATTTCTTCCATGTTAGTCGTAGACACTCTTGATTGGAACCAACAAGCGCAAGTTTGCACACTGACCCCTCCCAATCGTTGCATATATTGTGTAGGACTGTGGCAGTTTCGTTCTGATATTGATTAGGGCAGAGACATTTCATCAGTTTAAAAAAATCACTTGTCTCAAATAGGGAAGCAAATACTACTTAACCAATCAATTGCCGATGTAATTGCATGGGCGTTTCAGAAACCATCATGCTGGAAGTTTTGTAGGCAAGAGCAGATTTTTTTTTTCTTCTTATCATTCATATTTTGCGTTTGTTTGTGGGCCAATGGGATAAGGAGCAGTCTGTCACTTCTTGAAAAATGCAGTTTCAGTCATAGGGAAGCCTCATAAAATGAATTAATGTCAGAAATACCAGCGTTAATTGTCAGTCAGCTAGTTTGCGTTGCAAGTTTCCTTTGACTGAGTTTAAAGTTACCAACATTTATGCCTGAGTTATTTTTCAGTTTCACAGACCACCGAGAGAACATGACAAGAGTAATTCTAGATCTGAACAAGGACCAAAGTTGATGAGAGATCTGCCATGATATGCACACTTGTCAAGTACAGGAGAAAAATTATACTATAACTGAATCAGCTCACAAACATTTGAGCCAACAGTGTTATCAGCAATGTCGTAATTATTATTCACTGCAAGGTATTTTCGTGGTAGTATCCATAAGATTATGCAGTAAATTAGAGAGAGCAAAGAGTATTGTCTTTCAGTTAACAGCCAGAAGGATTTATCAAGCTAGCACTTCCCAGCAGGCAACCAATTTACATGCCGCTGGAAGCCTTGGTGACCTCCTTGAGAGCACGCATGATCTCATCGGCCTTCAGATCACCCTTTGTAGAAGTAATCAAGGGGCTCTCAGATGGGACAACATCTTCCCTTTGATAGCTTCCTGAGCTCCTCACAAGCTCCTCCGAACCCTTGTCGGTGACGCCTCGGAGAATCACCGTCTTGTGTAACCCTGACAACATCTCCTCGTGATCGGTGTCGCCGTGCTCCCCGACGATCAGATACATGTTCCCCACAGACAGACCCCAGCGTACAAAAAGATACCTGAAATTATCAACGAGACTGCCAATTAGACCATCTGTTGCCGTAATTGCTACAGTAGTCACTCTGCAATGTGCTAATTTTACTTCACCTGAGTGCTTGTGACCTCGATGCTAGAAGAGGAACAACATGAAGCCTTGTTGCATTCCTGCAGTACATGAGATGGCACCGGAGGCCACGCATCCTCATCCTCTCCCTCATCTCATCGATCGTTTTCACCTAACAACCAAGCAAAACTCAGATTCAGAATTTCATACACTAGAAAATTTAACATATTTTCAATGCCATAGGAGAATGTGATTAAACAAAATGTAACCTTTTTAGGGTCTTTGATGAAGAAGGCGACGCAGTGAGGGTTGCAGGACTCGACATCCGGCTCAACAATGGTGCCGGAGCCATCCTGTGCGAGCTTGGCAATGGTCTGCTTGGCTCCATCATGAGACCACCGGTGATTGATGTGCATCAGGTAATCCTGATCAGGGCGCAGCCTCCCCTCGGCGTCGATGCACTGCGCCGTGCCGGGGTAGTACACCTCGCTGCCGCTGCCGCAGATGACCGCGTCGAAGTCGGTGGGTGGAATCTTCCCCATCTGCAGAAGCTTGAGCGTCTCCGGCAGCGACATCGCCGTCGACAACGCGAACCCGGAGATCCTGGACATTTGAGAGTCCGACCTGACAGCCCTGAACACCTCCTGGATCACCTGCAGCATCCTCTTGCTGGCACGGCCATCGTCGCCGTAGCAATCCACCGCTACGACGAACAGCCGGCGACGACGGCGAAGGAGCGGGTACTTGTTCACCGTGCCGGCAGTGGCCGTCGCCTCGGCCGGAATCTTGGCGCTGTCAGTTTCACCTGATGCAGCCGCCTGAGGAGATGACACCGATGATCTCTTGATCTTGTTCATGATCCTCTGCACCGAATCCTGTGGGTCAGATGATGGTGAATCGTTCATGGATGAGCCACGCTCGCCGTCGATGGAGAGGCGAAGTGAGAGGTCATGGACATCCATGAGAGAGTCTTCTAGAGCTTCTTCCTCCTCGGCTGCCGCGTTGGCCGGCGTGTCGGTCAGCCAGCGTGGGTTCCTGATCCGGCATCCGGCTATCCTTGTGAGGTAGGTCCGGCAGTGCTCTGGCCATGAGTAGAGTTGGATGTTGCGTAGCCCGTTCTTCCGGCAATCCTGCCATAGGTTCTTGTCGGCTACCAGCTTCAGTAGCGCGTCGGCAATGGCGTTCTGGTCGTGTGGGTCGACGAGTAGACCATTGTTCAGTGCCTGCAAACAGCATGAACGCGCACACATAACTATAAAATCTTTGCAAAAAAAAATGCTACACTCTATGATACTAACTCCGTTCCTAAATATTTGACGTCGTAGACTTTTTTACACATGTTTGACCGTTTGTTTTATTTTAAAAATTATGTAATTATTAATTCTTTTCTTATCATTTAATTTATTATTAAATATACTTTTATACATACATATAATTTTACATATTTTATAAATTTTTTGAATAAGACGAACAGTCAAATGTGTGTCAAAAAGTCTACAGTATTAAATATTTAGGGACAGAGGCAGCAGTACACAAGATTTGTGCTTACATTTGTAATGTCGACTGGTCCGCCGTTCTTGGTGGCGACGATCGGGAGACCGTGAGCCGCAGCCTAAGTGTCACGGGTTTGTCAGTTAAGATGTACAGAAAAGAATAATCAGGTGATTGTAGAGAATTGAATTTGAAACAGACCTCGATCAGGGTGAGACCGAAAGGCTCAACAAGAGCAGGATTGATGAAGACGCCCTGAAGGTAGAAAGTTAATGTTTATTAGTGAGTTAAAAAAATCCGAAACAAAACAGAGTATGGAGATGAAAGGAGGCAGACCTTCATTTTTGCGGCAAGGCGATAAATCTCCGGTACGTCTGCCTGCTTGTGATGCTTGGGGAATGCAACGCTTCCGTACAGGTCATACTTGTCAATCAGCTTCAGAACAGTGGTGAGGACGCTTGCATTGCCAGCAGACATGTCGTCTATGTCATCTCTGTTCCCCATGATCAGAGTCTGCAATAGAAGGCAATTTTTGTTGCTATGTAGAAGTACATAAAGTATGCAACTGTACAAGAATAATCAGAAGCAGACACACATTACTACTTGAAATAAGAAACTTCTCTACATTGTGATCATGACAGCTTGATTAAGTACTAGCAGCGTACTGCTACAGTGCTCAAAATGTATTTATTCTTCGCCGTGAAAAAAAAAGAAAAAAAAGTTATTCAGGTTTGTTGCTTACCAGGTTTGCAAGTTCCCTCAGTGGGCGACATTCTCCAAATGCTTTGACAAGGGTGGTGATATTCTTCTTTGGATCAGGTCTTGACAAAGCCAGGATCATTGGCTTGTGGGGATTGGTCAAAAACCGCATCACCTATGTCAAGAAATTTCATCAGCATTACATTATTATAAGGAAACAGTTATACATCTGAAGATGAAATCCAGAACCAACCTCAGCCCAAATTGGGGGTAGTGACCTTGGTGAGGCAATCTCAAAACCAATCATGTCATTGCCATCGCCATCTCCATCGCTGATATCATCAGGAACCACAACGTTGCTGAAATCCATCCCAGGAGGAATAACCTGCCAAGGAGTGTGCATAATTATATAAAATACAAATCAAACGTATGAAAAATAATTACCACAAGTTAGTCAAATACACGATCTTTGATAATTTGCCAGATATGGTACAATACTATTGTGCTTACTATTGAATACTACTTACCACCATTCTTGGCATGAAACGTCCATGGCAGCTGACTCCACGCCTCGCACGTGCCCTCAACACTTTCTCTAGTTTAACATCAAAGCCATCATACAATCCCCACTGCTCATCGATCTCCTGCCTTGTGCTCGTTATGACAAGTTCTGCTGCATCCAAGGCCAGCTCCTCACCCTCGATACGCCTCATGATCTTGTAAGTTGAGTCGATCTCCTCCTTCGACATACGCCCTTGCTTCATGATCTGCTCCAGCTTGTTCCTCCCAAGTGAATGACCGGTGAGTACCATCGGCACATTCAAAGCGCCAGAAAGAAGAGCAGCAACATCTCCAGCATCAGCATAGTGGCCATGGATTACATATGGCAAGACAAGCTTCCCATTGCCAACTTGTTCACCCAGAGCCTTGGACATGTTCAGAATATGTGCGAGAGCTCCATCAACAAACTCTTGAAGGTAAGGCCACAGAGCCTCTTTACGGAGATATTTGTCCCTTGGACCGCATGGAATGCGAACAATGTATGCACCGGCACTCTCGCCGCTTCCCTCTCCATCAGTGGAACCAGCGGTTAACATCTCAGTAGGCTCCCCATAGCTCCAGTCTACATCTGGAGATGACACTTGACGAGTGAAGAGGTCCACTCTGTATACTCCAGGCATCATTGCAAGTGCTCTTGCAAGTTCAACAACATATTTCACCTACAAGACATGAAAAATAGACTCAAATCATGCAAGGCTGGATGCAAAGAAATATCTGCTTAAACTAAAAGATCAGTGGTGTTTTACCTGGCCACCAGTATCTGAATCCCGACCAAGTTCCATGTTATCACCACGAACTAAACCATGCAGACTAGAAAGTAGAATAAAAGGAACTCATTAAAAGAACTTTCAGGACATCCCTAGAGCCATATGACATACTCTATTTATAAGAACTTTAAGATGTCAATTGTGCCAATGTTGCATATCAGGATTTCACAAACTTAAACAGAGATCACGTAAATAATCCTTGGATGCATTTAATTAACTTTATGAACAAAATATAAACTTGTAAGCAATTCAGCATAGCATCTATAGTATGGCAGCAATGAGTAACTAAGTAGTATAAGACCTGATGAGCACAATGTATAGCTTTTTCTCCTTGTTCTCATCAGACCAGCTGACGGTGAGGTCGGAGAAATTCCTCTGGAACTTCTTCTTGGGCGTTTCAGGCTGCGCCAACTCGCCGACGGTGTCCGCCTTCTCGCCCTCAGACAGATCCTCTGCAAGGTCCTCTGTAGTCTCACGGCGCACTTGCTCCTGTTCCTTCCTCCGTGCTGATATCCTCTGGATGCCCTCAAGCTCCAGCTGCTCACATAATAATTCAACAAATTTCAAAAACACTATTTTAGAAGTAACATGAAAAAGGAAATGGCAACACGTACAAGAAGCCATAATTTAATTTTCCGCTAAAAAGCAAGAATAACTCTCTTTTACCATGCCTAATATAGTGACTTTTAAAAGATCCTGTTTCCTTCTCTTGGAAAAGGAAAGAGACAACAAACTCATCGTCCATTACTGACACGATGAGGTTGTCTACACTTTCTTCTTTCCACAAACATTTGTGGTTCACAGTACATGCACTACAGTGATATCTATCTTTACTGCATTAATATATGATCGACAAGCGAGTATAACATATATATATATATATATATATATATATATATGAAATTAATTACACACTAAATTTTCGAAAGCACAAAACAATCGCGTCAACTGCTTTGTTATGTCTTATAAACTTTAGCCGATCTAACTCTACCATTATAATGCATGTACATGCCGGGTTTTAATCCATAATATAGAAAAAAACATTACAATAAAAAACCATCTGAAATATTTCAAGAATACCAGTATGTTAAGAATAAAAAAAGACCCTAGACATACTTAAAAAAACATAACAGTTAAAAATCATCTGAAATCTTTCAAGAATAAAGGTACGTTAAGAAAAAAAAAAGCCTACTAGTGCCATGTCGATGAACAGTTTATAAGAACTCTGAAACTTTTTTCCGTCCAATGAAAAGTTCAGAACTCAGAGATACCATTAATTCAGTCATGCAGGGTGCACACGAGAAAAAAACCAAAAGGCCAACACGAGAAAGAAGAAATCGAGAGAGATCGATTGATCGATCGGTGCTTGCCTGCTTCTTCTTGCGGGCGAGGTGCCAGATGCGCCAGCACATGTTCTCGAGGCGGGTGCTCCTCTCGCGGGCGTTGCGTGTGGCGACGACCTTGATCCATGTCCGGTGGAGGTCGCTCTCGTCCACGCCCTTCACCACCTCCTCCACGAAGTAGTGCGTCGGGTTGAAGTTCATGTGCGGCCCCCGCGGGCTCGCCGCCCTCGCCGCCGGCGACCTCGGCGGATCCCCTTCGCCGCCTCCTCCTCCTCCTCCACTTCCTCCTCCACCGCCTCCTCCTCCCCCCGCCGCGCCGCCGCTGTCCAGTATCGCCTCCAGGTACCCATTGATCCACTCGTTCCCCGCCATGGCCGGCGATCGATGAATGGATGGATCGATCGATCGATTCCGCGGTTGCAATTCGATCTCTCGTTGGTGATCAAGAGAGAGAAAAGGAGGGGGGAAGCGTACCACACGTATCGAGCCGGGACGGGAGAGGAGGAGAGAGAAAGTAAGAGAGAGATGAGAGAGAGTCCGTGGGTTTGAGGACGCGCGCTTCTAGGCGTTCGGTTGCGATGGAAGGAGAGAAGCACTGGACGAGGAGAGAGAGAGGGAGGATGATGAGAGGGGGGCGCGGCGTCTGACACGTGGCGGGGTGGTGGGCCCCCCGGTCTGGGAGTTTGGGGGTTGCGCGTGTGGGCCCCACGTGGCAGTGGGGGTTTGTTTTCGTAACCGCCGCTTCCGCGCCGCACTTGGTTCTTTTCGGACGAGGGATGATCTGAGCCGTCCGTGCTCCACCCGGTGGTTAAGATCTGCGCTGCACGTCACGACGGAGATCAAGGATGTTCTACTCGATTTGGTTTGAGATCTCTAATTTGTCATCCCAAAGCAATATTAAACTAACCCATTGAATTGGGAAATAAGCCTAGCTCAACTGGTTAGATACTCAATAAAAAACGTATTCATTTGAATTAAATCCTACATTTGACACCAGGTACTTATATTTACGGTTAATATTCTTTCAGTGATAGACGACGTACCCAACAATAGCGAGACGCATATAGTGACTTCGTCAATCTTAAAATATGCCGGCCCAATCTTTTGAGGTGTTCATACGGGTAAAGTGTGTGTTCAAAGGAAGAGTGTGCGCGCATGTGTGGACGCCTGCGTTTGTACCGTGTTTATCAAATTAACCCTTTGATTTTGTGTTAAAGAAAATTAACCCATTTATTTTATTTTTTAAAAAATAAAATACGTTGATTTGTTTACTCGTTTTCTCAACAACTTCCATTCTATCTACAGTCTCTACCGTCCTGCCTTCGTCGTACAACAACTGTACGTGAATATGAAGGAATGTAAAATTCACAAAGCAAAAACCACATATTTGTGGATGCGCTGCGTCACCACCCAATCCTCCCCGTAACCACCCAATCCCCTCATGCCAACGACACGCCGTGCATGTGTGCGCGCACACGACAGACAATGCAAAAAAACGGCCTCTCTCTCTCACGTACGCACGCACGCACGCATCCGCGAACTTTTGGTTTTGTTTGGTTTGGTTCATCGCGTCGGGTCGGACTCGTCGATGGATCAGGTGTTTGTATGGGACAAAACGCATCGCCGTCGCTGGCCGCACAGTTGCGCCGGTGCATCGCTTTCGGTCTCGGCGTCCACTGCTCGCGCGCGCGACTGATCGATGCGTTTGTCATTCTTTTGCGTGGATCTAAGCCGGAATATTCAGTTCAGAGCCTTCGAATCTAGACGGTCCAATAGCTTTCTTTGTCACTGGTGAAAAGTGGGTGTTGTACAAACGAACGACCAAAGTTTTTTTTTTCCAAGCGTGAGTGCTGAGACGTCCATTCGAAAATGGACACAGTCTTGTCTCCTCGCGCTCGCGCCTTGCACCCCACCTGGTTTGCAATTCGCCGTTGCCTTGAGTTCTTGAGTCTCCCACGTGTCTCGTCGCCACCTTCTGCTCGCACCCCCACATAGGGTACTCCCTCGCTGGCGTTTTTCCGTTAATTTTCGTTGTCACTTCGCATATGGTACCAGGTACTAGCGCGTTGGTACCTCATCTCCTCCCAACGTGCGAAAGTACCAGCCTTGATACCTCGACATCATGCTCGACCGTAGGAAGGTATCATGTCTCATACCCGGGTATCAAGTCTGATATCCCTGGTACCAACCCTAAGTATCAGGCCATATCAAGTCTAATCTTTTTTAAAAAATGTTTTTTCTAATCTTTGTAATATAAATCTTACATGTTTTTTATAGATAAATCTTAGAGTAAGTTGCACTTTACACCGGATAAAATATACCTAGTTTTATTTTGCACCGGGTTTAACACAAACTTTTACTATGCACTGGGATAATCATAATAAGTTTCACTTTGCAACAAGTTGTATTGTACAAAATAATTTGAATTTAAACTACGTTTTACAAATTTTGATTCATAATTAAAAAAGTTCATGAAAATTATTTTGAATTAACGACTTCTCTCTATGTTATTTCGGTGCAAAGTGAAACTTATTTTATGACATCTCGGTACAAAAGTGAAAGTATGCACTAAATCCAGTACAAAATAGAACAAGATACGTTCTACTCGGCATAAATTGCAATTAATTTCAAATGACTTAGCAACCCTCTGGGCCAAAACTTCAGAACACATGGCGCACCTTTCCTCATAAAAGTCAGGCCCAAAAAAGCACATGATCATCCAGCGGCAGGCCCATAGCAGGCACATACATCCAGGCCCAACATGCAACGGCCCATCCAAAAAAGGGGGAGCGGTTACTTTAATTAATTCGCCTATAACTCCCTTCTCCCCCTCTGACCTAGTCGTCTCCCAACCCCCCACTCTCGCCCCGCGACGCGGTTCGCCTCGCGGAGCTCGCCCCCGCCGCCGGTCGCTCGCCGTCGCCGACCAGCTCCGCGCCGCGCGGCGCCGCCGATCTCCCTCCCGCGCGCAGCGGCTCCGCCGTCCGGGGGCTTCCCCCACCGCCCGCAGCCTCTCCGGTGAGCACCCCGTACGCATGACCCTCTCTGACGTAGCCGTTTCGGTTTTCCCCACGCGTTTTCATGGTTTCGCTTGTAAAATCAGTGGGGATTTTCTCCCCCTTGCGGTAGCTGTAGTAGTGATGGGGTTTTGGGGGGTTCGGGAGAACGCGATGCCCCGCGTTAGATCCGCCGCTGCCGCGCAAGAATATGTTGGATTGGAGGTAGTAAGTAGACTAGGAGGTGCTATGTGTTCTAGGTCTAGGGTTTGAGCGTAGAAACTTAGCTGAAATGATTAATCGGCTAATCAAAGGCGGGGGAATTTCGTGGTATATCGGATCATTCTAGGATGGCTATGCCACAGTTCCTGTTTTGTGATTGTTTTTTATAGGTCTGTTTTATGTTTGTTAGAATACTATCTTTTAGTTTATGATTGTTCTATATCACTTTGGTCCTGTTTGCATGATGATTTCCATTCTCAAGTAGAGGGATTTTGATGTTATCATTTAACAGAACTGCAACAAAATATTTTTGATATAGAACAAGTAAAACATCAAGAAGGACATGTTACAGTTGGCTCTAACATATGCTAGAAAGATATGTAAGAAAAAAAACCTAGGCTAAGATACATACAGCATATAAGACGCAAGACCTAGCGTCTTCGGCAAGAAAAACAACCTTGACTCCCTGACATAAAACGTGTGGGACTTTCTAATAAAACCATTCTGGTTTTACGCGGTACTTACTTTTGTATGGAAGCCAACTCGAGGTACATTAAAGTTAACGTACGGATGCTGCACACTCTAATTAGGAAATAAATAAATTATAGGAACCAACGGAATCTAACTGAAAGGATCACATAGACATAACTAGATTAGAAACTTAGAATCCTGCTACTCCGCCAATCCAAATCCATGGATTGCCCTTGTGTCCATGCATGCCACATTTTCTTTATTGCACGACAAAACAGTGTGCTACATACACTCGGTCATTGGATCCGCATAGGAATTTTTCATTTGATTAACCAAAATAGGAATACTTCTGACGAATAAATGGACACATCAGGTTTCCTGCATGTTAGTTCGAGTATCTCTGTCTTGCACGTTGGGCGTTATCTTGTGACCTAGATGAACGGTAGAACAGGTGGTTGGTGATGTCGCCAGTCGGCAGTAGCAAAATGGGTACAGCAAACTTGCCATTTGCTCAAAAATAAAAATGGAAGTGGAAAATATTTTGCAAAGATGTGCAAAGTGGCATACCCTGGGGCTTCAATGACAACATTTTATAACAATAGAATGGGAACAATGGCATATCCTATTCCCAGAGTACCAAAGTGTTAGGTTGGGCTTTTGGATTTTAAAGCGAGGGGGTGGGTATAGATTGTAGAGCACCGCATAACCCCTAGCTTTTACCTTTAAAACATTAAAAGCTTATTCATTCCTAAATAGTTGGAATTGTGGCAGTTTTATAATGTTGAGGTTTGAAAACTCGCAGGTTCCTGCTCCCTTTGCTCGAGCCGATAGGTTGCATCGCAACAGCATGAGCGCCCATGATTTTGCAAGGAGGATTCCGAAGAGGCGGCGGACTAACAAGTTTCCTTTACAACTTTTTCCGGACCTGAACTCACTACCAGCTGAAGGAGCTGATGATGGGGCATCACTTTCCAGTAGTGAGCCTGTCTCACACACCCAGGCTTCTGTTGCGGCTGTTGCTGGTACATCGCAGCTTTCGCCACCAGCAGTTTTTGCGGGGCCACGCATTGGAATGAGTAGTTGCCCCATTATTGTGGATGACATTGATGATGATGTTGTAATGTATACTGCAAGGTCTTTCCCCCAAGTATGTTCGTTATGCTCGGTTCTTATTTCTACATGCACACACTTTTGTTTTCTTGCTCTTTTCTTTATATTCGATTGTTTGATATGAAAGAATACTAGTCACACTGCTGATTACCTTTATTTATGTTTTAGGTGAGGCGGCAGGTTCCCAGGACAGGACCTGTTGTGACCATAGAAGATGATTCTGAAGCTACCCCTGGACAAGCAGGTACCCCAGCACATCTTTTTCCCTGTCCATACTGTGCTGGCACTTAAACAGAACTAGTTATACATAAATTTTGTTTCTTGGTTTGTTTTCTATAATGATCAGTTTCTCAAGTAACATGATCTATCTGGTGTCAGACTAGTGTGAATTGTTATGCTAGTTAAATTGTGAATACCCAACATAGGATAGCAATCGGCCCCCATTTCCACATTCCACAGCGGGAAATTCCTCTTGTAGGGGATGGGGATTTGGGATCTGTTGCCTCCACAGGGATGCCAACTGGGGATAGTCTACCCCTGTTGGGTGAGCCGTGTTACTGAGATGTCCCCATGTTCCCTGTACCTTATCCCCACCTGCCCCCGTTAAACTCTGCATTTTAGCCCACATGATTTTTCAATCATCAAAGGTATGATGGATTTTACATCTGTGGTTAAGGTCTCTTCCAATTGTTGGTTGCTGTGCGTGGATGACTGTTGAGGCTGTTGCCAACATAGGAGCCCATTTGTTATGCACCCCTGCAAGAATGGAAACTAGCCAACTACATGAATATCTTTGTACAGCTCCACAGTCCACACTCCTATCAGAACTGAATTTATACATGGGTTGGGCAATTAACCAGATCCAGTCGGCTGCTTGATATTGCCTATTGACTCCAAGGATATAAATATTGTGTGGGAATTCACACCACCGCTTGAAATTGCATTATGTGGTAGTGGGGACAAATCACCTTGGGATGGGCTAAGTGGCACAAACACAAAGTAGTCTTTCTGACTTGAGAAAGTATAGTGTTCTTACAACTACCAGTAGGTCGGGTGAAATTCTGATTATTGATGACAGTCAGTTACTACTACCTCCGGTTTCAATTTTGTTGATGTTTAAGGCTCGGACACTTTGAATGTGAGTGAATACTTGATGTTGTGAGAGTTGTGGCACCTTAACTTGAGAGTTGTGGTCATAACCATGTGAGCTGAATGAAGTTACTGATACCAGTGCCATGCTAATGTATTTATTATGGGTAAAACAGAGAATAGGAATCCTAATTAATCACTCCTTTGTATGTGAGATCCTGTCCAAAGCGCCAACAAGTATAGAACCGAAGGGAGTATATAAGATTCATTAGCATTAAAATTAGCACTAAGGATCATTTATTTTATTCCTAATGCTTCCTAACCTTTGCCACACTTTTTTTATTCCCCAAAACGTGCTATAAGAGTATTAAAGCTAGTTTTCCTAAAGAAGCCATACAGACTAATTCTCACAGAATTGAGCTGCTGGACCAGTATATTCTCTTCTTTCCGACATTAAGACCACATTTTCCATTTTATTAACATGTCATGTGTTACTTTGTTCCAGCGGATACAGTTGATGAGCATGTGGATATACTACTATCTCTGACGCTGGGCAGGTATCCCAGGCATGGTCATCTGAGATCCTCTAACAGCAGCACCAGCCCTGTGATACATATATCAGAGACACCTCAAAATGTACTCAAACTGAACTTCATCAATACAGTAGTGTATCACTTATCAGGCCTGTGATGTTCAGTTAACTAAAGGATCATGTGTTAATGCAGGCACTCCCTGAACCTGAGAAGGCTGTTCCGAAGGAGCCAAAGTTCAATTGCCCTGTCTGCATGAATGAGCTGGTCGAAGCATCATCGACCATCTGCGGTCACATTTTCTGCAAGAAATGTATCAAGGCTTCAATCCAGGCTCAGAAGAAGTGCCCCACCTGCCGCAGGAAGCTGACCATGAACAACTTCCACCGCGTGTACCTCCCTTCGGCTGAATAACCCCCATCTCCACCATTCTGATAAAGCAGCATCCCTCCTCCGCCCACCCTAACTCTCGTGCCACATTGGCGTTCTGGTGATTGGTTGTATCTGGAGTTGTTGACAGGCGTGCTAGCATACAGTTTTGCTGCAGCAGTTTAACAAGTGTTGTGCCATGTACTGTTGTCGGATCCGTTGAAAAGAATGCCGTTGTATGTATTGTGGAAATGATCCATGTTGTTATGGGCTTCATATGTGGGCCTTATGAAAGCGTTAAAGGTCTAGATTTTTTGGTCTATGTGGTGAATGCAGAGATGTTTCCTGTATGATCTTTGGCTGTCTTTGTGCCCTTGAAGCTGCTGCTGTTTTTTTTTTAATCTATTGATTCTCCAAACAGGTCACGGCAGGCAAGCAAGCATGCCCGTTGATCCGAAAGATGAAACTGATCATCTCTGATCAGAATTCAGAATGATGGGCTTGTTTGGTTTGCAACCGTGTGCCAATTTTGGTAGTGCTGACTTTTTGTCAACTTTTATACGTAATCGGCAAATTTTGACAGCAAAACCAAACACTACTAAAGTGCCAGCAGTTTGATACGGCACATTTTGGCTTAAATTGATCCTCTCTAGCTTGTGCAACCGGGGAGGTCTCAATCAACGGGGTGCTTGTCGATGGGTAGCCATCTGGTTACCCCAAAGCAGAGGGCGTCGTCTATCACACGCGCCACAGTGCAATCCACCCAACGGCGCCGCCCAACACACACGTCCATTTCCGTTGACGCCGACCGGGATAAGGGCAGGGAAGAAGGAAGGGAGGAGACGTGGTGGTGGCCTTGTGGGCGTTTGGATGTTGACGTAGGCGACCCAGCTGCACGCTGGGATTGGGCACATATCCTCTCCGTCTCCACCCATATGGTGGTGTGATGTGTGCACGCTAGGTAACGCCTCCCTCGCATAAAAAATGTCGAAATGGTTCATATTGCTTAGCTACATTTGCTAGGCACTCTCCTTAAATCTACTGTTAATAAGCACTAGATTAGGGACTATCACATCAAACATGAGTGCAATAATTAGCAGAGGTCACTGTGTAACGTGTGTGTATAAATCACGGGATCACGTTGTGTATTTAAGACATGGATTATGGTGGTCCTCAATTTGTCGATTTAGTTGGTTTCAGAATTGAAGTCATGGGACTATCTAAGATTTGTCGAGAAATTTCATTGAAATCACACGAATATAAGTGCAATTACGATGCACGTAAAAACAAGTGAATGTAACACAACACAACTAGTTACATATCCAATGAGGGAATCTATCCATCCAGGTTATTTGACAATTGACACGGGTATTCGTATTCACGACTAATATTCTTTTAATGATAGGCAATGTATTCGTCGACAGCGAGGCTTCGATGCTGACTTCGTCAATATCAAGATATGCCGAACCAGTATACGGAGGTGTTTATAGGGTAGGTTATGCGTGTGCGCGTGTATATATGTGCCAACGTTTATACAGTGTTTTTAGAGAATAGTTGTGTTGCATAAAAGCACACAAGTCCTATAAGTTTTTTTTTAAAAAAATTGCACGTAGCTTTGAGGAAAGATTGTATGCATGCCTTGGGATTTCGATTCGAGTCCCTATGGTGAAGTTGTTTTTAGTTTTTTCCCATCTTGAACAAATCTCAGCGCTCACCTAACGACTTCACGAATCTCCCATCGGACGAAAAGAAGTTCAAATCTAAAAACAAAATGATTAGGTTTATCGACAAACATATACTCCCATGTCCTCAAATATAAGGAATATTTCGCTTTTAGAAAGATTAAGAAGGAAAAAATAGACCATAATGTAATACTCCCTAATGTAAGAATTTTTTGGAACATTAAAAGGTCAAACATTTTTAACTTTAACTCATAATAGAAAGATAAATAAATAAGACCGATCACATAAAAGAGGTATTGCTAGATTTATCGTTTAACAAACTATTATAATATGTAATTCTTTTTATTTAAAATAATTTATTTATAGAAATATTATTGGTCAAATTAACATCTCAAATACCGTGTATTGGTCAATAAATGATTACAGTTTTAGACGGAGAGAGTAGTAAAAATTGGTGGATAGGTGGGGGTAATATGTGAAGGAAATAGAATTAGAATTAATTATTGTGACTATTAGTATTAGCAAATACTTATATTTGCAAACAAGTTCAAATCTCTATATGGAAGGAGCGAAGCGAGTAGCAAAACTTAAAATCAATGACATGGTTTTTTTCTCTTTCTTCCATGCAGTTCCTCATTTATCAAATCGGAATAGTAGGTTGATGATGCCATGCTACGAGAATAATCATATCATGTCGTCCACCTCAATTAGTCCAGGCTAATCCCCGCAAAAAGAAAAAAGGGTCCAGGCTAATATAGTTGTGCTTCAATCCAATGTCCTCCATGGCGTGGTCTGGACACCACACTTTAGGTGCAACGTTTACATCAGTCAGTTGATCATTAAGGCAACATCTGTTGTATTTTCAACGCTAACGGGGAGTGCAGATATACAGAGGAAAAAACAGGCGAAAACTGTGACGCGACATCAGGACACGCAGCCACGTCAAACGAAACGACGTTCAGTTTTCAAGTCTTGATCAGTTTGCAAGTCTTGTTTGGCTGCGGCTCCACCAGTCAAGATACGGCATACGGGGGTTCTTCAGTGTGGCGCTACGACATTGGATTGGAATGTTTCCAAGAACAAGTGAGAAACAGTTCAGATCCATAGAGAAAAAAAAAACACAGATGAGATAGGTGTCACAAAAAACGAATCACTATGGCCCATGCCGTCTTGATAATATAAAAAGTGGGTAGATAATTCTAGTTGTAAGCAAAAGAATATCCTCACTGGATGGATAGCTGTGGACACGTCCTAAACCACATACAGTAGATCATCTATTTTTGCATTTACCATTCCCTCCCAAAGTTACTATATTATCAGACAGAGATTATACCTTTTTTCTATTTATTTTATGTTTCATGGATTGATGGGATTGTCATCAAGTAACTTAACCCAAATACCCAATGGATAACAGGGGAAAATGGGTAGCACATCTCTGCAAACGACTACTTTAGTTGGAACCCACTTAACATTGCATCGGTTATGTTTGACACATTTGGATGAAATTTTAATGGTTCAGATTAGCCCTAGTATTCTTAGATTGAATGGATGCTTTTTTATTAGATTAATCACCTTTTCAATTCCATAAGATTTTTTTACACTGTACTCCCTCCGTTCTTTAATATAAAGCGTCTTTATTTTCCGCAAAGTCAATATTTGAAAGTTTTGGCTAATAATTAAACTAACCATATTAATGTTTAGTGTTATGCATGTAACAATATTAGATTTGTATTTGAATATGTTTTCGTATGATGTAAATTATATCTTTTGATAATTTATTATTGAATGAATTAATGGTTAAAATAAAATATTGTATACCGTGTATAATTAAAACACGTCTTATATTTAAGGACGGAGAAAGTAATATTCAACATGCAGGCTATCGTCTAGTTCCCTAACGACCTTCCCTTAACAAGTCACAACCAAGGTGGCCTTACAACACAAGCCACCAATTCTCATTTTAGTACTGCATTACTGATTCTCTTCTCTCTTGTTCTCTGTTGCCTAGCAGCATGGGTGATATACCAAAATGGAGCTGCTCCAAACTTATGCCAATGGGTCATGAAGCCAGACATATTTGGGCTGGATGGCTTCGTACTAATAAACGGTTTGGATCATGACTATTCCACTTTTTTAGTCTTATGCAAAGTGGACATATTTGCCCTTTGATAAGTACTGTAGATACATTGTCCTAGGAGAAGATTTGACCCCTCCTAGTTTGCTATATTTTAGGACGGAGGTAGTAGGAAACACTAAATGTTCAAATAGAAATACACATAAATCGGGTGATATTAACTTTTAATTCCTATAGAAAAACAAACCACATGAAAACTTCCAAAGGGGTGTTTGATTGCAACACATGAGAAATATAGGACATGCTCCCTTTGAATTGCAAGATTGGAAAAACGTAGGAATAGGAAAAAATACAGAAATAGGATATGAATGCATATGTAAAACAAATGATTGGAAAACGTAGAAAACTATAAGAATGGTTATTCAAATGGAGTGTCGGAAAACCAGAGAAATCTTAAGTATTAAATTAATGTAATCATATTATTAATGGTTAAAACCATGAACCCTAGGGCTAAACTAAAGAACAACATGCCTTGCGATGAATGTTTTGACTCGATCCTACGAATACGAAAATGTGGAGGAATTTTGTAGGATTAAAATTCTATAGGAAAATTTCTTATAAAGCCCTTTGAAACAAAGGAATGAGATTCCCAAATCCTAAAAAAAATATATGGAATGTCTCCTTGCATGCAAGTTTTGGAGGAAAATAAACAAGAGCTCAAGAATCTTGTTAAAATTCCAATGAGTATATCTCTGTCATCCGGTTCCTGTGTTTTTCCCGCAATCCTATCAAATTGTCATTCATTTGTTTTGCAATCTTTTGTTCTACACTTGCATTGTTGTCAAAATCCTTTGTTTTTCCCATTTGTCCGTTTTTGCTATCTTGCGATTCAAAGGGGGCCGAAACCTGAAAATGAGCTCAAGGTGGTATTTAACTTTCATGTGGAATTGTTCTAAAAGCATGATCATAGGAAATCAAAGGGATGGATAGTATAATTCCTATAGAATTTACCTTCCTATGTGTTTCCTCCATTCTTGCTACAAATTAAAGGGGGAGAGATAAAGGATTGGAAACATGAGGTATGGCCTTACTGTTATTTTCCTCCAAAATCTATATATGATTATGCATTTCGTTGGAATTTCAAAGGAAATGGTAGGATTCTACCATTTTTTTTCAAAGGCTTTCTCTCTGAAACACAGGATTGTGAAAATGTAGGAACAGAAAAAAATGCAGAAATAAGATGTTCTACTCATTGAATTCCCACAGGAATTGAAAATACAAGAATTTTACAAAATTGTCGTATGATTGACACACAAGATTTCAGAGTAATGGGAAGAAGAAAACATGAGGTAGAACCTCATGCTTATTTCCCTCCAAAATCTCCATAGGAATTTTAGAAGAATTGATGGGAATTAATCCTTTGTTTCAAATGCATATGATTATTTTCCATAGGATAAAATCCTCTATGTTTTTCTTATGAATCAAAAAAGCCCTATAGTTACATTATGCTTGTTAAAGTAGGATGAAACTCTATACCTTGTACTGAAAAGAATGTCATCCAAATCAAGTGGAGTCTGTGACATTAACTCTCCTGATCTAGCTTTTTTGTAGCTATATGTCCCGTTTTGAATTATCATGAAGTCGCTTAATTTCTCTAAAACACAGAAGATATTTAATAAAAAAACAAAGATGGCACATAGAGATGTAGAACCTACAGAGGTTATTGGAGTTTCATGACAATACTTCCTCAGGATTTCTTTGTATGACGTTGGTTGGCATAAAATTGAGCTAGTCAACGTTATATATTTCTAGAAGGAGGGAGTATAATATGTCATCGTTGGCAGATACGCTTATAGTTCTTGGAGCTTTTCCACATATCCTTAATAATTTCATTTTCCTTTTATTCAGAGACGCAATATCCATTTAGGTGACTTGGGTTTCAGTGGTGGAGATAGCTTTATGATCCAATAAGATTTGCAGTTCTTTTTGGTTATTTTAGCTACAACTTGGAAAGACCACACCTTTATGATCTAGGGATGACACCTTTTGGATGCTTTGGAGCATTCTTATTGCCTACTTTCTTTCTGGATAGGAAAGACCTGTACACTCGCCTTTCTGTTGATACTACTGCAGGAGTAGGTTAAACCTGTTAAGCTGAAACTTCAATTGTGGCAAAATAATCAGAGAATCGCTTGAAGTGCATATGGCCAAACTTGCGCCCTGCCCAATCCAGATAGGAAAACTCCAATGCTAGATTTGTTAGGCTTGGGTCGCAGAAGATCCTGAGCATGGCGGGATACAGTTAGGAATTTTGGCAACGTGCCAATGAGTGAGAAATGGAAGAGTGGCCCCCACACGTTGAAAGACCCCCTCGTGGGGGTTCACTTCCTCCATCCATCAGATGCTTCCCCTGTCAGATTGTGGGCCCGTTCATCCACACATACGAGCTTCAAATGTCCTTCTTTTCCTTCCAAAATTTATCAATTCCACTTCATATACTCCTGCTGGGAATTCAATTGCATGTTTTAAGGGAACTAAAAAAATTCCGAAGTTAAAGTGAGAACAAAAGGATGTCAAAACATGTGCGTTAAACATAGAAAACGGGGAAGAAAGCTTAACTGCTTAACTGCATCTCCCTCATTTTCAGTCTTTCTTTTTTTTTTTCTTGCATTTTTAGGCATATTTATTGCCGTTAAACATACTACTAACTGATGCGCTATTTTGACGTATTAGCTGGTGGAAAAAAAAAACTGAAATTGCACGAGCACTCTCTGTACTTCCTGCAGAATGTTGAGTCACATAATGTTCCTTTTGACTTCCTCTAAACAATATTCCGGCGTCTTTCACATAAAAACCCTTAGTTTTCACTAAATAACTATTAGGAATACAGAAAGGCAGGTTCTGGACTCATGAGTCAGTAGTGTCACTATCAGACTGCTTTTTTTATGAAGTTCTTTATGACCTTTTTAGAACAAGTACTTATATTCGCTAATCTTTTGCTCCCAGCATAATAATCTAGTATTGGCAAAATAACCTTATAAATGCTAATCTACCTTTGAAATCTGTGGCCACTGGCCAAGGAGACTTTCAAACCTTAATTAAATCCACCGTGTCTATCGTACAATATGAGAAATATTGGGGGTATCTTTGAAAAATCTCAACACTAGCGTGGAACCAAACCAAAAGCCGTGAGGGGCTAAAGCACTAAAAACACCCGCCTCCATTACTCTCAATCCCGAGTTCCCAACTCCTCTTCGTCTCCAACTCTGAATTCCTCTTCTTATCGCAAGATACCTTTTGCGCCGCCTCTCCTTTGGATTGCGAATTCGATACCATCAAATGATTATCTGCGGAAGTTATAGCTTGTTAGGGAATTAGTGATTGCTTCGCCATGGTACGGCTAGCCTTCTTGATCTGCTCTGTTTTTTTATCCCTCAATTTAATCCTCAGAGCTTCGGGTTATTCGTTTCGGTTACTGGATTTGATTTCGATATAGATTCAATATATGTTTCCGATTTTTTTGCTGGGAAGTATGTAGCGTTCCACCCCTGAATTTACGCGGCTATGATATCTTTGCTGCTAGTTCTTCGCTTTCTTCAGTATTCTGTTGCTGAAAGATCGAATTTCTCGGAGATTGATGTGTACTTGATGGTTTATGATTTCAGTTTTATTCTAAAAGTTCATTTTTAACGGATTTTTCGCGATTCGAAGTTGTTTTTAATGTCTTTTGTTTGTTTTCTGAAGTAGTTGTTCTGCTTTCGTTATACTTAGGTTGTTGTTATGATCGTATCACTGTCGATTTGGTAACTGAATTTCCTAAATTGTGGTCACAGGTTTGATTTTTATTATCGTTACTTCACTGACGGAATCTCACTTTCCTCACCTGCGGTCCTGCAGTTTTCCATTTATTTTCTTCGTTTAGATTTGTTACATGATTCAGTAACTAGTTAGTTCATTGAACCAGAAATTACTATTTGAATTCCCCTGTTTGAATTCAATAACTAGTCCAACGTTTGAATTAACATCCTGAGTTCCTGACATGTCTGCATGGATATCAGTTAGTATTCTGTTGTCAGAGTTAGTGGTTAATCTGGATGGAACAGTTCAACTCGGAAAATATTTTTTTAAGGAAAAAAACTCAGTTTACATTCTTCTGATTACATCATGGTGCCGTAGAGCTTGATTTATATTAGTATGTTTTATGCAGAGTTAGTATTAATCTGAATGAAACAGTTTACCTCTGAAAATATATTTCTGACATACTTCAGACTTTTTTCTTGCTGCCATAGTGCTTGAGCTGCACGTTTGGGTTGCCGAGTTTTTAACCCTAGTGAATGGTTTCTTTGCTTTGAGGGCACCCTTGCGGTAGAATTCAGGGTGAGTTTTAGCCTAGCTAGACTTACTTCTCCGATTGGGTTTTCAGGGAATATGCCTTTGCTTTCTCCTCCAGTTCTTGATTTCCTCCATGATCAATTCAGTGATTACTTCATGGCTGTAGCCTGCTTCAATCTTGAAGCAATCAGTCCTAGTACTTTGCAACACATGTATGATGATGATGATGAGCTCACAAGCTTCTGCTGTTTCTGACGGATTACCACAGGGTCCAGCATCGAATGACTCGCCGCACAAGCGGTTCTCCGGCGTCGTGCCACCGGCGGCGCTCATCTTCTTCGTGCTCGTGTTCGTCGCCGGTGCAATCGTGACGCTCGATCACAAGGAGGTTCGCACTTAGCTTGATGCTTTTTCATCAAGTACAGAGAATCAGAGATAGATAAATCAGCTCTCTGAAAGTCTGAAAGTTGATGACTTTTATTTCTGCAGAATTTGTCAATTCTTCAGTTACATCCGAGAGAAATGGTCGCAACCGAGGCGGAGACAAGAGCTCCGGCGAGCGACGTTCGTGCCGGCGCCGACGTCGAGACGGCGGAAGTCGCCGGCAGCAGCATCTGCGAGGTCAGAACAAGACACCTGCAAAAAAAATCTGAACTTTTTTCCATCGCCAGTGGGGGAGAGGATTCATTCAGGCACTGAACTGAACAGGTTTTTTGGTCGTTGCAGAATCAGTGCAGGCCATCAGGCAGCGAGGCGTTGCCGAAGGGCATCGTGCAGGACAAGTCCAACTTCGAAATGGAGTCGCTCGGCGGCAACCCTGAACGGAACACCGTCACCGCCGCCGGCCGGCCGGCGAAGAGCCTCCTGGCCATACCCGTTGGGATAAAGCAGAAGACCGTCGTAGACAAGCTTGTCTCCAAGGTACGCACGGCCATTCCTTCTTCATTTCTTCATTTTCCTTGAGTTACATGTATCAACCAATTCAACCTAAAAGCCTAAGCTGTCGAGGAAAAACGGTCAATTCACTTTATACACTTCAACAATTTTTAGTAGTAGCTATTATGGGAATGAATTCTATGCTCTTTTTTCATATGCATTCTATACTGTCCACAAGTCGAATTTGTCCCCCTTTATAATAAAAACAATTTCTCGATGTGTGAATTAAGTTTAAGCTTGAGATTATGCTAAGCGATATATATATATGTTGTATGGATGCTGTCAAATATTTAAAGATTTTCTCATAATTATTTGGGTGGTATTTGAGAAAACGAGAGAACATCCACTCGAAAAGTTGTGTTTCACTAGCTTGCACTGGCTATACACTGCATTTCGAGCTCACTCGGCTGCAACAATGTTGTGCAGTTCCCCAGCGACAAATTCACGGTGATGTTGTTCCATTACGACGGCGCGGTTGATGGGTGGAGAGATTTGAAATGGTCTGACCGGGCGATACACGTGGCGGCGATCGACCAGACGAAATGGTGGTTTGGCAAAAGGTTCTTGCACCCAGATATGGTCGCCGAGTACGATTACATCTTCCTTTGGGACGAGGACATTGAGGTCGATGGCTTCGATCCCATCAGGTACCTTAAGATCGTTAAGCGTGAAGGCCTCGAGATCTCGCAGCCGGCACTCGACCATCGGTCGCAGATCCACCATCGCCTCACCCTCCGCGCCCGAAAAGGTCAAGTTCATAGGTATGGAATTGAATTTGTTTCATATTTCAGTATTTTTTTTTTCAAACATCACATGAAAATGAATCTTTCTTTGTTTAGTTTTTTTTTTATAAAAGCACGTGTATCTTGATCAAACTATTACAAAAGTATATATATGACGCTAAATTTATCACAGAACTATATTTGAAGCGAAGTACCCAAAACTATAGACGCAAACTATAGTTTAAACCACGAATAGTTGGCTATTGCTATAGCCATTCTCACAATGCTATAGCTAGAATTTAGCAACAAGATGGACCCACTTGAGATAGAGAAACATGCTATATACTCTGGTTCATCATACAAAAGAGAGAAAAGTGTTTTCTTTTTTCTTATGTTTAACCTCAAACTCAAGGTGTATGTTAAGCTAAAACTATTTTCCATAATGTATATTGGCTCACTTTACATATGCAATCATATTGTCGTAAGGCTAACTTTCTGATACATTGTGGTTGTCGCCGCTGGTAAGAAAATCAATGTTTGATCTATAGTTTCTAATAGTACTAACCTTAAATAAATTGTAGCTTGATGGTATACAACTTAAATCTCTGATGTATTATATTTCGTAACTTTTAGATAATGGAAGCTTTATATTTCGTAATAGTTCGGTCAAAGTATTATTGGTTTTAAGAAAAAAAGTTCATTTGTTACAAACACATGCGATTCTACAACTGAACTGTTTCATATGAAATTCCTTTTCGAGAATACATACGAAATTTTCTGAAAAACAACACAGTATGAAGAACCTGAAACTGAATTTGAAAACTGATCAAATTAACAACAGGAGATTCTACAAGACGAGGGGAGGCGGGCGCTGCGACGGCAACAGCACGGGGCCTCCCTGCACGGGGTGGGTGGAGATGATGGTGCCGGTCTTCTCCCGCGCGGCGTGGCGCTGCGCCTGGCACATGATCCAGAACGACCTCATCTACGCCTGGGGCCTCGACTTCAAGCTCGGCTACTGCGCCGGCGCCGACCGCCGCCTCTCCGTCGGCATCGTCGACGGCGAGTACGTCCTCCACCGCGGCATCCCCACCCTCGGCGACGGCAAGCCGCAGCCGGCGAGGTCGGCGAAATCGGCGACTGATCGGCTCGCGGTGAGGCAGCGCTCGTATACTGAGCTGCAGATTTTTAATCGCCGGTGGAAGGCCGCCGCCGCGGAGGATGTTTGCTGGACTGATCCCTATCCCTAGCCGCCGGTGATCGGCGATCTTCGCCGGCGATGGCGGTGCGAATTTGGGGATGGATTGGTACCGTAGTGAGTGACATTGCTTAGATGATGATACTGATGATACTCTGATAGATAGAGATGATGATACATCTGGAGCTTATTCTTCTTGGTATAAAATGTACAGATTTGTTTCTTTCTCATCGTCAGAATAAGCAGAAAAGGTAGAGTTAAAGATGATGTAATTACTATAGTTTTAGGTTAAAAGGAAATTGAATAATCGATCGATCAAATTTTGGCATGTATGCATGTGAGGTTTCATCTTGTTGTACCACATTAGCTGGAATTTGGCTGCAGATTGTTCCAAAAACAGAGATGGAGAATAAGTTCAGGTATTGCTGTACATTGCTGGAATTTGTCTCATTATCTTCCTATGAGCTTATCAGGCGTTGATAAAATCTGAATTTGAAAACTCAACTTTGCAGTTGATTTTGCTTTTTTGTTAATCATAGTTTATTTTTCAGCATAGTCATTTAAACCTTAAATAGTACCTATGTCCCAAAAATACTTCATGTTTTCAGCTTGTAACGTTCGATCATTCATTATTTTTTTGGGTAAATATCATTTATTTTGTTTGACTTACTTTATTATTAGAAGTTCTTTAAGCATGACATATTCATTTTGTAATATTTACGCTGATTTTTAAAATAAGACGAATGTTTAAATGTGACTTGAATAGTCAAAACGTTAATCAATTTGGAACGGAGGAAGCAACACATAAGAAAAAAAAACTTTTATGATAAATTATTTTGCAGCACAAAATATTTGAAAAATGGAAAAATCTCTCAATTTACCATCTCTTTTGAGTTAAAAAGTGGGGGATGGGAGTCACTGAGAAGTGGGACCCACACGGAAATTCAGAGCTGTGGCGGGAGGAGCACCAGCCAACCAAACCCTATCCCCCCTCTGTTTCTCTCCTCCTTCCCCTCCAAAACCCAGCAAAATTCGATCCACCATGGAAATCCTCCTCCACCTTCTCCCATGGCGCCGCCGCTCGCCGCCCCGCGCTTCCACGCCGCACTGCCCCTCACCCTCCGCCTCCGCCCCCAGAAGCTTCCCCGTTGGCGCCGCGCCGCCCGGCCCAACGACGAGGTCTCGCACCGTGCCACACACCGGTGATTGTGATTTGAGAGTTGGATTGATGTTTGATTTGGTGGGGGGTTTTGCAGGATTACTACTTGATCGATGCGCCGGAATCTATCGGTGACGGCTTCTCGTTCAGTGGGGGTGAGTTAGGGTTTTGTTTCAGCATTGGGGAATCGGACGGTGCGGAATTTTGGTTCTGAATTCTTGTAAATTCTGATGCTCGCTAACTTGTTCCTGTTCTGTGGGGGATCGGTGCAGGGAAATATGCGGATGGCCCTAGCAAGTCTGACGAGTGGTTTGCTCAAGGGAGAATGGTATAGTACGATCTCTCTCTGAAATTGCTCTGTTTTGATGTGTTGTGTTGTTATGCACTCATCAACTATCATTGGACACCTTTTATTATGCTACCGCATAAGCTGGAGTTTGATGGAGTGACTAGATTCTCCTTGTGCCTTTTGCACTGTTGTGCCATGAACATTTATATTTCATTCATGATTCTGTCGAATCCAACCTGATTTGTCTATGAGTAGGATTGTATGAAACACACCAATAATTTGATTTTTGTGGTGTGGTGCCAATTAGATGAATTAGGTGATAGTTGAAATTTTGATGATGTTTATTGCAGGTGAAAGCACATCCAGTATACGGGAACAAAGGGAAGGCAAAAGATCCCATCTTCGGACTCACAATGGGAGCTGAATCACAATCTTCAAATGATGTTTTCAGGTGAATTGAGCTAGATAAGTGGTTAGCTGTGTGTAAGGTACAACAATAGTGACGGCATTAAGTCTTGTACTTTCAAGTCATTGGCCTCCTTAAGATAAGTATGTTAGTTCTAAAAGGTGGATGATTGCTCTTGTGCGTACTTTTCTATTGTGATGCAGGTGGTTTTGTGTGGAGGCTGGGAGTTCTTCAAATCCTTCTGTTCTTTTTATTCATGGATTTCCATCTCAGGTGAGTTTTAACTAGTTTTTGGCCTCTATTTTTCTTCTGCAAAGAAGTCTTCCAACACTGAATATCTGCACTTGGATTTTCTTGGTTACAGGCATACTCTTATCGAAATGTACTACCTGTAGTATCAGACAAATATCATGCCATTGCTTTTGATTGGCTCGGTAAGTTGCAGCGGTATGCACATTGTTTGATGTTTGACAAATGCAAAGTTATTCGATCGAGTTGGCAGAAAATGCAAGGTCTTCCATTTGTTTGGAGAGAATACATTTAGAAATGTATATCAAATACTGGTGATTATGCATTTATGCCCTCTAAGCATACGGATCAGAATACGAAACCATCTTGTTTTGACATCAATACTTAAGAAAATAGGAGTCATAACTTGCTTATGTTTGCATACAGTGACTCCACTTTCTGAAAATTGTGCTGGTGCACTGAACAACCATGCCATTTGTAGTTAATGTTGTTGCTCAGTTCCTTGGAGTCGGCGCGCAGATATTTATCTAACTTGAAAATAAAAAAACTTTGTGTCCGCAGGTTTTGGGTTCTCAGATAAGCCTCAGCCAGATTATGGTTTTGACTATACTCTTGATGGTAAAATTATATGCATGTATTCCATTTCTCCAAAACATGTGTGTTCAACTAACCAGTAATGTAAACTACTATTTCCTTTCCAGAATATACGTCGTCCTTGGAGTCACTAATCAATGTCATTGCTCCTGATAAGCTCTCCATTGTTGTTCAAGTATTTCTCATCAGCCATCGTGAATATATCTATTTTGTATCTCTATGGTCCTTGATTATACACAAACATAAAACTTGCAGGGATACTTTGCTCCAGTCGTAGTCAAATATGCTAATGAACATCAAGACAAGTTGAATCACCTGATATTAGTTAACTCACCGGTGAGTTCTTACCCACCCTTTTAATTAGTACTTCCTCTGTTAGGTCGTGCTCCACCTCTCATACAGCGACCTTCAATCCGTAACAGAGGGAGTAGCACATAAGTTATTCATTGATATTTTGGTGTGGTACATAATCCTTCCTTTTAAAGCATTATTATATCTTGAGAGTCATGGGACGACCACAAAATGTTTTTATATTTAGATAACAGATATGCACGCAAAGCTTCCATCCACTCTGGCATGTTTCAGCAACTTCTTGTTGGGCGAAATATTTTCCCAGGTTAGCAGGCATAATGTGAACTGAGCTTAGACACTATTCAACTTTTTGTTTGGTGCCTTGAAACGGAAATCCCTCTTTTGAACTCCTTTCAGGATCCTCTCAGAGCTAGTGATAAGGCCTTGATCAGTAGCGGTCCATACATGATGAAAGAGGAAGATGCAATGGTATATAGAAGGCCATACCTTGTCTCTGGTTCTTCTGGTTTTGCACTGAATGCAATCAGTAGAGCTATGAAAAAGGACCTTAAGGTCTTGTCTATCACCTGGCCTTTTTTCAATTATTTAATCTATATGTTCTAAGTGGAATGTTTTTGTTACAGGTTTACATCGAATCCATGAGGAATGTATTGTCTAGTGATTCATGGAAAACCAAAACAACATTGTGTTGGGGCTTGAGAGATCGTTGGCTGAACTATGATGGGGTTGAAGATTTTTGCAGCAGCCTAAAACACAATATTTTGGAACTGCCAATGGTTTGTTTCCTTTATCCCACCCATCCTCCTGTCGTCCTCACGAAGGAAAGCAAGCACCCTTTTCCAAAAAAGAGTAAAAAATAAAAATGGCTAAACATATCAATTTCTTTCATTCTTAGTGTATTGGGATATGCACACATGTGCTTCTGCCTTAGCAACCAATGCGGTTCCTCAATTTTCTCAGAACTTTGCATTGCATTACTTGAAACTCTCTGGTGTCATTACTTATCATGCAGGCAGGGCACCATGTGCAGGAGGACCGTGGTGAAGAGCTAGGCAATCTAATCAAATCTATCCTAAGGTAACACTGCAACATTTCCCTGCTTATTTTTTACTTTGTTTTACGCTATAGTCTATAGTACATTTCCAAAGGAGAAAACATTTTATCTGAATTCCTATATTGTTCTTGATATATACTGATTTCTAATGCCTACTATTATTGAAATTAATGCCTAATATTATTGAAATGGCTGGATCAAGGTGATCAGACTCAAAGTGAAGTTTTACTGTAACACATTCTTTTGAATAACAGAATAAGTATACATTCTTGTCACATAACGTGTTAAAAGTATTCATAACACTCGATAATTCCCATTACAGTTTTATGCAATGAGGAATGTTGGCAGGAGAGATTTTGCAACATTTGTTGTCAGCATGTATGTTTTGGAAGCTTCAAGGAAAAACGATGTTTTCCTGATGTTTCCTTGGTTCTGCGTCTACCTAATTAACTCTAAAACTATGTAAAATCCAACTAACAACGGTAGGGAGACCAGCATTCCAAAAATTACCCTGCAAGATTGAGCAAGAAAATTGTAAGAAAAAAGGGTTGATATTACTGTCTACAGAAATAAGTCTTTGACAATACGTAGTTTGTAGTCAGTTCAAAATACTTACGCAGTACTGAGCACATCAGCATGCAACCCGTATTCTTTTGCAAATATGAATGATGTGATGGATTGAGGTAGTGCTGCCTGCAAAATGTTCAAACGAAGGTTAGGTGAGCCACCGTTTTCTCGTTTGAGGTAGATGTAAAATTTCAAAAGAAATTACATCTATATTTATGAAATGTTATTCTAGAAAACAAATCAGAAAAGGTCATTTCGATCACTCATTTTAATCTATAGAGCACAATAAACAGAGTAATTTAGATAAACACATCTAAAGAATAGTATAGAGGAACACATATTTGATGTCTGAGATCTAGCCTACGCAACCCTAGCATCATATTGGCCTTCCCATCATATTGAACTCAACTATCTGAGGTGGTCACTGGTCAGTGGAGGCCTTTTGGCCATAAATTCTTCCAGAGAAGAATTCAGTTCACACTTGTTCTAAGGACCACACTCAGAGTAACATTCCCCTGGTTAAGTCCAATTTTCTAAGCTGAAACATTATTTAACTTAATATACAGGAGCGCCCTGTCACCCCAAAGCAGAAATTCTACCACTTTCGAATGTTAAATTTTTATACCAGGAACTTAAAGTGGCTTGTAGACAGTTATTAAGGGATGACAGGGATATTAGTCAGGCAACAAAAAGCATAGTTATTCTTTCAGTTTTTTAACTGTGATGCATATCAAAAATTAGTTTGCTTCTCCCAGAAAGCGAACGCACTGTTGTTGATCCAGATGAGGTTAACCCTTCTTCCCAGTGAAATGTGCGGTAGCTGACATGATGATTAGGACTTCCCTGGTGCATCTTATAAGTGCCGACTCCACAATGGCAACTATTGATTTTAAAACCTTGAACACGATTACGTTGCCAGCCTTTTGATATTATTTAATGTGTACTGGTGTTTAACTAACAATTGAGTTCGATTCATTATGCCATAAGCATCTGATGAAGTGATGAGTGGTCTCTAATGACTTGCTGTTTTTAACTTGGTCTTTTGTTTAGCGGCTGACTGCATTCATGTGGGGACAGGCTCTAGAACATGCCAAGAACAGATCCTCCACATAGGTGCAATGCTTATTCTGCCCTTTATTTTGGCAATCTTTTCTTTACTTTAAGCACATCGGATTCTAGACCAATTTCAACGATCTATGTTCTTTGGCAGGCAGGGGTCGAAATGTGGCAGTGTGCAACAGGGACATGCACTCTTCTTTGTATGAAAACAGAAGCTGAACCGCCCCATTGAAGACTAATCTACTCCATGGATAAGACACTGCCCTAAAGTGATGGTGAGTGTCTCTGATAATAACGGGAAATACCAATTCGCGCCCCATGCTCTTTTCTAGTGTTCCGAGGTTAAGCCTGGTATATATTGTGCTTGACCGATAATTTTTCCCCATGATCTGAATGCTTTAAATTAAAGCAAGGTCAAGGTGACCAAGATTCCAAGGAGATTATGTTAATACTGATCAGGAGTTCACTGCGGTCGTTTGGAATGCGCACTTGCATACCGACTACGCAACATCGTTATAATTAATCTGCTACTGCGCCTTTCGTGTGCATGCCTTTGTCCCTTTTTGTGTGTGCAAAAGGGTTCGTGTTTGTGGCTCTGCAAGCAAACATTAGCCATTGAGCCTTAAAAGTCTCAAAGCACCAAATGGACAGGTTAGTGTGGCGCTGAGCCGTGCTGACAATATAGGCTCAAATCTCACGTAGGAATAGCAGTGGAATACGTAGTTTTTACATTGGAGATTGGACTCTCTCATCCTCCATTTGTTCAAGCATCTCTCTTTGTTTCCCTTTTTGTGTGAAGACCATGTACCTAGGCTAGCACTTGCTTTTATCTCCATTAGTGTTGCACTATGTGTGTGGCATCTGACATGTCTAAACAAAAACCCTTGGGCGGTTGCTGTGATAATATTCTACTGTTCAAGCGATCAATGTCGGTGAAATGCAATTATGGTAGATGACTTTTGCTGTCATATAAAAGTTTGGTTATATATACACAAAGGAACCTAGCAAGGGCTGAAAAGCATTGGCTGTGTGCATGTATCAATCAGTGGGGGTTATGGAACGTTCAGTTGGAATCTTCAGACTTCAGCTAGTTAGAGGCATTTTTGTCAAAAGTAAAGTTTCAAGATATAGTTGTAAAGTGGTAAAAATTTAAATGGTTAACTTGCATGCTATGAAAGGCAGATAGATTGACATAATCACATCGTCGACTATACGTAGTTGCATTCTACCATGTTGCACAAATGCACAACCAGAGTTTTAGCCAATTAAGATCAAACCACACCCATATTATCCAACAGATATCCTAGCTCCTGTATGTATGCTACTGTCATAGTCGTACAATTACTGTTATTGATAACTTAATCCACTAGCTAATTTTCTGCTACGAATATGCAGCTACTTATTTTGAGAAAAATGAGGGAGCTTAATTATCCATAGTGCATAGTACTCACTTTGTTTTGTTTTTTTAATGTATGACATCGTTAACTTTTAATATATATTTAACTGGTCATTTTATTATAAAAATACAAATATTATTTATTTTGTTATGAGTTGGTTTATCATTAAAGATATTTTAACAAGACTTATAGTTTTATATATTTGCATAATTTTTTTTAAATAAGACGAATATTTAAACGTGTTTTTAAAAGTTAATGGTGTTCATGTATTAAAAGACGAGGGAGTAGTACAATGCAATCCATATTTGGAATATGTACACGTGTATAAAAAAGCAAATTGACTGGTCATCTACGAAAAAAGGAGATTGATGCGAGCATGCGCGTAGAATTAACGAACAAAAAGGAGATATAAGATCATGCATGGACGACGAGTGAATGAGGGTAGCTTAGCTTGCCTGTATGATGGCGACGCGGAGGACGTCGCCGCGGAGACCGACGGCGATGGAGCCGATGGCCATGGCGGCGGGGCCGAGTGCGAACTTTAGGAACAGCCCAAGCGCCGCAAAGGTCGGCCCGCACGCGATTATCTTCTCCTGCTGCGCCATGAACAATCCTGCATGTATATAAATGCACCCACACAACCACGTCTCGTATTAGCTCCAAAATTTATCTGATTATTAGGTATGACCATGTACATGGGCAGATCAAAACATTGCTAAGCTGAATTAGTTAGGTTTAAAGTATACAGATTTTAAAGGATTTAAATGGGATTTTAAAGGACAATAGGATTGGTGCGTGAGTCTTTTTCATGTAATTGAGAGAAAGAAAAACAGCTACTACCATGTGTCTTTTATGTAATACTTACTTGCATATATGGCTTACACGGTAAGGCTGTAACTAGCCTACCATGTAACTGTAAGATCAAGAATAGCACATAACTTCGTCTCCTATTGTCCTTTTTTATATTAAAAAATGCTACTGTTATTCCTCCCCACTCTCTCGAGTGCTATCGCTCGCGGCATGCAATGTACAAGCAGAACTTGTTCCTTTAATTTGAACGGTTCGTCCTAAAGATACCGTTGGTTTTAATTATTTATTTGTTATTTTTCCGGTATAGGATTCTTAGCGTTTTGGGGGGTAATTATCTAGTGGAATATTGTATTACTTGCTAGAGCACTTGATACGAATTATTGGAATCAATAGTGGGGGCAAGTCATTCACAAAAAGGTTACTACTATATTTCTCCTATTGACAGCAAACCAACGGTTATTAACACTATGCAGTACCCTAAAAAAACTACAAACCAGTGTAGAATCTCACGTACGCTACTATATATATATACGCCTACATTTGTGCCTGTGCTGGTAGTCTGGTACATATGATTCATTAAGTTGCAAGCCACTAGTTAATTAAAAACATCATAGTACGTCCAATCGAATTATACTTCCAAAACTAAGCAAGCCTGTGTTAATATGTACGTACCCATGCTAAACATGGCCATTCCTGTGCCTGATTTGGACATGATCAGCACCGATCCCTCGAACGCACTCGGCAACGCGATATGCAACCTACAGTTCAGAACACAAAAGAAAACTATCAGTGGTAGATTCATCACATCGATAGCATATTAATTATTGCAAATTAAGCTCATCATCAACATTCTAATTGGACACTCGATCACAATACTAGCAATAATAAACTATGACCTGCGTGGAGCTAGCAATAGCATTAGCAGCCTACTCCTACGTGAATCTACTGTTATGTCATGCTGTCAGGTGATCTCCACGTCAGATGGGTAGCTAACCACCACACATTTGTCACTGCGTATCTAGCCTAGACCGGCTCTGTACATCCATGCAAAGGGAAAAAAAAAAGGTAACAAATCAATAGCGAGACTAGCTTATTTCAGTTATCTCTGGATACCGATACTGCGAGGTACTTAAAACTAAAAATCTTTCTCACAATATCGATACCTTAAGATTTAAGAAACCGTCACTGATAATGTCATTCTTGACTCACTGTGGATACTATAAAAACATTATAAATACTAACAACCTAAACCTGTTTAGAACATGACAACATGATACATAGGTACCAGATTTGATACCCAGGTGTATCATCGTATCCTATTTCGGAACGGGATCATGCCTGCCAGTTGTGTTGCAAAAACACTAATACTAATACAAGTACTAATCAATCTCTCTCTCTCCTTGTCTTACTGACAGGTGGATCCCACATGCAGCATTATTATATACTATCTTTGTCCCTAAATGTTTGACGCCGTTGATTTTTTGATACATGTTTGACCCTTCGTTTTATTCAAAAAAATTTATAAAATATATAAAACTATATGTGTGCATTAAAGTTTAGTTAATAATAAATCAAATGATAGGAAAAGAATTCATAATTTCGTAAATTTTTTTGAATAAAACGAGCAATCAAATATTTGTAAAAAAGTCAACGGCGTCGAATATTTAGGGACAGATGCAGTAGGAATAACCACGTTACCTATTGGCGACGCAGGCCCAGGTGATCCCGACGAAGCTGGCGTAAGTGTTCGGGTTCCTTGCCAGCTTGTGCGCCACCACCTTCACCAGCGCCCACATCGACGGCTTCCCACTCACCGCCGCTGCCGCCGCCGCGACATCGCCGCCGCCGCTAGCCTCAACATCCTTCGCCTCGCCGGCGCCAACACCAACAACATACATCCCAATCGCCGCCTTCCTAACCTCGAGTACGAACAGCAGCAGCGTGAGCCACACGATGGCCTGAAACACTGACAACTGGACCACAAGCTGCTGCGCCCATTCGCCGTACATCGCCCTCGCCATGGGCACTCCTACCACCAGCGAATTCGTCAGCGTCGACAGCGAGAAGCTCGTGATGCTCCAGCTGACGGCGCATCCTCCCTTGCTCGCGAACCGGGCCCACGCGCCGATCACCGTGACGATCACCACCTTGGAGATGACGTCAGCTGCGACGGCGCGGTAGTTGACCTGGAACGGGTCGGTGTGGAGTGTGAACTCGAAGGTGAAGAAGGGGAGCGCGAAGTAGGCCACGAGCCGGTTCACTGCGTCACACTGCTCGCGTGTGAAGATTCGCCACCATTTCACCGATCCGTACCCGAGGAAGAGGGCGAAGTAGAGTGGTAGTGTGGCGGATATCACCTTGTAAATGTCTCCCCATCCGATCATCTTCGATCGATTTCTTCTTCTTCTCCGACTCCGGCGAGACGGCGGCGATCGGATTAATTGGTGGGGTTTTTTGTTTGGTGATTGATGGGGAATTGGATTTGTGATTTGATGAGATTGTGAGATTGTGTGCAGTGTGAGGTTGAGGGAGGTGGGTTTTATAGAGGGGGCATTATATGCATGGGCATGGCGCGGGGCTGGATTGCAGTGGATCGTGGCCGTTGAATTTTAGATGGATGGTGGATTAGGTTGGATTGGTAATTTTGATTCGGATGACATGGTGATGGTGGTGAGTGTTAGTGGAATGGGGGTTGAGGTTGATGCGACGGGCGGTTAGGTTAAAGGGATCTTGTTCGATCGTTCGCGCGCTTTTGGATTTTCTCGATCGGTCGAGATAGCTTGGATTGTTTGAATTCTTGCATGCGCGCGCGCGTGCAGAGGCCAGAGAGGGAGAGGAAAACGGAACGTGTCTTTCTCCGTACCTGAAGTCCTGAATCCCTTGAGAACGGAATTTCTTTCCATTCGATTCAAATCTGGCCTTCTGATTGATTTGTTTTTCCATTTTTCAAATATTTCTTTCTTTCGATTCCAAGGCTTGGGTTCTTTCTATTTGAAATTTTGCTTTCTTTCTATTTCAAAGTTTCTCTTTCTTTCTAATTGAAAACTTGCTGTCTTTCTATTTTAAAATTCCCTCTCTCTCTTTTTTTATGTCTGGAAGGTTTTTAAATGAAGATCGCGCTCCATTGCGAAATAGCGGAAGAGATTTGCTTTGCTTCGATGGGGGAGAAGAGAGAGATGGAGTACTGAAATTAGTGGCAGTGCAAAAAAGCAAGCCATTAATCATCAGGTGTATGTGACTACTGTGGCCGAAAGACAAGTGGTATGTGTGGTCTCACGCTATCTTTCGGTTTCAGAGTGTGTACCAGCATGCAGCTGCCGTACGATCGATCGATGGATGTATATACGTGGATATACTGTTCTTCTTACTAATATCAATAGGAATTGATTGTCTATGCTGACGACACGATTCTATTTCTTGAACATGATTTTGAGCAAGCAAAAAACATAAAGGTTATTCTATGTGTGTTTGAACAACTCTCAGGGTTGAAAATAAACTTTCATAAAAGTGAAATTCTCTGCTTTGGGAGGGCTAAGAAAATAGAAAACCAATATAAACAATTGTTTGGTTGTAATTCTGGTTTATTTCCATTCAGATACCTAGGTATCCCTATTCACTATCGGAAACTATGAAATCTTGAATGGAAAGAATTGGAGAATAGGTTTCAAAACAAACATAGCACTTGGAAGGGCAAAAATATCTCCTATGGAGGGCGATTGATACTTCTTAACTCGGTTATTTCGAGCCTTCCCATGTTCATATTATCATTCTTTTAAATACCTGGAGGTGTGCTTCAAAGATTGGATTATTACAGGTCACGCTTCTTCTGGAGCAGTGACAGTAAAAAAAGAAATATAGGCTAACTAAATGTGAATATATATGCCGGCCAAAAGATCAAGGTGGACTAGGTGTCCAAAACCTTGATACCATGAATAGATGTTTGTTAAGCAAATGTTTGTTTAAACTTCTCAATGGTGATGGCCTATGGCAGAATCTTTTGCGAAAAAAATACTTAAAGGGTAAACCTCTCTCTCACATGTCATACAAACCAGGAATATCTCAATTTTGGGCTGGTTTAATGAAAGTAAAAGATTAATTTTTTTCAGTATGTATCTTTTAGATATGGAAATGGGACAGAGATAAGATTTTGGGAAGATACATGGTTAGGTTTGCAACTATTGAAATATCAATATCCCTCCCTTTATAATGTGGCTCGAAAGAAATATTCTTCTTTGGCAGAGATTATGAGTACTACACCGTTGAATATCTCTTTCGAAGGTCAATTGTAGGACCCAAGCTAGTTGAGTGGAATTATCTGATTCATCGACTAGCTAATATAACTTTGTCAAATGAAAATGACCGTTTTATTTGGTCGTTACATAAGAATGGCCAATTTTCGGTAAAATCCATGTACAATGCGGCCATGAACTCTAATGTACGAATCCGCAAGAGGGTTCTATGAGAGTTAAAGGTACCACTAAAAATCAAAGTTTTTATGTGGTTTCTTCACAAAAAATTAATTCTAACAAAAGATAACTTGGCAAAAAGAAACTGGAGGGAAACAAGCAGTGTTGTTTTTTAATGCACAAGAAACCATTCAACATCTTTACTTTGATTGCCATGTTGCACGTTTTGTGTGGCGATGTGTCTTTTTTGCCTTTAATATCCCCTTCCCCGTAATGTGAACCATATTTTTGGTACTTGGCTAAGGGGTTTGTATAGACCTATAAAAAATTGATTTTATTTGATACTAGTGCTTTGTGCTGGACAATATGGCGTTGCCGAAATGATATGGTTTTTAATAACAAAAGGTTGTCTACTGCTATACAGGTTATCTTCATGTTTTCCAGATGGCTACATTCTTGGTGTATGATGCTATCACATGAGCAACAGGATATTATGCGCAATGGTGCTACACGCTTGAAATCGGTAGCCAAGGATCTTCTATTCCACTTTGGGTGGCGTAGTAACTATAGGGTCACTGGATAGAATCTAAGTGATTTAAAAATCCTATATCAGTTCTTTTTTTACTATAGGGAGTTGGGGATTTGTCCCATCACCTTAATTATTTTCTAGTGTGACAACTTGTTGGCTGTGTGTCTAACGACAGAGGCCGGAGATGTAAAACCATTTCCATTATCTAAAACAATCAGAAACCAGAATTGTTGTCTTGGTGACCAGAACAATTTTCTTGGATGAAAGTTCAAAGCAGTCAATATTGGATTCTAGACTAATTAATTAACCACCAACTATATACAAATTGTGGTAGTGTCTGAACCAACTTAACGTCTAAAATATTTGATTTCAGACTTAAATTTCAGCCAACATCATCTCTACAGAAAGCATGCATTCATTTTGATTATCACCATTTCCCCAGATTCATGAAACTTACCTGGATGATTAATCAACGGTGCCTGGCAAATTAAAGGAACAATAATGTTATGAAGGAAATGCGCATAATGCTAGTGCTGAATACTGATGCTAGCTATCTTCATGCCTTTACTCAAAAGAAGAAGAAGAAGAAGAAGAAGAAGAAGAAGAAGAAGAAGAAGAAGAAGAAGAAGAAGAAGAAAACGAAGAACAAGCTAGCTTCATGCCTTCAACATCAGGTGACCAGGTCAGTATTGCTGCAAAGGTGCCCTAGCTAGCTAGATCGACTAGCATCTCCTGGATTAACCCTCATTACAGTAACTTAGAGAGAGACTAGAGAGAGAGACGTATGAAGTGCTGGAGTGAGCATATATCAATATATCAGCACAAAGGAATAAGATGCAGCTAGCAGCGGTTATTCTACTGTACTATACCTTCATGCATGTTGTCCAAATTATTGTTTTTCCAGTGCCTTGCTGACTGCTACCCTGTTCTCTGCATATGTATTTTATCTTGTGATCGGTATTGAAACAAAAAGGAAAAAGGAACAAGATGTTGAGAATTGTTTTAGATACTAGATCATAAGTTGGCTTGGAGAGCGATTTGGAATCTATACCTTGTTTACCGTATTTTCCTCTTCTTGTTGACACGAATTAGTTTTGTCGGTAAAGTGGCAGATGCATGAGACAAAACAGTGTTTAGTACTACTTGTAGTATTACATCTCTGCAACAAAGCTGTCAAATACTCGTGATTGAAAATCAAACCATTTGAATTTTTGGCCACATGTATAAAAATCATTTGTTCAATATTCTCTCCTTTTTCCATTTTTAGTCATCAATCCAAAATTTGGGATATGCATGGTGCAATATGATCCTAATGGATACTTGTAAGTTGACTAATCAGTTGCATTTTAATCTATATGTAGCACAACGCCACTATCCATGGTCCACTATAAAAAAGAAAATTTCTTTATTTACCCTTCAAAGTTCACTGATTCTTCTATGAAAACATTTCAGCTCAACTTTCCTGATACACACTAGCTTACATGGGAAACTTAATCTGGCAATGTCAATGGTTAGTTTAGTTATTAGCAACATGTCACCTTAAATAATTGCCCACATGCATTGAGAACACAGATTACACACAAAAAGCATAAGTGGATTAGCACAATAGCATCTCCAGGTGCATGAAAGATCATAGCAAAGCAAGCTCTTTTCTCTGCATCCATGCTAATTACCTAAGATGGACGATTCAGAAACCACTGTGGCACTGTCACTTGCATTCTCTCTCTTTTTTTTCGCTAATCAGAATACTTAGTAAAGCAAAGAGCGATGTCCACATATTCCCACTCACCTTATCTGCAGAGAGGATCAGGGAATTAATCCCCACATACATACATGCACGATCATGATCCATCTAATTGCTCGTAGAACCAATTTGCTGACGCACAGAAGCCATTGATCTGTAAGTTGCAACATCTGATCATGCATGTCATGTTACTTTCAGGCCACTAATGAAAAAGAAATGCTCCGATCCATCTCAATGTCTAATCAGTTCTTTGTTCCCTGAAGAGTTCAATTCAGGGAATGAATAATGCAGCTGCAAATTTGCATTGCAGTTGCATTACTCTCTGCAACTTGATCGTTTGCATTACTGCCTTTCAGGTGGCAAATGGAATTTTTGTATCAAACGGAGGCCTGAAGTGAAGCAGGCATATTTCTTGCGTGCTGTGTGTCAGCATTCGTCCTGAACAGAAACACTCTCAGCTTTGGTGGCAATGGAATTGAACCTTTTGGCATATATCTGATAGGTGGGGCCAGGAACAAGAGCCTCATGGGCCCGTTTGTCAGCGGTACTTGCTAAAAGATGTTATCTAAGTTCAGAATCTCATATTACAGGAAAACGGAATACAAATTCAGGTTGCTAGCGAAAGCGTGTTGGATAAAATCTTGAATTATCACCCTTTTCAGAAAATCCATTTATTCAGATAAATTTCCTCAGCCATTTGTTTGGAACAAAGTCAGGCAATTCTTGATCTAAAAACAGAATGTAAATGAGTGGCAAGCAATGGAAGTACATTCAATTAAAATGCTGCAGATGGGAAGATTGGATGGTCAGAAGCAATTTTAGGTACTCAACTTGTACAGTACATATGGTTTGCTATACGAAGGGAAGAATCTCAACAGGTGAGCATATATCTTTTCATTTTCTGAGCATATATCTTGGAGCGAATTTCGTATATTAACCATCTATACAGGCACATTAGTGACAGAATTCGCACGCACAAATTTATTGGGATATTCTCTTCTCCAAGGCCATGTCGATCTATGCAATGCACTAACAATGGTATGGGTTGAGCCACATCTCGATTCACAGCATGACAGCAACAATTTCAGATACTAAAATATCACCGAGTGAACTGATTGCTGAATCATATGCTGCTTATCTGCAGAAAAATGATTTCATTAAACAGTCGGAGCTTATCAGTTGTACGATGTAATTCACTGCAGCCGAACAGCTACCCGACCAGTGATGATGATCCTCAGTTGAAAGCTACTATGTTATTTTTGGCATGGCAGATTTCACAAAATTTTCAGACCTGAACAACATACAATTTAAACACACGACTGCACGAGCAGATTGACCCGGCCAACGACAAGCTCACGTTCAGTACATGCTCAATCCACACGGCCATAAGTTGTACATGAAAAGCAGAAAAGAAAAAACTACAAACATAGACGCACATCCCCCTATCACTCTAAGCAAAAGATACCGACGAACAGATGTCCTCATTTCATCTGGTCAACCTGAACAACTATGTAGCGAGCCACACCAGATTTTGTTCTCAAGATGTGTTTCAACAAGCATGGCAGACAGTACGCTGGAACTCGAAGCAGTCGCAATGGCGTCTGATGCTCAGAGTTGAACTTCCCTACCATATACCCAGCTGAAAGGCATTGTACCCGCTTTCTTGGCTCTCCCTTGTGCCCTCTCATCCAGCCTTCTGATCCTAGCAGCAAGGGTGCAAAGGTAGTCTTGCGCCTTATTTCCCTCGCTAGAAAGGCCAGTCAGGTCGGCTATCTTCCACCTACCAACGAGGAACTCAAGGATGTCGGCATAGTCCTTGGCGGTGTAAACACCAAGCCTCTGTGCAACCATGGAGAAGTGATCAAAGAGTTTATCGTCCTCCCCGTCGAACATCAGGTGGGCAGGCATTGAGATCTTTTTCTTCATCATGTCAGCGAAAGCAAGCACAGTGCCATCAGGGTCAATCTCAAACAGCTTCTCAACAATCTTGGTGTATGCAGTCTCATGCCGCTTCTCATCTGAGGCAATGATGCCACAGATCTGTGCAAGTTTTAGGTCGCCATAGTCCTTGGCATGGCGAGCAGTGTTCCCATGTGAGATGAAAGTCGCACGCTCTTGGAACGACGTGTAGATGAATCCAAGATAAGGATTGTTCTCTGTCCTAGGGTCCTGGAAGTAATACAGAAAAAAGGTATAATAAGTGCTAGAGACTTCTCTACACAATTGCCACTTAAAAGTTCAATGTGAAAAGAACAGAGCTAAAGACTTATAACATAAGACTAAAAAATAGCAAGATCGAAATGCCTCAGGTAGAACTGTTCATGAAGTATGCAGTTAGTGTGAGTTATTAAGTATCCTCAAAACTCAAAAGGAGATTTCAAATATCATATGCTAACTGGTGAGAAAGACAACGGCTTGACCATTCAAATATAGCTAGCAAAGAAGCTGAAGAAAACTGTTACCATTCCAGAGCCAATAAGATACTGAATTGTCTTCTCGATTTGTCTCATGTCCACCCTACCGGTGAGGTAGAGATATTTGTTCAGGAGGTCACCATGCCTGTTCTCCTCGGCAGTCCATGCTCTTGTCCAAACAGCCCAAGCAGTGGGGCTTGCGCCTGTTTCATCTCGGACACCATCAAGAGTGTTAAGCATAGTCTGGTATGTAGGGAGAGCTTCCTCCGTAATCATGTCTCCAACCAAACAAACAAAATAATCATCAGGAATTTCCTTGGCACGCTCTCTAAGTTCTTTGACTTCATCATGAAACCCTTCTGAGGCTGGATCAGGAAGAAAGTCCTGTGGCTGCCAACATTTCTCGACCGGCTTAAGATGGGTCAAAAGATTATCTCTTGCCCAATCATCAAGAGACTTGAATATTTCAATCTTCTGGGGTGGCATGGAATGTGTAACCTGGACGTGCACCTCTCGGGGAGGAGCAAATGGTTTCTTGCTCTCAACCCTGGTACAAAAATGAAACAAACTTTTAGCAACACATAACGAATATATACCAGTAGCTTTAGGCATTTCATGCAACAAATGCACACTATCGTACTACATAGCTTTGTTAAAGATAAAGAAGACTTGTCATACTAGTTAAATCGTCATCATAATGTCTTTTCCCCCTCAAGTTAAAATTAAATCAGTTATGGCTGGACATTTCTTTTGAAAAAAAAAAGGTAGATTATGCACAGCAAGTCAACAACTAGTATACAATTACAATAGAATGCTTTAGCTTCTAGGTCTCTCTGGAGACTGTCGAGTAGACAGGTATAAATGTAGTTAGTACTACTAGCTGATATCATTGACCTACAGCACATGCCATGTTATATTAACTATGAAACGAGGGTCTCCCCATACTGAACGTATTAATGCACGGGCTAAAGAAGTTCTGATGTACAGCAAAGGACGTCCTTTCTGGATGTTTTAGTCTGGGCCTCTTGCATATCACTGTCGCTGAGCATGGGCAGCGTGTATGGGGAAAGACACTATTCTGCTGAATCAGGGTGTGCAGAAATGGAAATAATACCAACCATGTGCAACTACTTGGACAGCCAGTCAACCTGTTATCTAGCATTCACTGAACCAGTGGCCAGACTAACTAAATACTGGAAGTAACTAGAAAAATGTACTAAGATGAGGTTTTAACCAATAACTGTGATATCCACGTTCTCTGTAGACAATCTGATTTGCAAAGTATATCATTAGCAAATTATCAAAGAACAGAGGCCTTCCTAAGAATCAAGAAACCCAGGCCAGGATGGAATATGCAAGGGATTCTATTTCAATGCCATATACCTAGGATAGTACACAACCAACCTCTTTCCAATGCCATATTGTATTAAATGACTCTCTGAACCCGTCAACTAAACAGGTGGTCAGCAACACTGAGCTGCCATAAAGCATCTACCTAGGAGTCCAATGGTATCAGCAAAGAACAAATCAAATTTAATTCCTCCATGGCACTGTGAACAGCAACAACATGATGTGGACCACGGCCACCAAATCGGGCTGACAACGATAGGAACACCTTGTGGAGTCCCCAAGGAAGCCACCCCAAGATTACAGGTTCTTGAAACCGAAAGTGTGTAGTACCACCGATTTTCCTCGTGCAGTAGTACAGTGATGTATTTAAGGATGGCATGGTTCAGAACCAGCAAAGCTTGAAGGTCCCATGAAATTTAATGCCGATGAAACGCGGCGTCAAAAATGAATGTGAAAGGGACTAAACTCACGCACAGGCAGGAACTCACTTCGCTTGCAACGGAATGCAATCGAGAGCACCAATCCACACATTGAATTAGTGAAACCGACCTACGCAAAAAAGAAAGGATTAAACGGCGAAATTGCAATCTCCGCGCCTGATCTGAGGAGACGGCGAGATGCCGCCAGCGGCCATGCGCGCGGCGGATGTTAGCGCCACCCGGCCGAACGAAGAGCGCGGGGACTAATCTGACGCCATTGCTAAACCGCCCAAGGCGGAACGGAAAAATCTGAATCCTGATCGACATTTCAAGCGTTCATATCGCAGAATCGACCCCTTCCCGAATCGCCGGAGAGAGGCGCACGGGGATTAATCAACTCCCACAACGCCGCCGCCGCCGCCGTCGCGGAGCAACCGACGCCATCCAACCCAACCCCAAACCAACGAAACCAATCATGAACGAGGTCGAGACGAGACGAGACGCTTACTTGGTGGAGACGGTGCCGGAGGCGACGGCGTAGACACGGAAGCCGGCGGAGGCGCGGCGGCCGGGGCGGGCAGCGAGGGGAGGGGAGAGGCAGAGGGTGACGTCGTTAGGGCGGAGCGCCATCCTTGACGCCATCGTCGGTATCCGCCGCCGCCGCTGTTGCCGCGAGAGAGAGTGGAGATGGAAGTGGAGGTGGCGGTGGCGAGAGATTGAGATGCGGGTGGAAGAGAAGAGGGATGGGATTGTGATTGTGGGTGTCGCGCGATCTCCACCTCAGGATTTTGGGAGAGAGAGAGAGAGATCACCAGAGCCACGACTGCAGACTCGCTGGATGCCACTCGGACGCTTTGCTTGCCTCAGATTTACGTCGCCATGCCATCCCCCCCCCCCCTCTACGTAATAAGGTCCAAGCTGACGACATTCCGTATATAGACGAAACAAATATAATGTACATACAGGAGTACCTCTATAAGCAAAAGATTCATCGATATGCTTTGGTATTATCGAAATCACCTCTGTCGGAGCGTAAACTCCTTCACCAGGGATTCGTGGAACCTCTTTTTTGTCCGGCCCAGGGGTACGGGTGGATCCGAGTACTGCAACTACGTAGGGAAAAATCAGTGAAACCTGGTTCCGGGTGAGAGTAGAGACAAGGGATTATACAGGTTTGGGCCGCAGGATGCGTAATACCCTACTCCTGTTGTGTGTCTAATATCGTGGGAAGAAAGCTTTTGCTTACAAGCGTTAGTGTCCTTTTTTTCCTCTGTCCACTTTCTACTGTGAGCATGGGTCTCCATTTATACTCAAGGGAACACCACAATGGCTCTCTCTTTTTCTTCCATTCTTTGGACGTCAAGAGCAAATTACTCCACCCCCTAGCTTGCAGGCACGTTTGCACGCACCTCCCTTATCCGCCGCGTAATCCGGGATCAGGGGTGGATTTGGTAGGACAGGTGCTGCAGGCTTTTGCGGGGTCTTGTCGCTTTTTTCCTTGCCGGAGCTAGTAGACCGTAGGGCAGGTTGATTATAGGGGTTTGGAGAAAACCCCGCCCCTCTCCTACACGCTGCTCTCCGTCGCATTAAATGCGATGGAGACGGGACAGAGGGGGCGTCTCGTCGTAGGCGGCCGCTCAGTCAACCACGGCTGTCGTGGCCGCCCACGCCTCCTCCCCTCGATCAGAGGGAAAGGAGTAATGATGGAGGTTGGCAGTGCCGTTTCACATCACCATTAATGCGGTGAGGCTGTGTCTGTCCTCATGAACACGGCAGTTGGGAGCGCAGCGCCGCTCCCCCTCACATGCCTTATAGAGGGCGAACTGGCACGGGTCATCCATAGGCCCCCCGGGTGCTCCCCCGGGGCGGTCTGCTTCTTCCCGGAGGGGCCCCGGGGTTTATCCGGGCCACTCGCCTTGGGTCTAACATTTCTCGTTATTTTACTTTGGTGGGCCCGAGGCGCTTTACATTACCGCCACGTGGTACCCCCGGGACCATATCACCGACGGTAGCCCCCGGCGTTGACCGGGAACTGCCTCCGGGCAGGGCGGGGTTAACGCCACGACACCTGGCTGATGGGGCCCGGGCCCTCTTGTTGGTGGGAAGATGTCGTGCCGCAGCTAACGCCGCGCGCTTCGTTTGTTTCCCTCGCCTTGGGAGGCCAAAAGCCACTCGCGACGGTGCGGACCTCCCACGGAAATTGGAACGGCGCGTGAGTGGCGGGCCCATTCCGTGAATCGTGCAGGCGTGCGCCTGATGACCACGGGCTGTGAGCGTGGGGA
>CM002476.1:30334776-30346520 GCA_000325765.3 Leersia perrieri
TCGCTTTTATCCTTGCCGGAGCTGGTAGACCGTAGGGCAGGTTGATTGTAGGGGTTTGGAGAAAACCCCGCCCCTCTCCTCCACGCTGCTCTCCGTCGCATTAAATGCGATGGAGACGGGGCAGAGGGGGCATCCCGTCGTAGGCGACCGCTCAGTCAACCACGGCTGCCGTGGCCGCCCACGCCTCCTTCCCTCGATCAGAGGGAAATGAGTAATGATGGAGGTTGGCAACGCCGTTTCACATCGCCATTAATGCGGTGAGGCTGTGCCTGCCCTCATGAACGCGGCAGTTGGGAGCGCAGCGCCGCTCCTCCCCGCACGCCTTATAGAGGGCGAACTGGTGCGGGTCATCCACAGGCCCCCCGGGTGCTCCCTCCCCCAGGGCGGTCTGCTTCTTCCCGGAGGGGGCCCCGGGGTTTACCCGGGCCACTCGTCTTGGGTCTAACATTTCTCGTTATTTTACTTTGGTGGGCCCGAGGCGCTTTACATTACCGCCACATGGTACCCCCGGGCCCATATCACCGACAACCTCAAATATCTATATTTTACTGGTAGTGATTTCTGTATTTAAAAACATATTACCTTCATCCCAAAATATAGTTACCTTTGACCAGATATCACATTTTCTAGTCCAATGTATCGAACCTTAGTCCAGATACATTAGATTAGAAAATGTCTCGTCCATCCTGAGGTAACTATATTTTGAGACGGGGAGAGTAGCTATGTCTGTTACAAGATTATACAGTATATAAATCTAGGAGGTCCGCCGCAGTGCTCTCTATTGGGAGTATAAAATAATATTGACCGTTGGATCTATGTACTTATACGGCTAAATATTTTAGGATAGTAGAAATTTTAAGGGTACGATCGTCCAAGAGGAAAAAACTGCGAGGGGTAAATGGAGTGGGAGCGATGGAATGGGGGTGTCGAAGAGATTGCGTGGGAGCTGTCGATGCGTAGTAGTCGATCCGGATATGATGGCTTCTATCGTTCAAGAAGAAGATATATATGAAATAGAGAAAAAAAAGATAGTCTTACCAGTATCAACTTATTAGTAAATGACTAATACGTCATATTAAACGAACGGTTAAGATATTTTTTACTGTAAGTATAACACTGTCACTAAGAGAGCACCAGAATGTTACTCTAAATCTAGATATACCCTTGCATATATTCCTACCTAGGAAACATTTGTTCCTAACGGTTATTTTTGTGCGGATGGAAAGTGGATTATCTGACTTTCAAAGTAGGGTAACTTACATGTGTGGACCAAATGAACATTAAGCCTATATATCAGTTTATAAACTTACGGAGATTTTAAAATAGGAGGATCTCAATCCTAATTTAACATACTGAAAAACGTCACATTTAACCCGTTAGTTTTTTTAGCAGAGAGAGCCGTTGTGATTTATTGTCTCCATCCTAAAATACTTGTTGTTTTCGGTTTTTGTTTCGCAACCTTTGACCATTCGTATTATTCAAAAAATTATGAAATTATTATTTATTTTGTTTGTGATTTGCATTATTATCCAAAGTAATTTAGGTATGACCTTTTTTACATTTAAATATTTTTAAAAATAAACGAATTGTCAAACTTTTTATGATAAAAATCTAAAAGACAAGTATTTTAGACTACATCTCTGCTTGGCTTGCAAGTACATACTAATTTGTCTTAGGGTATTTGTTTATATTTTTCTCTAGTTACTAGGTTGGCTTGCAAGCCAAATTGTTCTTTTCTTGCAGCCCGGCCCGGGGAGGGACTAGGGAGTTGTTTGAGTAAAATAAAAGGCATCTTTAGTCTTGTAAAAGGTGATTTCATTTCGGCACACCGCACACGTACGTTCACGTGAAAAAGAAGCATTGCGAAAACCGATCTTTCCCGAGCCTTGCCACCGCGGCACTCCACACCCGCCCAAAACCGATAGTCGCCAGCCGCGCGCCGCGTACCTACACGTGCGTGCCAAACCGCTCTACGTCGCGCCGCTACCGCTGCTACGTAGGAATACGTTTCCAGCTGTTCGGCGCGGCCGCGTGCGCCCGGACACAGATTGCGTACGTTTCCTTCCCGGCTCGCGCGCTCGGCGACGAGCACGCACGTACGTAATGCGGCGCCACGCGCACGCGACAAAGTAAGCGCGGGTCGCGGTCTCCGGCCTCCGGCCGCGCGCGAGCATCCGCATCCGCATATGCTTCGAGCGATGCGAGGCAGGCGAAACACGGGCGGCGCGGGCGCGGCGTGGTGGTGGATCGGTCGGTGTTGCGGTCGATGATACCGAGGCCGGCGGCAGCGGAGATACTCCTGGTCCTGGAAGGACGGACGGACACAAGCAGGAGTAGAAAAAGAAAATTGGCCTGCCGCGATTCTGCTAGAATGATTCTGATTCCTGCCTGCTGCCAGGACGGACGGACGGACGGGCGGTTGGCGTCAGCACTCGATCGGCAGCAGCCAAGAGTGGAGGGGCAGTGCATGTAGGACACGCTGCACCCGCGGCCAACTGTACGCACGCCAAGGACTTACTCTACTGTTTTTGTCTCCTCTCGGTCCGCGCCAATGGACCGGGCGGGGTTTGCAGGTGGAGGTGCAATGGGCCAGATGTGCAGCCACGGGCGGCCCAGGATGGACGGAAACAGAAAGGCCCAGGATTGGCAGCAAACGGCCCACGTGTATGGCCCAACATGAATGGAGGCCCAGTTCTGAAATGGGATACACTGTTGTGCAGTCTGATTCAGACTAGCTAGATGTCTGAAAAACCATTCTATGGATTGGCTGTCAATCAATAAATTGAATCCTCCGCAAAATGAACCGGACACAGGCCTACACAGCAGTCCCGTAATCTTCAGTAAAAAAACACAGGATGACAAAAGATGGAAGCTGCAGACTTGCTGAGCTTATATACATCTCTGATCCCATCAAAGTGGGACTCTTGAATAATCTCCATACAACAAAGAGAGCATTGATACAATTTATTGTACATATACGAATGAGTAAGCTACTACCATTCCACCAACTCCAAGCACAAGCCCGAGTCTGCCATAGTAGCACCAACCCACAAGGAATTCAGTATACTATCCAGTTTCAGTCTCATTCTGACAAAAACCTCCCCGACGCTCAAAAGATGAAAAAACAACCAGGTGCAGTGTCCATACAGTCCATGGGCACACCAACGGAGCACATTGCACGGATCAAGCATCAAGAGATTCAGGATGTTGCCGGATAAGCGCTCCTGGTGACGGCGTTGAAGATCTCGGTGTACCCCACGACGCCGACGAGCACGCCGTCCTCCTCCGACTCAGCGTCCGTCACCCACACATGTGTGGCCCGGTGGGACAGCATCTGCGCCATGACTGCTGCGAGTGAGCTCGTGCTCTTGCATGTCAGGGGCGTGCTCCTCCCACGGTACATGCTCCTCATTCGCCCGAACGCCATCTGGTGTGCCTGGCTGTTCAGGAACCCGATGCTCCTGCTGCTGAACTTCTTTGCCCTGGGAGAGCGCCCAGGTCCGATCTCTTCCACCGGTGATGAGCTGATGGGAGGTTCTGGAATGTCTGAGATTGGTGTCGACTCGTTATCGTCGGCTCCAATGACAAACTGCCCTGCCGATAGGTTTGCCAGTGCCCATGCAGCTGCAACATAGTCACATTTCCACAGCTTGTAGGCAGAGATGTCTCCAATTATCTTGCAAGCTCCATCCGGTGCAGTCTCGACTACAGCGACAGCACTTGGGTCTGAAGGTACCTTCTGAATTGCTTCCATGGCTGGGACAGATGCATCAACATGGCAGTAGTGTGGATTGATGGCTCCGAGGGAAGAGATTGGAGATAGTGGAATAGGCGCAAGGGCACCAAGGCATCCAATAAGGAACCGGAGAATGTCTTCCCTTGAGAGGCAGCAGAACTTGTAAGTGGAACTGGCAGAGGAGGCCGGTTGACTACTGCTGCTAGCTGAGCTTGGAGATGTCGCTTCCATATTCTTCAGCCATTTCCCATTGTAAAGCATTGAAAACCGCTTGGATATGCCTCTCCAGGTGCCATTCTTTCGAACAAGGAAGCGGTTCACTCCTTGCTTCATCAAATCCAGTGCATCGATCAACCTTGAAGCAACACAGTAACACTTATTTAGTGACAGGGTAAAAGACCAAACAGTGCATTTAAGAAAGATGAATTACCTAAAAAGGGACCAAAGATGCTGTTATAATAAGTAGAGATGAGATGTTTTTTCTTTCGAAGCAGATAAAACAGTACCAAAATACAGAGCAAAAGTGCAATTAAAGCAATCATTTGCTATTTGATCATTTTATTAACTTTGCAAATGTAACCATTATCATGTCGAGCCATGATTGGACTGCCATGCATGTGTTTGTGTGGGATCATGCAAATTATTGTCTCCACACATGATCCATTAACAGCATGAAGTACAGTTTCAACATAGATTTTCACCTTCCTGATTATGACATTACACTACCAAATAAAACTCCGTCCCACTTTGTTCCCTAATCAGAAGGCAAGTTCTGCCCCTCATGAAATCTGATAGCTTGTTTAAGACTGGATCTCATCATTTTACAACATGATAGTACTAAGGAAAAAGACTGGCTCAGCTCACCACCAGTGCATTGAGATACCATCAACCAAGTACTATCTCTTGAGCTGTTACCGCTGAAACGTATTCAGTTATACCCTGACACACTTTTGCTAGTGGCATGCACTTTTGAAATTCAATTTTCCTAACAGTATTACTTACTGAAAATGCAAATAGAGGATGCCATCAAGAAAACAGATCCAAAGAATTTTAATTTTAAGTGATAATTGAGCAATCCAACAACACAAAACAAATGGTGGAGGCCAGCTATTTATATTTTAACACAAACAGATAAAGGGGAAAAAACTAATGATGGTATTAATAGCGGAACGTAGCAAACCAGAGTTTTCAGCACATCAATGCAATGTCAATTAAAATGTAGGATGTGTGTACACAGAAAGATCTACAGATAGTTTACATAGAAGCTATTTAAGACAGTGGTCTTCCATCTATGCAAAGTTCAACAAAAGATTCTTTAAGAAATGGACTGCAAATGGTAGCTCCTTCTTAAAGAAAGAAGGATAACCGTTATTGTAACTGCTTTCACATATTCGCTGATATACATGTTGTAAGATCTAAGAAGAGCTTAATGTCAATGACCAAAACTTTTGAAGCAGACTGAATGATTCCAGCTATACTAGTTAGTGGATAGGCTTGAGAGGAATGATGAGAGAAGCATAAGTATTGATAACCTAACACATCTTTACTATTGATAGTGACTATTACCTACAGAGTGATAGTAAATAAGAAAACTAAAATGCTATTTTCCCTATCAAGCATGGAATTGCTTTCGTCAATGAAAGGAAGTTGTGTATTTGTGAATAGTATAGATTGTCTACAGGCAATATAACAAACCAAAATCCACCTAGCTCTATCACTCTATAGGAAGTTTCATTAGATATTACATGTAAATTGAATTCCAACATCTTTTTCTAAACATTACATTATATGTAATCAAATTACAAAGTGGACAAAGTTGAAAAAACCACCCCTGCACGTTTCTGTAAACTTATACTTTTAGCAGAAACTGAATAAAATGGAATATAAAAGGCATATTCGAGCATCCATTTTAACATTAATAAACACTTGATCAACTATTATTCTGTCCAGAATCAGTCAGTCAATAAACATAATATGGCCTACCATGATAAGATGGAACAGTACGTGTCATTCATTATGTTTCCATCTGAAAGATCTTGGAATGTGATCAATTAATGGCTGTCTCAATACATTAAATTATTATTTGAAACAAGGCTCAGCGGAGCTTCAGGAACACAATCGGTATTTGCAATCAAAAGTAGCATCATATATTCACATCCAAGAGTAATTTGAGTACAAACCCATGTGATCAATAAAAATTTCTAGTGAACCTAGCGACAGCTTTCTTCCTTCAAAGGTCAAACAACAAAGCCACATGGAAGACAAAATCACCAACTAGATCACATTAAGAAAAAGGGGGCGGGCGGTGATGTAGCTTCTGTGTTAAAATAGTGAACGATCCGAGTTAATATGAACATCAGTCATAATATAAACCAGATTTACCACTTTGCCACTGCCTACGACATGAATCACTTTACAAGAGGAGATGCCTAGAAAGCGCATCGAAAGTTGGACACACGATCTAACAGCCAACACGCGCAACGGCTCAGTTCAGCTCATGGATCAACCAAAACAAAAGTAAACAAGCTCTCTACTTATCGATCAATCCAACACTGCCACATCACGAGTGACGATCGCACATAGCCATCATTAAATTCCCCAAGTCTGGTGGCAGATCAACCGAAACAAAGTACTGAAATCCAACAACATCCTGACCAGATAAACGCGATAGGCTACTCATGAAGCGGAGGCCTCACCTCGTGCCGGGATCGACCTCCCGGAGAAGCCCAGGATTAGGCAGAACGACCTCCCCAACCACGGCGGCCATGGCCCTATCCCCAACCCCAGAGGCAGCCACGAACGCGGCGATGTCGAGCGCGGAGATCATCCCGATGAACCTAGCCCCGGACGGCGGCTCGTCGGGGGTCGCCCGGGGGCGCCACACGGGCACGGCCCCCTCGGGGCTCGCGGCGATGGCACGCGCGGCGGCGTCGAGCGTGTCGGTGTCGCGGAGCTCGGCGACCTCGGGCTTCCCGACCGTGAGGTCTCCGACGACGTGGTGGAAGAAGACGGCGGCCATGGGTATGCGTGCTATAAGAGGGAGTGGAGGAGGAGGAGGTGGAGGACGAGGCTGGAGGGGCCGAGTGCGGCGGAGGAGGGGTCACCGGCGGCGGCGGGGCGGGAGAGGGGATCGCCGGCCATGTCGGTGGGAGGGAAAGCCCATTAAAGGCGGAGGAGCAGGTGGGGAACGGCGGCGGCGGCGGCGGAGATGAGCTTGCTCTACTATTACTGCTCGAATGGTGGTGGATCGGCGATTGGAGAAAAGATGGGAGATGCGAGGTTGGCGTGGCGACGACGAGGTGGAGACGAGACGGGAGAGAAGGAGAGAGGAGAAATAGGGGAGTGGACCTTGCTTTGTGATTCGGGCAAGGTGGTGCGTTATGATATGTGATCGGAGTGGCCCCTTAAAAAACCTCGTCTATCATTTTTTTCCTAATTTTGTTATCTCCTATTCTAGAAGACTTCCAGTGTCTCTATCCCAAAATAAAATTATTTATGCGAGAATATGCCACATCTTCGTAGAAATAGTTATATTTTGGGATAGAGATTGTACAAAACTCACCATGATCAATAAAAAATTACATCGAGTAAAGGATAGGTGATGACGTGGTGTGCTTGCAAATTATACAGTTTAATAATGTGTTCTTAAATAATTACATCATCTGTTTAAAAAATCAACTTCTACAATTCAAACTTTGTTTCAAAATATATCAACTTATGCACTCTTACCTACTCTTCGGCTGGAAATCGATAAAATTTGTCTCATATATACCTCTTACCTACTTTTTCACGATATGTTACATTTGCATTAATGAGAGACAAATGTCATTTTCTGTACTCACTAGATATGCATTGGGATTCCAGCAACCCATCTTATTTGGGAGGGAGGTGGGGTATTTACTTAGTATCCAGTAGTAGTCACTTTATTTGTTTGTATCCTCGAATTATTTCCAAATTAGATAATTTGTCATTAATTCATCCATTCGCACCTGGGTCATAGGGTATATCAAACCTAATCAGTCTTCATAAAGAAGCAATTGAACAAAATTTATCGACTTGTTATTGAGCATTACAAAATGAGCTTTTGCAATTTCTCTGGACGAAGATTAAGATGTACATTTTCCAAGTAAGTTTGAAGTTCTATTGATTTGAAACACTATAACATGATTGTTCTCTCCTGTATCCAGATTAATGAGAGGGCTGTTTGGTATGCTGGGTTATCAAAATGAAACCTACCAACAGCTGTCGTTACAATAACATAAAATGTTTTTTTTAAAAAAATTGCCAATAGACATTACAATTATTTGAAGGGAAAATATTGCCGTGGGGCCGTGCCAAAAACTAAAGGTCGCTCTCATCCACAAATCTCTAGTCAGGTTGCTTGCATGGCTAATGACTTGGCAGTTGGCAGCACATAATTCCAGAATTCTCATGCTCCTATGCCCTCAATTCCACAGCATCAATCATTATGACAGCCTTTCCTTTTCGTCCTTCCTATCGATCAGAGCATCCATACATCTGATTCTCTTCAATCTGCTCTCGTCGTGTGGTAATTGGTATACATCGCCTTCTACCGTAGACCCTGTAGCCAGCTTTCATTTTTACAATCGAGTGTTTACATCGCTACAACTGTTGCGTTGTTGAATTTGTTCGTATACAGATCGATACGTATTGAGTATGCATATGTTGCTGCCCCCCAAATGCGAACTTGTGGCTCATTTTCTTACCTTGTCGGTCTATCCGTACGGCACTACCAAATAGTCAATACTTATGGGCAAGCGGAACACGTGCTACTATAGAAAATATGTACATGAGATGTTGATTGATTAGATTGTCAAAATATTTTCATGGTATTTCTATTTTGCAATGTTTTAGTGCTTGGTAGGAGTAATAAGGTCGGTGGTCAACGAAAATCTTTGACATGTCAACCCATTATCCTTATCTTTACATTATCAATCAAATCATAATGTTATGGCTAATCCATCTGCTAATCAGTTGGCTGATGAAGCTATAATCCAATCATTTGCTTAACCAACAAGAAGACTGGACAAAATCGGCGTCGTGTTTGGAGGCAAAACACATGGCGTATGTCGTGGTATGGTGCCAAAGAAGCTGACTCATGAAGCTCTGAAAGGGCGCTTTCTTATGGATACGCAGATCGAGTTAAGACTGTATTATGTCTCGAGGGACCAGTGGAGAGTAGAGACAGCAGTCTAGTAGTCCACTAGTCTCCACTCTCCAGGCACCACGGATCGATCACGCCAGCTTCGCCCAGAGTTAATAATGATTTTTACCATTCTAAATTTTTTTAAAAAAAACCATTCTAAAAAAATAATGATTTTTCGCTTATTCAGATAAGCTGTAACCAGTAATGAAAAATAATTTATTGTAATTTTTATGTGTGTATTACCTGTGATTTAAAATTTAAGACTAAAAAGAAGTCCATGATGAAAAAAAAATAAAATCAAAATTATAATCTTGAATTTTTTTTTCGGTACGGTTACTACGGTGCGCCTAAACCAAAAACTGATGTTTACACTATATTCAGGTATGCCCCTAACCTGTCACTGCTAGCAAGAAGAAACTAGCAAGCTGTTTTTCTTTCTTCATGTATAGATATAGCATAATGAAGCTACAAATTCAGAGATGATCGATCCAGTTGGCAAATCTGTATTAATTATGCAATAGACTGACTGTTACTGCATGAGCTGAATACAGTCATCGTTTTCGTGCGTCCATTGTCATATCACCACCGAATCACCCCGATATCTAGCCAAATTCTCTCCGAGAATTGACTACCCGGCGACCAGCCGCTTCACGGTGGAAATGCGGCCACCGCGCGCGCGCCGGCAACACCCTCCACCGCCACGCCTCCTCGTCCACAAACGCAAAGGCCCAACTCAAGGCTGCGTGCACTTGCCAAATTGATTGCCTGATCCTCACGGCCCGCAACAGATACGGCCCATATACTTGGTTGGCCCTCCACGTTCGAAGGCTATGAGTAAATGGGCCGCACGTAGCAGGCCTCTTACCTGATTGGGCCGGTGGTGGTAATGTGGCACAGAAGCTGTGGTGGCCCATGGGCCTCATGGGAGAAGGGGAAGTTCAGGCTTTTATATCAGTCTCGTTTCAGAATTCAGATCGGATATATCAAATGAGTTAAGTATTGAACCGTGCTGTTTGGCAACTTGCAAGTAGCAGTAATTACCTACGCCGTACAATGCTATCGACCAATATACTAGGGACTAGGGATGGTGATAAGTGATCTACAGGGAAGGGCACACAAAGACAGTTGACCACAGCCAACTTGCACCAGTGGTACACTTGCAGAGAGAGTTGCTAGTGAACGACTTTTTGAGACGATCCGTAACATGGAGAAAATAACCACATCAATAGTTAGTACAGTTTTAAGGCCATCAGTGGCCTACCTAGCTGTATCATGCTTATTTCCGGGTCAGTAGTTAATTAGTTAGTACGGATGGCCTGTTTAAGACTTTTAAGTTTAGCTAGCAAGTACTCCTCTTTGTACACCGGCACGGTTAGATTATTTGGGATAAGAAATATCAAAAGCTACTATTGTTCGAGTTCAGTTCATCGACAATTCAACTGCCAAACTGTCGTCGTCGTGTTGCATTGTCTGCAGGGTACCCGTCTATTCCCTGACGTGTATATTAGGACATGAATTAATTATCCCAATTATCTCATTCATGACCGTGAACACCACCTGTCTATTATACCTTTTTTTCGGTTTTGTGAGTAATTATTTTTAGATAATGAAAATTATTTTACATCTCCGGCCTCTATCATTAGACACACGGCCAGTATGAGTAATTATTAAGTCGGTCACTGTGTTTTTTTGTTGAGAATTAGAACCGCTCGTTTTCCATCAGACCGACTGATCGTATCCACCAATCTGAATTTGGCCATGCAAGTGGCATGTGAAGTATGGCACCGTTTCTTGCCGCTGTACGTACACATGTTGATGCCAATCAATATGTCCTTGTTTTTTTTTAAAGAAAAGGGTATTATTCTCTTTGATGAGCTTGATCTGTTCATATCTTTCTCATTGCCAACCTGATTGGTGTGTCACGACTCGGTGACCTTGTCGACGTGGGCAGTGTACATGTAACATCATCCACTGTGCTTGTTACTCGTATTATCTCTGTCTATATCGAGAAAATACGATAGATGCTCCATAATTGTCCTTCTGAAAACAATTTATTGGGGATTATATGTACTGTTGTGTATTAATTATCCATCTGATTAGCTATGTATGGTGTTTTCGTGCCATGACAGATTGACAGGTGCATGTTATCTAGCTGCTTCGATTAGTTATTCTTACTGATCTAAAATAAAAAGATTAGTTATTCTTACTCATCGAAATGGTATATAACATCTGCGCGAATAAGGAATTTGTATTATGCTTTTCTCATGATTGTTCCTAATTTATCCTAATGGTATCTAACATTTACGGGAATAAGTACTGATTACTACTACTATTTCAATATTGTACTGTTCCAGGCATATATACACATTAATAAGTTTCAGCGAATTATATATATTGGAAAATTTGCCGTGAATTGAAATTAGAAAATATGTAGGAGTAACAAATATGCAAAGCATATATTAATGCCACCTTTTCTCATTGTCATCTCGTGTCTTCTCTGTATTGTTCCTTGGTAGGCACCTTTTCGTCGTTGTTTGACAAATTTCTATGTAAAGACAAAAGGTAATCGTCACGGCAATAGTGTATTGCGATGCTAACCAATTGAGGGTGTCGGGCTTGTAACTCACCAAAAGAAGATATTATTAACTCTTCCAGATATATAATGGATTAGTACCATTGAAGATATTGACAGGTCATATCATTGGAGCATATTTGGCGACCTTTTATAATTATTTAAGAGTATAACACAACGAGATACTCAAATTTATAATGGATTAGTACGTTTATTGTTCAAATTGAAAAATGCAAAATTGGTCAACTGGTAAAACTGAATATTATATA
>CM002476.1:30350142-30454210 GCA_000325765.3 Leersia perrieri
CAACCTTTAGCTCTTGTTACCTATTCCATGGGGTCCTTTTATTTCAGAACTTTTGCTACTCAACTTCTTATTGTTCTTCTGCATCATTCTAGAAGTTCAATGAATAAGTAGATATTCTACCGTGCGAATTCATGTGTAATATATGCCTTTTGTGTGCAGATTTCACTCCATCTCGTGGCAGCACTCCAAACTACCAACCCAGAACACAAACAGCTATGAGCAATGTATTTGTACCTGATAATGTACATAATTCCAAGTCACCAGAACCTTCTCCAACTGGAAGGAGGAAACTAGCCGAACTCCTGCAGGAGGCGATGCAGAATGGTTCTGAAGAAAGCACTGATACCTCTGTACCAGATATCAGCAAGACTGAGAAGCCACAGTTGCCGCCTGCTTCTGCAGCTGTGAAGCCAGTATCCGAGTCCAGCTCCGTGTATAGCACAGAACCAACACCGATCAGAGAAGCGAAGAATCGCAAAGAGAAGGCATGGTACACTGGGCGCTGTTGCTTGCCGGCTTTTGTTCATAGTGTAGCCTTAGACGAGAGGAGGCAGAAGATGACCCCTGGTCCTTGTGCTGTTTGACAGGGCTGAACCCTTCTGTAAGTTGTATCTACAATATACTACCTGATCAGGCCCTGAGATCACTGTAAAGTGTAAAGAAGACAAGTATTGAGAGCACTATATCCTTGTAATAATCAAGCGAATAGTCACTATTGAGAACTGATATGCCGCATCCATGTACTAAATCAACTTCAAGGGGAGGAAATCTAGCTCAAGAAATGATCATTTTGTGCATATCTGGATGAATCCTTATGAAATATAAAATTCTTCGGTTGTCTATTTTGTAATCAATCTGAAGAAAGTGCATGTGACATGTGCGGATACCATGCCTCCTTTTTAATAGTTTATGGTGTGATTGATTGGCAAAATTGTGATGACCTTTTTGTTGGGCTAGCTTGATTGAAGCCGGACAAATGGATTGCTCTACCCAATACCATTTGTCCCAAACTTTTTTTTCCCCCTTACAATTCAACGTGGCATGTGTCGTAACGATCGAGCAGAATTTGTGATTTGTCATTTGTGCCATGAATCGAGCCGGATTCGTTGGTCAGAAATCTGCTTGATTGCACCAACGTGTATGTGCAGCGCTTTTGATCGAGCTTATGACAAATTGACAATGACATGCCAACTGCCCCAGGATATGGATGATTACACCGTTGCCTTCGTCACTTCTGATATTTCTGACTACTACTACTCGATCAATTCAGTAATGCAATATATGAACAAAAACTCGAACTTTGCAAAATTGTTTTGTGCATGCTAACCTGGCTATGAAGCGCAAAAACTCTAAGGCCACGTTCTAAACTGATGTTCACAATGGATTATTGGACGCACGTAAAACGAGAAACATGATTAGTATATGATTAATTAAGTATTAGCTATTAAAAACTTGAAAAAATGGATTCATATGTATTTTTAAAGAAATTTCCATATAAAACTTTTTTGCAAAAAGTACACCGTTTAGTAGTTTGAAAAGCGTGCTCACGGGAGTTTAGTAGTTTGAAAATTGTGCTCACGGGAAACAATGAAAAATTTCAGCCGGTAGCCTTGCTGAACAGATAAATCCCATCAGATTTAGCATGCTTGATTTTCATTTGAACAAAGGGAACACTTGATATCAACAAAAAAAAGTCAAATATGCCCATACAACTAATAATGACTATAGTACACAAAAATAACAAAAATTATAGCCTCCAAGAGCACCACAAACACAATAACAACATAGTGTCTATTGACTCTATTCTCCCTGGCCCACCATTTAATATCACTTAATCAATATCAGGTATGGCATGTGATACATGGACATTATCAAGATGTATATTTTTTGTAATTACGATTATCTATGGGCAACCAAGCCAGCACAATGCAGCACAACAAGCTGGAAGATTCCATTAAAAATACATTTTTCAAGGTTTACACCTAAGCAGGGTAAAGAGGTACAGACTGAACAGGCCCAACCGCCTTCCTGACAGAGAAACATGTCGACAACACTATAAAGATTGCCCGATCATTTTGGTGTTGATATCACCGGATGCATTGTATTATTGGCTGCATAGTTCCTCCGCACATGATCAGCTTTAAACCTTCATATCTGTGGCTCCAACGATTATGATTAATGGACTACCGAAGTGAGGAAGACATGAGAAATGATCGGATACGTTGCAGGAGCTCTGCCTTCACAGAATCAGGTACTGATGCTGTTCCAGAGACAAGAGATAATGAGAACAATACGAGGTTAAAAAAGAGCACTTCCCCACCCAGTATTGTAATACTGCTAGCAATAAACATTGAGAACAATTGATGAACAGATGATAGGAGGCACTAGGGTGAGGATGTAAGCTTAGTATTTGACCAAACTAACAAATCCAAACTTAGACAAAATGTATGACGATGGTATGTTACTATTGTATAATTATCCTTTCATATTGTGTTCAGCAGACATTTGGTGTGCCGTGTACTCAATAAATAGATTTCCTTACACATCCGGGGAAGAAAAAAATTGGAGAAACGAAAATAGCTGACCTCTTCCTTTTGGAGTAATAACATGAATAAGATCGTCTACTGTCACATTACTTCTTCCTTTCTTCCTTGCATAAGCCCTACAGAAAAGAAAACAGCTGATAGAGGCAATGATGGTACAAAATCTATTTGATGCTGAAGAACCTTAGTGACCTATTCTTAACCATGGAGTGTACAAATTCCAAAATGTCACAACATGACAACATTAGTTAGTATGAGTAAGCCACGGACTAGCTGTAATTTCTAAGTCTCTGGGCGTTCTTGATCTTTATAGCAATGATCTATAACAACACTGCATACTAGGGTTAAAATGAGTCATGCTATTAAGTACTAAATGGCCTAGCCACTGCAGAAACCTAAACAGTTAAAGTAACATTCTGCACAAAAGGGTTAAAAGCACCCTATAATGCTCAATGGGCAGCCAAAAAGCTTGTATAAAGATCTAGATGCAGTTTGGTACTTTGGTTTACTTAAACAGCTAAACCTCAGGTAAGTTTCATAAACACCATACCAAGCAAAACATATGGTTTATTGCAGAAGTTTTAGGTACTGATTAAAATAACAATCTGTGTGCAAAACAAAAAGGAAATAATAATCTATTGAAGCTAACTAATCATTTATTCATGTTAAACCCTTACAAATGCATGTGCTCCGTACATTAAGCAGAATAGTAGCATAAGCACTAGTAAACAGAAGATACAGATCATTGTTCAACAGAGGCTAGGCACGGAATTGTCGCCGGAATTTAGGAATCACAAATGATACAATAATCTGCTGTACAAGAAACCAAACCTGCAAAGAGCTTTCATCTCGTCCCTCCAGCCACACTCGACGAGCCGTTCCCGGAGGAGTTCCATCAGCTTCTCCTTCTCCCCACTCTCTACCAACTTCACAAAACAAAAACCCACCTCACTGTCACCACACTCGAATACAAGATCACCATAGAAAAAATACACCCACCCAAAACCATCCACTCGCCCCCCTTAACCAAACCCTAACCAAATCTATCGAAGATTACCCTCTTCCTGGGTGATTGGACGTCACCGGCAGCCGGAGAGCCCCCCACCGCCTTTGTACACCAATGGCAAGAACTTCAATTCCGCGGAAAATTAGAAAAACAACAGCAGCAGCAGTAGCCGCGGTTTCGCGGATTCCTGCTTGGTTTCTGCAAGAAGATGAGAAGCAATCCGTACCTTGACGTTGATGATTTCTCTGAGGGAAAGCTCCTTCTGCGGCTCCTCCTCCTGATTCGGCGTCGGCGGCCGATTAATCGACGCCCTCCTGCACCAAAAAACATTCAAATTCAACAAAACACCATTGGATTTCTCCACACACACCCCTTGCAAAGAAGCTACATGAACCGGCGAAGCGTAAATTCATCAATAATAGCTCCGATTTGTTCGATCAGAAGAAGAAATTGAGGATCAAATCCTAGGATACGCATAGGAACAGCTTAGGAAGGATCGATTAGGTCGCTTACATGCTTGGATTCGATTCTCTCCCCTTCCTCCTGCTTGCTTGCTTCCTGCTTCGTTTCTAGGGTCTTCCTTTCTTTTCTTTTCTCCGCTTCGGCTGAGCCGAGTTAAGAGCTGACGGGCTGAGGCTGTTTGGGCTTATTGGGCCTGCAATTTGGGCGGCTTCTTGTTAGTTGAAGAGATTTATCACAGGTATTGTAGTGTAAGTTTCGGAAAGACTTGAATTTTTTTTTTCATTACATCCTATCTCTATCCTATGAAAGTGCACCCGCGTGTGCGTAAGATTTGTAATTGCTACCATTTTTAACCATATCAAAATTTTTGAGTTGCCAAAATTTTGGCAAGTCATCAATGTTGATAAATTTCTAAAACTTTTTTCCGTCGTAACTTCTATCAATTTAGTATTGGCAATAAATTAAACACCATCATCATCACCCTACCCAATTTTGGTATTACCAAAATTTAGAAAGGTTTTTTTAGCAAACAAAGTAAACATGCCATAGAATTTGTACCCTGATCACAACTCCATCTATCTTTTTTTCGACAAAGAAACTCCATCTACCCTCCATAAGATAGTTTTGTTTAACAGAGTTTATTAGTGTGATTTAGGGAGAAAACTAGATTCTGACCTTTAAATTTTGCTCGAAGATTTGTGCATCACCTTATCACTCGTTTCTCGTCTGGCTAACCCCAACGAACTTAGAGCTTTCTCCAATGACACCAGGCCAAGCGCTGAGTTAGGATGCAAGAAAGGGTTGAGGCAACAGAGAATTAGGAGGAGAAGAAAGAGGGGTGGGTTTCCAAGTATAGAGGGAGGCTTAGGATGGCGGCGGCGCCGGCGGCGAGGGAGTGAGAGGCATAAATCTAGGTTTCAGTGATGATGGAAAGATGAGAGCGATGACTTATATGGGTTGTGGCGTGGAGGAGATGTGAACCATTCGGTCAAGGGGTTAGAAAAAGGAGTGCATCAAACAATGAATATCCCTTGGAAAATCTTATTTTGGAATGGTTGTGAGTGCGTTAAAAGCAACTCCCTCCGTCTCATAATCAAAAGCAAAAATTCTTATATTATGGAACGAGGAAGTAATTCCTAATTTATGTGTAGAATTTTTCTTCAAATGATTTATAGAATTTTTTTCATAGTGGTTCCTAAAAAGCAAAGAGGTCAATTCAAAGCACACCGAACCATGCTGATTTGAAGCCATCAATAGCTGTGATACTATATAATTGTTATACTCCCTCGAACCTATATTACATGTTTTTTAGGCTGAAATTTTCTTTAAATTTATATTTGACTAAGTCTATAGAAAATATCACCAACATTTTCGACCAAAATCAAACATTCTATAAGATGTATTAAAATGTTTGCTGCATTTTTATAAACTTAGTCAATTTTTTAAAAAAGTTTTCATTTTGCACAAACCCTAATCGTCTTATATAATAGATAAACATAAAAAATGTTATTGACAAACGCCATGTTCCTGAAATGTCATCGAGAAATGTAAGTTCCAAAAATACACTGACTTTCTCCCAAAAATACATTCACCTAAAATGAAAACAAGTAGATTATAAAAGGAGGGAGTGCATTTTTTTTCTTTCTGAAATTGGTTTCGCGCATGTATCCGTATGGTTTCAGTATTTCACCATCCAAACTAGAAAGAATCGATAACTTTCGGCTTTCGAACAAAATATTCGAAAAACGGCTAAATATATCGAGAAAAAAAAGGCCATGTTTGGATCTAGAGGGCTAAGCGTACATTAATGACAAAACACATCCCTCGATCCCTCGACTAATTTGCGAGACGAATCTAATGATTTATATTCCATGATTTGCTATAATAATTATTCTCTAATGATTGATATATTTCCTTAGATTCGTTTTGTAAATTAGCTCAGAGATTATAAAATTTATAAATTATCTATGTTTAATATTTTAAAATAACAAGATTTTGAAATGCTAATTATTAGCATGAAGGATCCATGGTCACAGCCACTGACTGACAAAAGGGGGCAAAATATCTCCTCCGCCTTATCCCATTTCATTTCCCTCTCTTCCCGCCTCTCCACCTCCACCGCCGGCGATGCCTCCGCCGGCCGGGCTCCTCCCATGGCCGGCGCCGTCCGCCGCCAGCCTCGCCACCGCAACCCGCGCGCGCCCTCCTACCCGCACCCGCGTTCGCCCTCCTCCTCCTCCCGCTCCACCTCCGCCGCCTCGGCCTCGGCTCGAGCCCGCCGTCGCGCCGCCGCCGAAGCCAACCGTCACCGCGACGGCGACGCTGCCTCCGATCACCATCCCCACCCTGTCGGACCCCTCCTCCACCTGCCTCGAATGCGTCCACTTCAACTCGTACGGATCTCTCCTTCTCTCGCTGCTTCGAGAGCTTGTGTGCGTGTGTGAGAGAGCGTGAAGTGAATTTTGTGGGGAGTGATGTGCAGGTGTTCCGGGTGCACGCACGAGGTGGATCTGGACAAGCCGCCGGTGCTGCAGGAGGTGGAGAATTTCTTCAAGGGACATGGAGTAGGGGATTTCACCTACAGCAGAGGCAGGCTGGTACGTGTAGTGTAGCTTCTGAATAATTATGGTTGTGCCCAATGTAATGTAGTTCGTGCTGTTTGATTGTTTAGCTATATGGTTCTGAGATTGTTTGAATGGTCACAAACTCACGATACCTCAGTTTTGCTGTTGTGGAGTAACTAGTTTGGTGATTAGCTTACCTGTTGTGGAGTAATCTGTAGTCGTATTCGTATATGGTTTCGGTTCAGTTTGGAAATGGGTTTGGCAAACTGATGCTAGCATTTTGAGGACATCAGGTTATGTATCCGCCATGAAATGATATCATCCAAATGTATCTAACTAGACGATTTTCTCTTCAATTGTGCAGGGATAAATCGTGTTTGTTGAAAGTAGCATCGTATTTGTTGGATAGCTCTTATGTTTATTTTTCAAAGCTAAATTGTAATAGGACTCTCATAGATACCCTATCAACCTGATGATATGTGTCTTTTTGATGGCCTATGTGGCTATGCCATGTGATGCCTTCTTACAGCAAATCCTGTCTGAAGAAACATTGCCATATGAATGCCTCCATAAATTTTTAGGTTATCTTAGAAATTATGGTGGCTTTACTTTTCCACTAAACATGAGAATGGTGCTTTTAGAGGGAATGGCGGTGTCGTGCAAAGCTAGCTATACGTGGAACACCAGAGAGCCCGTTGATTGGTCTGTATCAGGAAGGGACACACGCTGTTGCAGATATTCCAGAGTGCAGAGGTTAGTGACCGCATCCTAAGAATCAAGAGAACTACTTACAAAGGAAGTTGCAGTGATCTACTTGAGCTTCATTATGATATGTGTTATTTTTCATGGCAGTTTATGAATCCTTTTTGTTTTACATTTTTCCAGCTCATCACCCAAGCATCAATGCTACAGTCAAGCTTCTAAGACAAGGCATGTTCCTATAATTGCTTGCTTGTTGTTTTACAGGGACATGCAAAACATATATCTTTTCCATTGCCTAACAAAATTTAATATATAGTAACTATGATCTTTTAGGTATATCTGAGTTGAATATTGAGCCATTTGACGAAGATGCTGGTACTGGCGAACTGAGATATGTGCAGGTAACTGTTACTTTTTCTTAATAGCATGCACATATATCTTTGTTTCTGGGTAATACATTGCCTTATCAATTATATTTCTTTTCTTCAAAAACTCTCATGACATTATGTTACTTATCCTGGTCATTTGGATTCTTTTACATATTCTCTAGATGGCTGTGACAACATACAACACATCTATTCCAGTTGCGAAAAGATATGAGCAAGGTTAGCCTAATTCTTCGTATGCTGAGCGCGCTATGTTTCTTTTCTTGTCTATTACTTATTCCAAATAATTTAAACGTGCTATTTGCTTAACCAGGAAGAGTTCAAGTTTCATTGGTTTGGAATTCAAGGGATGAACGATCAAAAAATTCAGAGAAGTTGAGCTTGTTGTCAGAAGTGAGTTGATGAAATCGAGGTTCTGCAGATACAGCAGATGTAGCTGCTATTTTGCTTCCATGTTTCCCTGGAAGTTATCTATCAGTACTTCAAATCTTTTAGTCCCCATTCTATCCTCACTCTACGTGCTTGATGTCACAGTTCTTATGGAGAAATGGCGGACCAAGAAGTAATGTGCATCTGATTCACTCTATATGGGCTAATTTTCAGACATCAGCCAGCAATGTAAGATACATCCTTACGTTTTAGTGGATACATCTGAACTTATTGTACATTTGTTGGCTAATGCACATACTGTACTTACCATTTTCATTGTGGATACTGTTAAAAGTTGATGTTTTATGTAAAGTTGGACATTGCACAATTCACTTTTAGAGGCTTAGATCTACTGGCTTAACAATGATAGTATTGAAGATGAAATATTGAGTGGATATGCCTCCCACTTCACATCTTGACATATCCATTCTATAATTCTAACATGTATCCATTATGTATGGATGAAAACAGTTCCACTTATACAATAAGCTTATTAGCTGGCTGTAGCCAATTTGTCAAGAGGCAATACCGCATTCCTGCCCCATATAAAAGCTATGCTAACATCAGCATTTCTGCAAGCTGTAAGGAGGTCTATATACAATACATCAGGAAAAAGTTCTAGTGGATTAGAATTTTAAATAAATCCAGGACTTTCTCAATGTTATCCTTTCTTTTGTACCCTATAACTGTTGGCTTACAATTTAAAAAAGATATAATTGAACATTTCCTTCAGGATATATGCTTCTGTATTTTATTGAAGAAAAATGTTATTGCATCTGCAGATAATTTTTGGGCATAAATGGAGGCATCTCATTGGGGAGAATGACTTATGGGAGCGTTATGGTGGAGTTGATATTTCTCTGGATCCTTATAGCTTTGGGCAGGCTAATACTCTGGTACATGCGATTAAAGTTATTGTTGATTCATGTAGAACTTAACTATGCTAAGGACTAGATAAACCCCAACGTTCTACGGTTCTGGACAATCCAACTTTCTGAATCATAGTGATCAATTGTAGAATCATTTCATATAAGCATATTCCATATATAATTTTGCTGCATGAATCTTAGATATAGTTGGAGCAGAAGTTTCATAGGCTATCTTACTTTGTACTAAGTTTCATACCATTAATGCCTTACAAATGTTCTGATCTCTTTGTAGTCTTTTAACGCGTTACTGCATACATTGCATAAATATGTACCACGTGGGTCAACAGTTGTTGACCTGTATTCTGGTGCTGGTGTTATTGGACTGTCCATCGCTGCTTCGAAGAAATGTAGGTGAGTTTATCGCTGTATTTCATTTTGGGGCTTGTCAAGATAACATCAGTACTTGACAATTTGAATACCAAAGAGCAAACAGACACATTTTGGTTTTATAGCTCACATGTTAAAAAAATTCATTGCCTGATATGTTGCTTGGTTCACAAACAAGAGTTGGGGTTTTCATGTTCATTTCATTTGTTAGTATCTTGTTTGTAGGATAAGTTTTGGTTTGGAAATTAGTATAGTATATGCATTGCTAATCTGGTTTACAATGTTGCGTTGTGTCAGCTAGACCATGTCAAACCCTACATTGGGCCTGACATGAAATGCTAGGTTTGATGAGCCTGGTCTGGCTCAGCCAAAACAAGTTCCATGAAACAAGTCTTTGGCTTTGTGACTTGGCCTGGAGCTCAGCTTTAAGCCTGGAAATTTCAAACAATTATATTTTTCACTAGAAATACTTATTTTTATTATTTTGAAAAAAATAAGATTTTTCAAAGAACATGTAAGCTTGGTTTAGAAGCACATTTGCCTCAAGCTTTCAAACTTGGGTCAGCCCGGGCTGTGTATGTCCATGTTCACTTTCATTAGCCTTTTAGGTGGCATGCTTCTCTTATTCAGGTATTTCATGATATTTTTTTTACTTCCAGGTCTGTGAAATGTGTTGAGATAAACAAATTATCAAAAATGTCTTTTGAAAAGTCAGCAAGCCGACTTCCGCCAAACCTGGGTTGTAACATAACCTGGCATAACACCGATGCTTCAGTTGTATGCAGCTAAACTTGTATTTTTCTAAGGTTACATCTCATATTGTGAGAATTCATTTGAAATCTTCATCATGATACCAGGAACCTGTTCATTGGCTTGAAGGGTCAAGTGTTGTTATTGTGGATCCACCGAGGAAAGGATTGCACCCTTCTGTTATCAATGCTTTACAAAGAGTTGCTTTGTCTGAGCGCAAGGCATATAAGGAGAAAAGGTAGATATATTAAATGTCATTTACAGTTCTGTGCTCTCGTGCTTTTTTTATATGATCCATCTGAGGTTTCTTAACCTGTGAATTCTGTGTCTGTTATGGTAAATTTGTTAATAGTGGTATTTGGTACATGAACACAGTTCACTTACAAAGGTCAAAGATGAGAAGAGACCATGGATCCTAAGAGCAAGAGAGGCAGCTGTTCAAGTTGATAGTACACCATTGGAAGGAAGTAGTGAAACATGGCCAGAAACTCTTATATACATTAGCTGTGGATGGGATAGTTTTAAGAAGGTAACAGTTGCATTTATATCATGTACACAGCTAGTTCTCTGAACCTGACTTTTGAGCTGTTACCCTGGCTGCCGGTTATCATGGAGCGGTTTTATTTATGACTTTTTAATCTGCAGGATTGCAAAAGCTTAATGTCCAGTAAGGCCTGGCAATTGCAGAATGCTCATGCTTTTAATTTCTTCCCTGGCACTGATAGGTATTCTTACATCTAAACCTGAAGCTATTTCTCATAAATTTTTTGACTATAGTTTAAACCCTATTCTCTTACCCCCCCCCTTTTTTTTTTGAGCAATCCAGTATATGTTCAGATTTAGTTTAAACCCAAAACCTATTCTCCTTTTTTTTTTTTTGAGCAATCAACACTACTATAGTTTTAAGACCATTGGTTGGGCTTCTAATTTGCATTCCTATGCCTGATCTTTATTCTTTATGGTTATGGAACATGGTCTTTCCCAGTTTCCCTATGGCTTCATGACTTAAAATAATTAACCTGCTATAAGCTATTAACTGGCTTTAGTGACTTGCGTAAGAAAAAATATTTATGCCACTCATTTTCCCTGCCCCATTCGTTCCATTCTTGATTTTCATCCGTTACTTACCCAGACGTGCAGTTTGTCATTTCTGTGTTATCTGTTTGATATAGCCTTTGATCACATTGATAAAATGGAATTGCTAATGCAGCATCGAAGTCCTGGCAATCTTCAAACGAGAATCAGAATCTGTTCAGAAGAAAAAGAAGAAAGCTAAGAAGAAGAAAGCCAAGTAGACCCTCCGAAAAGCTAACCCAACAGAAACAATTTTGCTAGACCTGCAAGATCCGGTAGGCGTTTATATGTAATTAACGCGGGCTCTGCGGAAGAACGAGGTAACTCAAGAAACATGCCATGTCTTGTCTGTTTCTTTTCTTTCTCAAATTTAGGGGCTTCAAAATGAGGTGGTTTTCTCATGCTGAAGTTTAAGCATTTTAACTTTTGTGTGTAGGGGCATGCCCATGTTGACTATTTACCGAAGATGGATACAAGCAGCGTAGCGTAATCACTTGATAAAAAGCGGCTTACCACTTGATTAAATTTGAGCCGTCCTTTTGTTGTTCAGAGATGTAGAGATTACTGTACAGATGTAGTCATCTCATGTATGGGCTCGTAATGTTTGTACGAACGTGAGAAGTACAAGAGAAAAGAAAAGATAATCACCGACTTGTTCAGGCTATTGCAGCATGGTAAACAAATAAATGAATACACTGAGCTTCCCTGTCCTCATCACAAATCACGGTTATTGAATGAAATCACCAAACTAATACTAGCCACTTTATGCAACACGACTTTGTTTTGCATATCCTCACCAACCAACCAACCTTGTCAGATTTTGCAAGGCAAAACCGTGTCTTTTAAGATACAGGCATCTGGGACGCTCGGTATTAGACCGAGCAAGTTTCCCTGGGCTTTAACAAAAACTATACCCATCACTGAGATATCATTTTATGACGAGATGATTGGGCAACGAAATATACTGTACAGAGGGGGCAAACGGGCAAAACTCGCACCATGTCATGGCTTCATTGGGCGCAACAGAGTGAAAAGAATATAACTAGAAAAAAGCATACATCTATCGGGTGCCAACAAACTGAATGCAGAATGTGTGCAACCGGCACATCTACTGGTTTAACCACCAGTTGGGGCGACGGTCGTGAAAGCGAGATCAAAATCCGTTACCACTCGCGTCAGGATTGAATGGCTGCTCCCCTGAGTGGCTAGATTTCCTTGACCTTGGTTGCTTTGGGGTCGAGTGTGGCGAGCTTCCATCATGGAAGGATGAAAGCCCGTGTGCCCTTGGTAGACCTGTTGAATCAGAGTCCAGGGAATAGCCTCTCTCAACTGTGTCCGCCTCAAGTGGTATCTCATCCAAAGTCTGAAGATTATCGGAAGTTCAAATAAAATAAGAAAACAACGAAGGTTGGATCAAGTATGAAACACTATGAAAATGGATTTGAACTTGCTGTCAAAACATACTTTGTACGCTTGCTGAAGGACCTTCAGGGTGTCACGAATCTGCCTCCTCTTTATGGTTATTTCGTCAGGTTCTCTGAGCATATCCGCAAAAAGGTCGTCTCTGCAATGATTCATAGGGAAACATCCAGCATTTGAAACATTATAATGTAATATAGCAGACAATTTGACTTTCACATAAGAGTAGAAGCTTCTGTTACCTATAAAGCTTAGTTATAAGGTAATTATGCAGCTCCCTTTTTGTGTGATTAACCTGCAAGAAAAACAATTCCTTAAAAAACATGCAACAGCAACTCCAAGATCAAATTTACAAACATGAATAACTACAAATTTGCTCAGCTTCTCTGCCACTAGAAAATGCATAGAGCTGAATCACAATAACTCACAAGGGTAGAGAGGATAGAGCCATATAGGCATGATTTGTTCAAATCTCTTAATACGGTAAAAAAAAATACGAGAACATTTGTAATTGGTGATCCATCGAATGCAATGAAAATCAAATAGTTGCGCCAAAGAACGGCACACACAACCACAGCAATAGTGAATCAATAATCCAGTTACACAGCTGCACTTGCTTTTTAAAAAGTGACGCTTAACACTTATGTTGTTACAGTATATCTTAATATTTGTGTACCATGGTACTAAAAAACAGTACAGAGAAACTCATGTTGTGTGTCCAAGTAAACGCAAGCAGTTAGAACAGAAATGAAGCACACAAAAATCACCATCCTATGCATTTTGTGAGTAAAAACAAGAAATGTCAGAGATCACGGACCAGAAAATGCATAATCGCCTTTGGAACAAAGTCCTCGACATTTTTCCGCACTATATTGTAATATGACTTCAATAGCAATTTAGTTATGGCTATTTCAAGCGCCTCCTGCTCAGACTGGCTTTCTGAAGGCTTCAGGACAACTGGTGGCTGTTTAACAATCATCTCAATCGATTAGTAAACAAATTCAAATAACAATGATGAGAAAAACACTAAGGTATTAATAAAACAGCGCACCTCTCTTAACTGTATCGTAGAGAGTGCATGCTCCAGGTGGGAAGTAGCAGCTGTATAAGATCTGTTCGATGAGTTCTCTCTTGCAGAAGAATGTGTACGGTCATCACTAGAAGAAAATATTGATCCTATTGATCCCATTCCCCATAGAGTGCTTCCACTACCTAAAATATGGCCCTTATATTAAATTTCCATACAGTTTCTAAAAAAGAAAAGGACCATGAAAATGCCCAGGAAGAAAGCATAGCAGCAAGAGCATCAGCGGAGGGTACATATGCAGCATATCAGACTCAAGGAATATATGACATTTGTAGAAAAATTCTAACCTGAAGATCCTGGCCTCTCAGCATCAGCAGAAGGCCGTAAAGCCTGATAGTAGATGACAAAATCGAAAGAAAAGAAATGTCAGGCATAAGTGCCTAAAAGATATCACAATAATAGAAATTGCATGACTAACAAACATGGTAATGAAAAAAACCTGGATATGATCTGTAACTACTCCATTGACGCCAGCTCTACCCAACAGCGGACGTGTTTTTTGAGTTTTATCAGAAGGCCTATCAGCATCTACTCCTTCCTGCAGCATAATACGTTAGGTACTTAAAATAGTTGATAATATAAAGACTCAGGAGTGAGAAATTGCAGGTGACGAATGTGATAATATGACCTGGCACTGGCAGACTTTTAAGTCATAACATCTTAATTTTCCAAGAAAACAATACCAAAATGCACACATGATATGATAATACAAATTACATAGAATTAAAAATTTTACAATCTCTGTAAACATTATCCAAATTGCCAACATACTAACATAGTGTGTACAAGTTGTGCATGGGCATCCAATTTTTATTCTAGCACAAGTTCTAAGATGGTGTTTCAACACATGGGTTTATTTCGCGATGCATCTTACAAAAAAAAAAGGTTGAAATCAGAGTTAAGGATATCCATTATGGTCTGATCATACCAAAGGTTATCATGACATATATTAGAAGTCATGAATAAGTACTGTTTTTCTCTGCTAAACATTTATTATAGAATTACATGTACTGTTTATCTAGCCTTTAGTTCCAATGGTCATCAAATTGTGGCAACCCCCATGCACACAGGTCATAGTGTTGTTAAATTGCTTTTAGAGTAAGAACAAAAGGAATAACAGTACATATGCTTTATACATACTCTTCTAGCCACCGCTGCCAGTCTAGAAGACCTAACTTGCTGCTGTGCTTGCTCAACAGCCTTGCTGCCGCCAATGAAATTCGGATGAGACGTGTTTATGTAATCAGCCTGAACCAAAATATAGTTGCAAGTTATAACAACGAAAAAGATGATATATCCAAGTAAATCAGGACAAAATATCATCAGTGAAATGGGCCAAACACTGACTGAGCTTGCTTTCTACATACTTTGTAGATTACAAAATAGTGGCCTGGGCGTCAGTAATCAGCACTATTTATGGAAGGCTTGATTCAAATATTGCTAATGGCATAAATCTAAACTCCAATAGCTACCAGAAAATTTGTGAACCATTAGCATGATGAGGATTTTTTACCTCCATCTCAATGATATGTGCTATCATATCCTGTGCTGGCTTAAGCCCATCCCGTAAAAACCTCCCAATTACTTCATCCATACTCCTGCGGAGTAGAGGAAACTGCTGCAGCTCAACAGCAAGACAGCGATGACTCATCTGAAAAAAAAAGACCTTGTCAGTTCAAGAAGTAACAGAGCAATACATCAGCATGTTAGTTGATGCTGTATGTGAAGTGAACCAGATAGAAGCATCCAACTGCAAGTGGCATATGAAGGAAAAGGATGTCTACAAAGATTTACTAGGCTAGCATATGGCAATGCAGGGCAAGTGCCAAGAAGGTCATATCTACTGTCAGGTTCTAACCTTGACTAGCTCATCATATATGAAACCTGCACACTGAAGGCTTGGATCAAGCAATCTGCTAATCTGCCTGCGTACAAGGACTTCAAAAGGTACCTGAAAAATATCAGCGAAGGAACAATCATCAGCTTAATTCACTATCATCCATAAATTACTATTATGGTTCACTCTAACTTAGTATGATGGTATACCTCAGGTACGAACAAAGCACTCCTAGGACCAGTAGCGTTTTGTATAGCCATACGGATGTCTTCATCAGTAACATCCTCACAGGGGTCAACATCCTATGTAGCACACGTTTTGTAACTATTATAGAATGAATGATGAAGTGCAGCATAACGAAAAGGTAATGACCAGAACATGCAACAAAATCACAAACCTCTAAGCTTTTAACATATATAGATTGAAAGATGTAATGGATCCTTGCTCCACCACAAAGCTCAATTGTTGATATGTCCTCATTTTTTCCTTCTACCATCGAGGAGAAAGCTACAGCACAAACATGTTTTCAACTTAAAATCGCAGATACAACTTAAATAAAAAATAGGCACAAGATAAGGCTTGTAAAAAAAAGAACACATGGCATCCAATCGTACACATAGCATAAGTTACCATACTAAAAAATTTGCCTTCAGGAAATGATAAACCTTAGTTCAAAAGAATGACTACATACATGATTTCCAAACATAAATATAAACTCCAGAAAAGTTTGTCATGATTCAAAAATTACCTTCACAGTACTTAGCCAGAATGTTCAAAAGCTTAGCGCCTTGCCCAGCCTGCAGTCATGAAACACAGATGACCATCAACAAATAGGACAAAAAATTATCTCAGAATACAGATGAAAGGGCCTGTTTTCATTAAAGCCCTAAGCAAACGAAGTCAGGTAATATTGTAGAAAATCATTTCAAACAAAAACAAGCTTCTATCACTTAGACCAAAGAATTTTAATTCAAACCAGACCTTGGACTCGACTGGATCACCATAAAAGGAAAGCTCCTTAGCAGTAGTTGTCAATTGGGAACTTATGCGCGATTTCAGTCCTGGTAGAACAGTCTTTATATGTTGGACCAAAATCTGAAACATATAGGTGCATTTTCTTTTAAATCACAACATAAAAATGAAAGTTATCAGATCGAATACAGCTGATTTCCATTGCATAAATACCTGGTTTAGCTTCTTTGCTAATTGTGGTATACCACAGTATTGAGCAAGACCATTGTAAGCCTAAAATGTCAAAAAGAAGTGCATTTCACAAACATGTAAGAAGAAAATAAAAGACTGAAGTAATAACAAACTTCATTGCAGCCTACTGGATGTGTTCGGAAGAAACTTTCTTCACGCGCCAGAGCCTCCTTGATACTGAGGTCTGATTTGATATCCTGCATCATTGAGAAAAGTACATAATCATAAGATAACTTTTTTCCATGGTACAGAAGAAACTTAGCACTATAATGGTAAAGCAGTTGTCCAGGTTTGAGTTTAATACCCGGAGGATTACATCAAGGCATGCTACTAAATAATATATAATTTCGAGGTGCTAAAATAATTGAGAAACAAAGTTACGGTTATTAGCCATTATTTATCAACAATCAGCAGGCTACTGCTAGATAACCACTCTATGGAATCTAGGTTATTATTGTACAAACATACACAATGTGCTCAATCACGCCATGAGAAAGTTACATCACTATTGCACCATCAATGAAATAAAGTGGTTTAGTAGGAACATTAACACGATTGGATTTAGATTAAGCATAAGTTCTGCAGAGTAATTTCAAGTGAGGTACCTGCTGACTGCGGTTTACCACACCAACATAACCTAGTCGTAATGGGATCACATTTCCCAACAGAAAGTTACGAGCATCAGTACCCCTGTCCATTATGTCCAGCTGGAAGATAATAGAAACCAAGATCAGAATGAGATGCTTATTAAATCCAGACGAAAAAAATGCTTAAGGGGTTTAGGGTCAAACCTTTGTGATAACACCAATTGTTCGAGAACCTACAAGAACAATGGATCAACTATTAAGAGACAAAATATCAACAGAAGATATCAGCTGGATTATACACTAAACTCTGCAGTGAATACCATCCGGGTCAGCATTTCGAGCAATTTGAAGAGCATCAGAATTTGATAAATCTGCATTAGCTGGAGAAACAGCCAAGATGATGCATGTCTTGTGCTTGATATACGACAATATCATAGTCCTTATTCTGGCCTCAATGTCAGTTGGTTGATCACCAACTGGCACCTTAGTTATTCCAGGCAAGTCAACCAACGTGATGTTTAGAACATTTGGTGAGTAGATCTTCAGCCGTATCTGCTTATCTGATACACCTTTGTTACCACCCGCCTCCCTATCTGTTTCTGCCTGCATTAATAACGAGGAATGCTCAATGCTATTACTAGTACCCTATGGCAGGATCTGTTCAACACTTGCAGGGAATGTCGTAACTAGGCAAAACAGCATTGCTGAATCAATACAAGTATACCACAAATAGTACACATTTTATAGCAATACTTGCAAAATATTAAATCAAAGGCTGGATACTTCTTCAGTACCAAATTTTACACAACCAAAACTTCGCAGCCAGTTTTGGACCAATAAAGCCAATGGTAACTATCAGAATATGATAAGCATCACCAAATACACGTCAAAGCAAATCACCAAAACTTGATATACCCCAAGGCTGAATGACAAAAATATAGAAGCGAATTAATGAATCAAAGAGATTTTAGATATGACAATATATAGCACACCCACACCATTGAAGAAACACAAGTGAGCATCAGCACAACTGCAAAGTCACCTCGGAAAGCAGCTATAGAAAAAATATCACCACCCCTAAATCTGATGGAATTGTAACTCAAAAGGATAATCTCCCAATCCAACCAGGTAGTTTTAGATTGTACCAAGCCTATAGAGGCTAACCGGCAGCTCATACACCAAAAACCCAAATAAACTACTAATGATTCATCCAAACCACCACCAACTATTCGGGACCCTATCAAGTCGTCACAGCACAACAGCATTACCAGTGAACTCGCTAACAGCACAGTACATACTACGAGCGAGCATAACAAAGCTCCAAAAACAATCTCTATCGACTAATCAACCATTAGAGATAGAGGGAGCGAGGGAGGGGGGAGGCGAACCTGGATCTCGCGGCGGATTTCGCGGAAGTCGTAGAAGCGGCGGCCGGGGAGGTGGAGGAACTCGCCCCACTCGTCCGCCTCGGCGTCGGCGGGGCGGCGCGGCTGGTGCACGAGCTGCAGCACGAGCGGGCGGCGCGTGCAGATGTCAGAGCCCCGCGGCAGGAAGTCGCGGCCGACGAGCGCCTCGAGGACGCTGGACTTGCCGCTGCTCTGGCTCCCCACCACGGCGACCTGCGGCAGGTCGATCGTCGAGCTGCTCCCCAGCTGCGAGAAGATGTCCTGCAGCTTGTTCACGATCGGGATCACCGACGACCCCACCGCCGCCGCCGCCGCCGCCGCTGTCGCCGCCGCCGTCGACGGCGGCGCCGAGGAGAACACGCCGTCGTCCATCGGAGAGGAGGAGGAGGCTAGGGCTTCCCTTCCGCCGCTAGAGACCTAGGGTTTTGTGCGGCGGAGGCGAGGGATCCCTAGATCGAGAGAGCTCTCGAGTTTTTTTTTTCCTCTTTTTTTCGGGGGATTGATTTGAATCGGGAGGTGGGGTGATTCGGGATGCCGGGGAAGGGGAAAAATTCGGAAGAGAGTAGAGGAGGAATTGACCTTTATAGCCTCCAACTTCTTGGCTTAGGGAGCAAGAAGAAGACGTCGTGCTTCTTTCAATCTTTCTTTCTTTTCGGGCATGAAAACAACAGAATCGATGCCCGATTGTGGTGGCTCTACTGTTTTACTAGAGTGTGCGTTTTTCTTGAACAAGAAGCCACTGTAAAATCATCATCGGTAAAGGTTAATGGGTTTTATTCAGCTCGGAGTTTGCATTTTAAGTTGTACTAGTACTACATTATAACTTACATTTTGCCTAATTGGTTTATTGATTCCACTAGAGTATAATTTTGGTGTGTGCACATTATAATTTTATCTTCTGTTAATTCATTGATTGGAGTGATAATAAGATTTACACTTGTTAGAGTATAAAATCATATGGAGACTCAATTTCAAAATGATCAAGGACAAAAAAAAATTCGCGAATACGCAAAAGACGTGTGTATCATTGTATTAAGAGGAGAAAACGCGTGGTATGAGTATGACTCATTTGTATATATTGCTTTTGTCGTGCGCAAGCAGCGAAAATACATGTGTTAGCTCCACTAAAAGATGACGTCAAGATTAAATATGAACAATGTTTTGCTAAGATACTATAAAATTTTGCCGGGACCGATTGACCACGACAAAAAGGGCATATTTTTGCATCTGTTGAGACTCTAAAATTACAGTTTGATTGGGGTAAAACGGGACATCGTCAGAGTCAACAACACTTTCTCCTCAGGCCGCACGGGGATTTGATTGAGAGGTGAAATCCCAAGTTCCCAACCGTCCGATCAAGAGCGGTGACGATCTGGGCCGTTCACCGTGGAGTCGTGTTCGTCTCGGTCCCGCGAACTCGGTGAAACCATTGACTTCGCGTGGCCCACCAAAAGGGCCCTGCTGATGGGGACCACCGGGCTGGCCCACCTACATCGACGCGATAACGACGTTTCAGAGATTAGTGACCATCAACGTAATTGCGTTCTCCAGCACCACCCGTTTGGACTTTGGAGTCGTGTGACTCTGGGCTTAACGCGCTAATGTCATAATGCGGTTCTACTCATGGTTATGGGCCAGATAGCCCAGCTGATACAAACCTTTCGATGCCCAAATCTTCTTTTACTGGGCCAAGAAACTGTCCAAGTTTCAGGAAATCTTTTATGGGCCATGAAAATTTCCAAGTTTCTGGCAATTTCTATGGGCCAGGCCTGCCCATCTCTGTTTATTTCTTTTCAAAAGCTCTTCTTCCGTTTTTCTCGGAGACGTACCAAGTGTTTTGATTAATGACGGCCAGAATTTCATTTTTTTTTTAATTTAGAGTAGTAACTTGAACATAACGCTGGATTGGCATTTCGTTTTCTTGGGAGAAAAACTGGTCTTGCTGGAAGATTAACGGGACAAGTAATCTAATTCGTCAAACATGGACAGGTGGTGCCAATGTGCCATGACTGTCATCTGAATTGAAAAAATTAACTTAGGGAAAACGAGCCATCTCGCCCATAGGAAGACGGGATTATTTTGCAATATATATGCGCTTTCATGAGCAAGGCCCACGAGGTATCTTATATGATTTTGAGAGTAGTTGGCGAAAGCAACTGGGAAGTACAATAGACTGTCAATGGTTCAACGATGGCATGTATTGTCATAAGTCATAACAGGAAGTTTTCTCCTGTTGAGCACTCAATAATTCAGTTTGCATCCACCATACTGTACTTTGTACAGGGCAACTGATCATTGATGTGCCCATGTGTGAAAAAAAAAGAACAGGAAAACAAAACAGAGAATCATATATATACCTAGAGAATTACCACAGGAAGGAATGTACTCGCCCATAGCAGAGAATCTGAAGAGAATGATCAATGTTGACCATGTATAAATACTGTATAAAATATGAACCCAATAAGAAGATTCTCATATATACACATGGCCTATCATTTCACCAACTCATGAACCAAGAGGGGCTTGACTTTGTACAAGAGAAACTAGAGACGCACATGCCAAGAGACAGGAAGAAACTACGGTCATATATATCCTTCACCATATGCTTTTCAGTATTAGCTAGCGTGTAAACCCAGTAGAATCAGTCTCGTTGGCTAATGACAGTTTCTTTTGAAAAGATCAACATCCAAAACCAGTGTGTTAAGTAGACACACACACGCCTAGCAACTTCCCTGATAATTCTACTCCTTTGAATCCTTTGCTCTGTGAATTCTTGGCAGCTGCCATGATGGGCGGCGGCCAGCAGAACGGGCTGACACAGGTGGTGTCGTTCCTCCTCGGCGTCTCGGCCGCCGCCGTGCTGATCTTCTTCTTCTCGTCGGCCGGCGGCAACGGCGGCGCGTGGTCGACTGACGTGTCGAGCTGGGCCAATGGCACCGTGTCGTCGCCGGCGGCGACCAAAGAAGCCACCGCCGCCGCTCATGTCGAAGAGAAGAGTAACCTGACGAGAAGAGAACGGAATTCCACAATCCAGGTAAATTTGTAAATTCAGATTACTACAAATTTATTTTTGAGGAACCGGCGGCAGGAGTTCTGCCGGAATTTAATTATGCTGTAATTTTTGTTTGTTTTTTTTAAAGAAGAACAAAAGCTTTGTAGGGCAGGAGAAAAATTTGTTTAATTACAGGGTTTGCAAAAGGACAGTGCACCCGCAAAAAGGGAGAAGTTAGGTGATATTTTTTAAAATGTCAAACTCCTTAAGTCTGGTTGCTCTAGTTTCTTCATTGATTTTTACAATAATGGAGGCCGGCGTGGCCACTTTCTTCTGAAAAACTCTTACATTATGCTGTATTTTTTGTGTGTTTACCATTCATCTGAAATTTTTATTCTCTGGGAAGTTGACTATAATTTTTTCCCGGCAGGAAGAGGAGGATAGAGAGTTGAAGAAATTGCTGGAGGCAGTAGCGGACGAGCACAGGAACATCATCATGACGTCAGTGAACGAGGCATGGGCGGCGCCGGGGTCGCTGCTGGACCTGTTCCTGGAAGGATTCCGCGCCGGCGAGGGGATCGCCCGGTTCGTCGACAACCTCCTCATCGTCGCCCTCGACGACGGCGCGTTCCGGCGATGCCGCGACGTGCACCCGCACTGCTACCGCCTCACCGCCGACGGCGCCGGCACCGGCGCCGGAAAGAATTTCTCCGGCGAGAAGGTGTTCATGAGCGAGGATTATCTCGATCTGGTGTGGAGCAAGGTGAAGCTGCAGCAGCGGATTCTCGAGCTCGGCTACAATTTCCTCTTCACGGTATGTAGCAGTTGGAGGTTTGAACTTTGAATTAGTAGTAAGTAGGACTATAGGAGTCGATGTCAATTCACAAGAAGTTACTAGTAGTAATTTGATTTCACATACAGACCCTCTAAATGTGATCATATTTTGCAAAAAAAAAAGGCATCTTTGAACAAGGCAAAACATCCCCTTAATTGTTTGGAGGAATTCTATTACAATCTACAACGAACTAGCAACCAAAACTTGAATTTTATTCCTTTTCCTCAATCTCACCAGTTCAGTGCTTAACAAGATAACAATCTCCATCTCATACAAAAATATATCCAATAGTATAAAAGATAACCATTGTAAGGGGTTGTTCGGAGCAGCCAGAAGGTCGGCTGTTTGGCTGATTCCAACAGTATTTTTTTTCCTAGCTTTCTTGAGCAGGCTTTCTAAAATGTTAAATGGTGTGTTTTTGGGAGCAAAATTCTACAAAAGTTGTTTAAAAATCGAAGTAATCCATTTTTCTAGTTTAAAACAGCTAATACTCATGTGTGATACTATTCCCATCTGCCCAACCACCACTGCCTAAAACGCTTTCTAAGTGTGAAATATTGCAAATGTGGCGTGCAGGACGTGGACATCCTATGGTTCCGCGACCCATTCGAGCAAATGTCGATGGCAGCACACATGGTAACCTCATCTGACTTCTACATGGGCGACCCCTACAGCCAGGCCAACTTCCCCAACACGGGCTTCCTCTACGTGCGCTCCAGCCGCCGCGCCGTGGGCGCCATGGCGGCGTGGCGCGCCGCACGGTCATCCTACCCGGGGAAGCACGAGCAGCAGGTGATGAACGAGATCAGGCGCGGCGAGCTCGTGGCGCGGCGCGGCGTGCGCATCCAGTTCCTCGACACGGCGCACGTCGCCGGCTTCTGCAGCAACACACGCGACTTCGCCACGCTCTACACCATGCACGCCAATTGTTGTGTTGGACTCGGTGCCAAGCTGCACGACCTTCGTAATCTGCTTGAGGAGTGGCGTGTGTATAGGCGGATGCCTGATGAGGAGCGGCGCCGGCGAGGGCCCGTGCGATGGAAGGTCCCCGGTATCTGCATCCACTGAAGAAAAATGGTGGTTAGTTGATTATGTAGAGGAACAATTTAAATTTATTGTTCGTTTGAATCGTTATTGCAAAATTGTTGCCGGAAAATTGCAAAAATACCACGGAACGTCATTTATATGGCATCTTTGCAGAATTGGAGAAATATGGCAAATTTGTAAATGCCCTTTGTGTATATGGCTGTTAAGAAGCTGCTATGTTCTGTGGAAAAGATAGTTGAAAAGAAGAGTGGGGGTGTGTGCGTCTATATGTGTTGTTGTTAGTTCGGTATTCCATTATCGATTCTTTGACAGGCGAGATGTATAATTGAGATGTTGTAATTGTTTTTCTCCATAAAATCCGTGTTGAGAATTGATATCGAAACTGCTTGAGCGAATTGTTTTGACTTTAGGGGGAAAGGGCAACCATTATATTTTAAGGTTCACATGTGACAAACTGACTAAATGACATAGGGAGCGCACATTTTGTCACTGGTAGAATGGGCTATAGAAACACAAATAGTATTCTATGAAATGTGAAATTCTTACTTTGGAATTTTTGGTGGGACTAGAATAAATACGTTGCAACTGTTTTCCAACAGTCAATTAGCTATATTCTACCATTTTCCACTTCTAATTCTTCATGTTTTTAGAAGTCCACCAATTCTACCTACAAACAAGGGGCAAAGTCGATAAGATTAGAGCTAGGACTTGTGCCATGTATTTCTGGGCCGGCCCAAGACACGGTGCCCCGGCACGACACAAATCGGGCCAGGCCGACACAGCCCATAGCTGGCCCGGGCTTGGGCCTAGAAGTTGGGCATGATGGGCGGCACAACATGGTCAATGGGTCGTGTTTGGGCCGGCACAGCACGGTTTGGCTCAATTATCTATAAATGGCATGTATAGTTCAAATGCCACTAAGTTATACATCCTATATATGTGATGGCACGAGGTGTGCTAGCCTGGAGAGAATCGATCCAGTTCACTAGTTATATCGAGATGTTTCTCTCCAACCTCGTGACCTCATGTCTAGCCATCGAAGCAGCCTTTTTCTAGGCCGTGCTTGGGCTGGCACGGCACGAACGGGCCTGTCGTGTCACTGGGCCGGGCTTGAGCTCGTCCCTCACTCATACGGGCCGGCACGGCACGACACGATAAGTAGACTGGACCGTGCTGGCATAACCCATTTAGGCACGAAGCACGAGGGCTGGGCTAGGCCGGGCCGGCACGACACGACCCAAGTCCCAGCTCTAGATCAGATCAAGATCTTGGATTTGAGGGGGTTTGGGGTAGGGGAATGCTCATCATCTTCTCTTCCTCTTGTAAGGGGGCTCTTCTTCTTCCCCCTCTCCTCTCTCCTCTCACACGAGGATTCAATGGGGTTAGGGAATGTCCATGTAATAAACAACTCATTGATCCATCTTACCAACATTTTTTAAAGTAAATACATAATGGTTATTTAAGATAGGCATATAATTAGCCATCTTCGTATTTTCCTCCTCTTCCACATCTTTCATGCCTTTGTAAGCACTTGCACATAAAACGGGTGCCTATATGCTCCTAGCATCAAGCTAGAAATTTAAGATCAACCCGTGAAACGCCACATGACCCTTTCAGCTCAAGAGTCCATATAACGGGGTGGTTTAATTTCAGGCGCACCTTATATGACCTATGATATTTTTATAATTATGTTCCTTTGTTAACCTCTATAAATTGCCACCGATGCGGGAAAAGGCATGCAACCCTAATGGATAGCAAAGACAACAAGATTGTCTATTCGGCCATCAAAAAATTAAATGGAATTAGATTCTAGAGTTAGTCGGTAAATGAGCAGAAGCAGCATGGAACAGCGGCATTTAGTGGGATTTGGACAGTAGGTAATTGAGCAAGACATAAAAGAACTTAGTCGTGTAGCCAATCAATATGAATCGTTTTCTTAGATTTTGGTTGTTCCTTTGGTCTGATGAGTAATTGCTGCCTCGACAACCCTTGGATAAAACACCTCCTAATTTGGATCATATACTATTGCACTTTCTCTAGAATCATATGTCTCATATTTACTTCATGCCATTATCTAGCCCCATCACAATAAACAGGGAAGTTAGGTTAAAACCTTGTTTGATAAGTGGTGAGCATTTGATAATTAGCAGAAAAATAATGTTATCAACAACAATAATTCTAAAGAAAAGATGTAAATATGCAACCAATGAAAAAATGCTTAAAAAACGGGGATATTTTAGATATAGATTGCTAAGCATTTAAGACCCAGCTAGCTGATTTTATCCCAGCCAACATTCACATGTCAGACCGTTACTACAAATTAGAATATAGTTGTAAGCTTCTATCCCATCTAATTAACCCCTCCCTGGCACATTAGCTGTATTCTGCCAAGTTCATAAAACCGCCCTCCCCCCCAGATCTTCCGTGTTTTCTGCCCGGCCCTCTCAAACACCTTTGGTTGTTCTCCAGGCGAGGCGGCCATGGAGAACAAGGGCCATCTCCGCCGTGTCTTCGTCTTCATCTTCGAGCTGTGGGTCGCGGTTACCCTTGCTCTGCTCCTGCTAGCCGTGCTCGCCAACACATGGAGATCGGCGGAGATGCCGCCGCTGGAAGTCGGCTGCAACTGCAGCCAGATCGGAATAGCTTCGTCTCTTGGATCAGAAGAAGTTACTGCTACCACCAGCAGCAATTCCACCGAGGTAATATATGCTTGTGTAATCGATCTCAATATGGTGGTGGCGCCTTTATCTTTGCTTTGGTTTTGTTGTTTTATACTTGTTGCATCGCTATGCTTCCTTCAACTTTCTAACTGCTTATAGATCTTATAACACGTCTTTGCTTCATATATTTGCACCACAAGAAACACACATCTTGAAGCATATCTAGTGGTTGAAAAAATCTATCTGTGATCATTCCATAACGTAAAAAGCGCGCGCAGGTGCACGACTATATTTTAAAATATTTTTATTAATTCTATATCTTATAATCGGTATGATAAGTGATACGACTTATCAATCAAATGTCTCAAGCTTCTAAAATTAACAAGTGTGGTTTTGGTTTTTCTGACATGAATATCATTTTAAGGGAAAAAATTAGTAAAAAAATATGGTTTTGAGGTGATGATTCGATAGGCGGCTTTTCATTAGACAAATCATGTTAGAAAAAAAAAGGTATGTTTTGAGATAATGATAGAAAAGACAAAGGGATAAAACTCTATTTAAGGGCATTAATAAAAAGGGGGAAAGTAATATTATTTCTATGAACATTAAATATTCCACAAACAACATTCTTCACATGTGACAAAAGTAAGATTAACGTGCATTTACTGAAAATCAATCCTACCTTGTTTTAAACCACAACACAAGAACCTTACCCCATGCATGCTTGACAGCTTGAGGCTGTGTTTGACTGATTTTGAACTCACAAATTGATCAAAAATGTTGTACTGCAGTTCTCACTTAGGAAGTGTATAACTACACTCCAAAAAGATGATTCCATCCTCTTTGTGCTCTTGTAATTTGAGACCATTAATTAATTATTCAACATTGCAAATTTCAGCCAAGTTTTGCAGATCTAGCTCAGCTACTGCCCAAGGTGGCAACCGAGGACAAAACGGTGATCATCACGTCGGTAAACGAGGCGTTCGCGCGGCCCAATTCCCTGCTCGGCCTCTTCCGCGAGAGCTTCGTCGCCGGCGAGAAGATCGCCCATCTCCTCGACCATGTCCTCGTCGTCGCCGTCGACCCCGCCGCGTTCCACCACTGCAAGGCCGTGCACCCTCACTGCTACCACCTCAAGGTGAACTCCATGAATCTAAGCAATGCCAACAACTTCATGAGCGAGGCCTACGTTGAGCTCGTCTGGACCAAGCTCTCCCTTCAGCAACGCGTCCTCGAGCTCGGCTACAACTTCCTCTTCACGGTGAGCTCGCACACAAGATCGATCAATTAAATATCAATATCTTAGGATGGAAGCGATAGGAAGAGTAACATTTTTCACTGGCTTCGATATGGTCAGAAAATTTTTATATTTGTGAATTTCATTATTTATAAGTCGACTTTGATACGACATAAACAAAATTTAGAGAAAAAATATTTTTAACGGTAATGGTTAGAAAGATATCATTTTTATATTGTTCTTTTTTACGAAACGGTATAGGCAGTGTTGAAAAATTTCATATGTTTTTCATCGATTCATATATTATATGAAGATTGGTTTAGCTAAATGTTCCATGGTTAATTTCGTATATTAGGACGTGGATATATTGTGGTTCCGAGACCCATTCCGGCACATCAGCGTGTTCGCCGACATGACGACATCAAGCGACGTGTTCAACGGCGACGACAACGATCTGAAAAACTGGCCCAACACCGGGTTCTACTACGTGAAGTCAACAAATCGGACGGTGGAGATGCTGCGGCGGTGGCAGGCGGCACGGGCAAGGTACCCACCCAACCACGAGCAGAACATCTTCAACTTCATCAAGCACGACCTCGCCGCCGGCGCCGGCGACGGCGGCCTCGGCGTGCGCGTCCGGTTCCTCGACACGGCCGTGTTCGCCGGATTCTGCCAGCTGTTCAGCGGCGACATGGCCAGGGCGTGCACGATGCACGCCAACTGCTGTGTTGGGCTTGATAACAAGCTCCATGATTTGAGGAGCGCGCTCGATCAGTGGAGGAACTACACGAGTGGGATGTTGCCGGAGGCAGGGAAGACGAAGAGCGATGGCGGCGGCCGGCGTGTCGGGTGGAGCGTTCCGGCGAAGTGTGGGACGCCGGATAAAAGGGGATGAAGATGAATCTGGTGGTGGTGCGATAGAGAATTGGAGAGCTAGGTGAAATGGCTGATGTAGTACTGTAAGTCTGCAATGTTTGTAATCTTGAGATGGCGCAGACGCGCAGTTAAATTTGATGATGAATTGATTTTTCAGTTAAAAAGGTATACTGACTCTGACACCAGGGATGAATGTGGACCGGCCCAGATAAAATGTGGTTCATTTTAGTTTAATCAAATGAACTATGGATCATTCATTATCGATGGGCCTGCCCATATTCTCTCGCATTAAAGTTACATTCTCTATCATTAAAGTTACATTAATATAAAAATTATGTCACGTAACAACAGTAACATCCACATAAAAGTTGCATCCTAAAATCAAATCATGTGTGTTGTTATCCTACTGGAGTACTGGGTGAGAAGACCCTGCAGGCATAGATTTATAGGACATGATGCCGTCACCACCGGAAGAGTGCATCGTCACCCTCGGCGGCAACTGGCCCCTCGGCGACTAATCGTCTTTGGTAGGTAGATCGGTAGCACAACCACGTTGTTGCTGCTAGCTTGTATCTTTGGATTGGGGGTGAAGAAAGTGACTAATCTTGAATCGATCAGACGGGCGGAGTAGAGATGGATAGGACTGACATTAACGTAGTAACTAGGATTATACATCACCAATCAAATAAACGAGAACATATTGAGAAAAAAAAACCTAAGGCCGCGTTTAGTATCAAAAAAAGTTGGACAAAAAATATCACATTAATATTTGGACACATATTTGAAGTATTAAACGTAGACTAATAACAAAATAAATTACATATTCCGACTATACACTGCGAGACGAATTTTTTGAGCCTAATTACGTCATGATTAGCCATAAGTGCTACAGTAATCAACATATGCTAATGACGGATTAATTAGGCTCAAAAGATTCGTCTCGCAGTGTATAATCGGAATATGTAATTTGTTTTGTTATTAGTCTATATTTAATACTTCAAATATATGTTCAAACATTGATGTGACATTTTTGGTCCAACTTTATTTTGAACTAAACGCAGCCTAAGCACCACTGCTCGAGCTCTGCCTATGGTGATAAAAACCATGCTACTAATGGTGATAAAAACCATGCTACTAACTTTCAGTAATTAAGACCCTGTTTGGATCCATCAGCTTTTTTTTAATTCCCTGTCACATCGGATGTTTGTACACTAATTAAAAGTATTAAATATAGACTATTAATAAAACCCACCCCATATTTTGGACTATTTCGCGAGACGAATCTATTGAGCCTAATTAGTCCATGATTAGCGAATGTAATGCTACAGTAAACATTTGCTAATCGTGAATTAATTAGGCTTAAAAAAATTGTCTCGCGAAATAGCCTTTGTTTATGCAATTAGTTTTATTATCGGTCTATATTTAATACTCCTAATTGACGTGCAAATATCCGATGTGACACGAACTTAAAAAAAGTCCCTGCATCCAAACAACCCCTAACTCACCGTTCACCTCACTGACCCCGCCACTACACCACCGCGATAGTAACTAGTATATACTCCGTAGATAAAATGTAATTATACTATCCTTGCAATATGGTTTCGGGAGGTAGCATTTTTAGTGTAAAAATTTGGTACCTCTGGTTAAAATTTTTGGTACTGGATACATTTATTTCTCAAACAACAACTTATTTTTGGAAATTTTTTTAATCTGCATTCAGCTGAATATAAATATTGTGTGGTCCTTGCTGATCGGACGGCGCCTCACACATGGATCGCTGCATAGTACGTACGTACTCTTTAGATTATACGATTCTAGTGGCATGTGTATTCTGAATTCCTAGTCTCTGACTGCATGTCTGCATCCGCCACGAAGTCCAGCAGGGAGCTAATTGCGTAAATATATACTCCATCCAGATTACTTTGTATCATATACTAATTGTGGAAGGAGGGGGTGTGTGTACACACACATGCAAGTGATGGATTCAACAAGGGTTTGACTTATTAGAACAAGGGTTTGGCCAATATTTTTTAGTAAATAATTATTTTTAATAAGTAATTGATATTGTTATTTTTATATTCAAAAATGATTTCTTATGATTATGTTTTTTCATCGCAATACAACTGTCTTACTAGAAAACTTATGGGCCAAACCCTTGCCCTAGCAAAATGAAAAAAGCCTTAGGCCCTGCTTGGGAGCATCAAATATTTTTTCCCTTGTAACAGGAATACACCTGTAATTTTTGGTTCCCCAAATTTACCAGTGAAATCAAAACATCTGGTACTCTTTGTTGTTTGGCAGATTATTGGCAGATTAACTAGTATTCTGTCAGGAACAAGGAAGAAATTTGCCAACATTTCATCCATGATTTGGTGAAGAATTAAAACAAAGAAAAATACTGGGCTAAATCCGCGAGATGTCAAAATGAATCCACCGAATGTGATTGAAATCACAGAGAAAAACAATCAAAGCAGACTACAAGAAAGCAGAGCTTGCAAGCCAACAAAACTCTAGATCGCAAGGCCCCATGTTCCATTGACAATGCTAGTCTCACAGTGGTCTCACAGATTCTTACCCCGACGTCTGCCATGGATATTGAGCCATCGAAGAACAACAAGTTCTAGATCCATGTGCATCTTATGCGGAAGCATGCGTCGAGACCTCCAGATCCCAGAGGCGACGGCTCATTTGAGACCAAATCGAGGAGGGTGGATAGGAGCAAGGACGCGTCGGTGGCGACGAGTAGCGCGGATGGCGATGAGGAGAGGAGCAAGGTCACGGCGGCGGTGAGGAGTGATGCGTGATGGCGATGGGGGAGAGGAGGAGGGTCGCCGCAGGATCATGGCGGCGGCGGAGGGGAGCGAAGCGAAGAGCGATGCTGAGGAGGCCGAGTCCCCATCGGGCCAAGCCCGACATTCGTCGGAAAGAAAGTGTGGCCTCGGTAGGCCACACTTTTTTTTTCCGTCGGAATGGGCCAAAAACAACCGTAAATTCAATGTATTACAGGCCATCCAAGCAGTATTTTTTGTAATACGGGCTAAAAATTTCCGGGCCTGTAAATTACACCCGTTTTGGGTTAATTACCGGGCTTCCAAGCAGACAGAAGGAGTATTAATACCGCGGTCTAAATCGGAGGCTATCACTTGGTGTATATATAGTCCTTGTCGTGTGCGTACAAACGGACCGATGTGGGGAAAAAGGTCTTAATATTAATACGCACACGATCGCCTAAATAGTTGACAAGATAAAAGAAAATAACAGGCACATGTATACATCCAGACGTCGTAGCGCTATAGGAGCTTAATTTTCAGATTTTCACGTGCAAAACTGCCTAATTAGTGTCGTACTGTTGTCCTATAGGTCAAATTTCACTGCCAATCGTTTGATGAAGAGATGATCCATCGCTTAATCGAGAGGCTAGTTCGAGACTTTTAAGAACGTGTACGTAATTGGCGATGAAAACAGTAGCTAGCGAGCTAATTAAGTTTATTAGATATTTGCCCTCAAAAAAAAGTTTATTAGATAATTAATAAGCTCTTCAATTCCTGATCTCCTAGCCTTTCTCAAGTATATATATATAGAGAACAGAGAGAGATCAGAGAGACAAATTAAGAGGAAGACATACAGACGAGATGGGGTTGGGAGACGACTTGACGAAGTTGATCAATCGGAACCATGTGTTGCCGTTCCTCGCCGGCGCCGTTCTGCCTACTTTGCTACTCCTCATGGTCTTGGCGAACGACAGGGCGGGCGAGCAGCAGCTGGCGATCGTGTCGAGCTGGGGGAATAACGGTGGTTCGTCGTCGTCGCCGCCGGCTCATGACATCAGAAGCGGCGCCGCTGCGGATCAACTACAGCCACCGGTGTGTGAGAATCAAACGATTTGGTAGATTATATATTTATGGTCACTCCTTTTGATTATATATGTACTATTTCATTTCACTTGATCGTCATTTTGAATATAAAGGAAAATTACAATCATGCCATTATAATTTTGTTAAATTAGAGAGATGTCACCCTGCCCCACATGACACTGACTCACGTGGGCCTCACATGTCATTAAGATACTAATAACATATCTCCAATTTACAAAATTATAATGGCACGATCGTAAATTACCATATAATATGCAAGCATGGCTTAGTTCTGGGAGAGTGTCAACTTTCAAGGTGCGAAACATTTTATTTTATTGTTATCTTGCTGATTGATTGATTGATTTGTTGTTTAAATTGCACTTTGTACCGGGTAAGATGTAACTTGTTTTACTTTGTAGTTTGCATCGGGTTTGGCGGATAATTTCGCTTTGTGTAAGGGAATATCAAAATATGTTTTAATTGGTACTGAGTTAACATGAGGATAAATCATTAAATTTATTGAATTTTAAAATTCTAAAACCAACTTCATGACACGTAGCTTAAATTCAAAATAACTGTAAGCTCCACCCAAATGTTTTATAAAATTTTCTTTCAATTATATGATACAACCTGATGGTAAGTGAAACTTATGTTGACGCACATCCGATCCTGGTGTAAGTGAAAGTATGTGTTAACCCAGTACAAAATTAAACAAAGGTACGTTTTACCCGGTGCAAATGCAATTTATATGTATGGGGTGAAGCTTTTGTCTTCTTTAAAAAAAATTGTTTTGTTTTGTTTAGAAACAGTTTTGTTGAATGTTGAGCACGAACCCGTACGTATAACAAAACAAACTAATTTTCTTTGTAATCGTCTAGTCCAAGAATGTAGTCATCCCTGTTTGGCTTGAGAATGAAGTTTCTAATCCGCAAAAAAAAAAAAAACTGTACAAGTACCGTTGAGTACTGGGCTCTAACAATCAAGGCCACAAATCCTCCCTAATAAGTAGAGCCCATCCACCAGAGAAATATTCAGTTTAGCCCAAGTACTTGTAATTAAGTTATATCAAACGAGCCCACAGGCCATGGTACAAATCATCGGGAGATAGTTCACTTCACTTTGTGCGCACGCGCAGGAGAAATTCCCTGGCCTAGCCGAGTTGCTACCAAAGCTGGCGATGGAGGACAAGACAGTAATCTTGACGTCCGTGAACGAGGCATGGGCGACACCGGGCTCCCTCCTGGATCTCTACCTTGATAGCTACAAGAATGGTGAGGGGATCGCCTATCTCCTCGACCATGTCCTCGTCGTCGCCGTCGACCCAGCCGGCTTCCGCCGTTGTAAGGTCGTCCACCCTCACTGCTACCACCTCGAGGTCAAGGACATGAACCTTAGTTCTGCCAAGAGCTACATGACCAAGGGCTACATTGATCTTGTCTGGACCAAGCTCTCCCTCCAACAACGCGTCCTCGAGCTCGGCTACAACTTACTATTCACGGTAACAATGGAATTCTTTTATTTCACTAGCTATAGATTTGTATCAAATTATCGTAAGACTGCATATTACAGGTAAAGATGGCCGGCCAGCAACCGTTTATACAGACGTTTTCAATCTGAAACGCCTGCAACTGTTAGCCAGTGTAAATCATATCGGCTCTTTTAACCAGCACAAGATTAGCACCACTTGTGAAAAATGATTATGCCAGACAACCCTCTTATGGAGACCGCACGTGAAAATACCGATTATCACATGTGGTAATCTTAAGGGGCCGCCCGGGAAAAGAAATTTTCAGTTTTAAATATTTTTAGACGCAAAAATAACCCCAAAATAATATTTTAAATTTTACTAGGGATCTACACATGGTCGCAAGTTACAAGTCACGCCTCCATCCGGGGTCGTTTGCGAAATTTTGATATACATGGTCATGTCTAAATTTTAACACAATATTATTTTTAATATGATTTTTCACTTATGCCATGTAATCTATATGAGTTGATATGTTATGCAACTGGGTGTTGTCGACAATATCAAAGAAAATATTGTAACACAAAATGATGCATGTCAAATTAAAGAAAATATTAAGGGTCATATAGAACTTTGGTTCACCTCAAACAGATTTAGAATCAATTTCATGATTTTTCGAATTTAGGATTTCCTAAAAAACACATTAAAAAATTACTCTAACTAAATAAAAGGAAGATTTAGGGGCATAACAAACATTCAACGAGAAAAGAAAGATGTATTTGAGCACTACAATTTTAATATAGAGTATCTTTCAATCTTATTTTTTTAATAACGTAAAATTCCATTTATGAAAAATAGAAAACTTGTAACAAAAATGAGCCCCTAAATGATTTTACATAAATATTCTTGCAAGTATAAAGTTGTAGGTCTTCTTTTCAGGAATAAAGTTGTAGATCTCGTTGAGTGCTGCAATTTTCATATATGTTTTTTTTCATCAGGCTTCATATGAAAAGGCTATGATTTTTTTCCTTAAAAATAGTGTTTTCCCATTTCCACGGATGGGTTCTTAAGTGAATCCATCGTAAATTAGATTTTTACATGGGCCTCTTGAGAGAAACACCAATAAAAGAAAATCTGATATATTACAAAAAAAAAATTAGAACGCTAAACGATATCAAATGAAAAATTGTCAACTCGAAGGTTGTGGATTCCCTCAAGAACTACAACTTTTATATAAATGCTGTCATTATCCCACTTTATATAAAATAGTGTTGTCTCATTTTTATGGGCAGTCCTTAAGAATTAATTTATGTAGGTTGTCACTTAATAGAACCGCACGCAAAAACAAGCCATTTTTTCGGTGGTGTTCTTAATGGCCTGCTTGTGAAAACATATTTATGCATGCGGTACATAAGCCCAGAGACTCCAAGGTTTCATCCCAGGCGGCTGCTCCTTTTACCTCGCCTACATACGGTTTTGCCTACGGAAAGTGCGATTGAGAATTCTGTTCTGCGTTTGCTGGTGACGTCAAATCCCTTCCTTCATCTTTGTATGGGATCCGAGAGAACTAGATCATATACATATCGTTTTTCTACCAGTGTATTAAGTCAATGTATGTATTTATAGATTTAATACTCAATTTATCACAAAACTATATATTTTATTAACTAATCCCTAGCATAACTGTTATGTTAGAAAATGTTTTGCTTTTATGATTAAATTGATGTAAAATATGTATTTTTATGGTAGTTTTATTTCTAAATTTATAGTTTTATGACTCTCCATTTTAGCCTTAAATCTGTGGTTCTATCATACATTAACTTAAATATGTAATTTTATGATAGTTAGTCAAAAATATGAATTTACTCGATCAAAAAGTAAAATCAACGATTGACCGATAAATAATCAATATGTCGAATTGGTTCTGACCCTGTACATACAGGACTGTGACATGGTGTTGTTCCGTGACCCGTTCCGTCACATAAATCTCTATGCTGACATGACGACCTCCTCCGACGTCTTCTATCCTACGCGGCCACCGCTCTCCAACCCGCTCAACACGGGGCTTTACTACATGAAAGCCACAAACCGCTCCATCTCCTTGCTCCAGTACTGGCAGGCGGCGAGACCACGGTTCCCCAATGACCATGATCAGACGGTGTTTGGCCACATCAAGCACGAGCTCGTCAGTAAGCTTCAGGCCAGGATCGAACCGCTCGACACGGTCTACTTCCCCGGATTCTGCGAGTATTATGATGATTTCGACAAGGTTGTCAACATGCACGGTAACTGCTGCATTGGGCTCGACATCAAGCTACATGATCTTATGGATATCGCCACTGATTGGAGGAATTATACGAGTTTATCGTTGGAGGAGAGAAAGAAGGGAGGTCTCAAGTGGACGTATCCCAAAAGGTGCAGGGATTCCATGGGATGGCGTAAACCTATTAAACCTTAATTTTTCAGAGAGCGGATTACTTACGTGTCATTAATTATTTGATCGTTAGATTTGCAATATTCAGTTGTTACTATGGATCATGGACCTGAATTAATAGTTCCATTGACACTAGAACGTACTACGCACGAACTACTCAATTCTGAATAATTTCTGTGGTCTCTCGTGCGGCCGGTCATTAGGCCTTAATGGCCGGATGCACGAGATTACCATTACGGGCTTACGGCTGCACTTGGAAGTCAACCAATCTGCCGCCGCCGGAGAAGATCATTGTGAAGTTCAGGTGGATTGTCCTGCAAACGGCAAGACTTCATTAATTTCTAGTGACATGAGCTCTGAGTATATCTGCGTGTACGAAACCCGGCAGTTTACACCGACTCAATATGGCTGTAATAGTTCTATCATTAACCGTCCCGTGTATCCAGCAAATTTAGCACGTTGGGCACATCCCGTTTATCCTGTTTTTCTTTTTGTTTTTGTCAGAACTCTGTATCTTTTGGGCTTTCTTACAAAAGCCAGGTCAATATATTGATCTGTATTAAAAAAATAGTTCTATCATTAACCTTCGCGTCAGCACGAAGGGCAACTAAATTGTATCATTCTACTCCAATCCAATCTTTAATTTGTCACGCATTGTCAATATTCAGTGAAGTACACGAGCATGTTTAGTAAGGCCTAGTCAGCCGGCGGTATGGGTGTCCATGTCAGCTAAGAGAGAAATCTGATAAAAGACGGCAGCCAACACTTGAAGCAAATACATATCACTAGATACGATGCAAAGCAATGTCATTTCATGAGTCTGACCAACCAACAGCTTGGCCATATGGTCCATCTATATATAGCACGCACATGATAGGGCAGAGAGAAGCAAGTTAGGTTAAGAAAAAAAAATCAAAACTAACTATCTTCAAGAGCGTGGCAGGCAGCGTGGGAGTACATATTGTATGTACGACATAGCGATTGTCTCCGTTTGAATGATGTATGAGACGTGCTTCTGTGCTCCCAGAAATAAAATAAGCACAAATCCCAAAGCACTCCCGTTAATCATTCTGTTAGAGACGTTAATTATTAGACAATAGCCCAGATGAATTGGCTTCAACCGTCAATGGCTTTGTAGTTCTCTGCTTCCTCCCCGGTCTGCCTCTACCTGAGTCCAGCGGCAGTTCCTCTTCTCTCCAAGTCTCCTTCCGCCGCAGCGCGGAAGCAGCAACGTACAAGATCCAAAGGTTGAAGCCCAACCCGGTGGGTTTCCCATCTGTGTTCACTCTAGTTAGAGCATCTCCAGCAAGTACTCTAAACAATAGGCTCCTAACTGATCTTGAGGGGTTAAGCCTAAAAATCAATATCCAACAAGATCCCAATTAAAACCCTTAAAATAGAAAGGTCCTTAATTCCTTTCCCTCAACCCCTAGTTCTAAGGGCTCTACACCCAGTCCCCATTTCGAATAGCACGTGTCAAGCAAATCTTGCATATATATTACATAATAAACTATGCATTGTGTATATATTATTATTTATAAATATTTTAACTATTGAACATTCATATGGTGTGTAATATTTGCGTGTAGCATATATCATTTTGTATTTGGAATATTAAATTTAAATTCAAATAATGATGTTTCAAATTATAAATTTAAATATGGTCGAGTTCTACCCGTTAGAAATATCTATATTTAAATTATTATGGTGTTAAACTAGGTATAGCACATATATGTGTACGTTAATATAGAAGATAAATAAATTAAGGGCTAAAAAATAAGGGCTATTGCTAGAGTTAAAGACATATTTAGGGTTTATTGAAATTAGGGACATTTCTCATCTAATCTTTAGGGGCTTTTTGAATAAGGGTTATTGTTGCAGATGCTCTGTTAATTAAAGTCTCTAGCTGAATGTGTAACATGAGTGCTTTGGGATTTGTGTTTATTTTTTTTCGAGAGCACAGAAGCACTTCTCATAATGTATTTATTTTCATAGCTATCGGTCGACGGCACTATTAGGGCACCGGTAATGGGGCCGTTAAGCCCTCTATAGTGCTTTCACATAGGTGAGAGAAGGCAGGAGAGAGAATTAGCTGTCGCTTAACCTGGCGAGAGATGCTAGCGTCGTAGCACGCGCCCATGCAAAGCGGACCCCACCTCTGCTACTTGCTACTGGCCACCAGCGCTGGTTAGGAGGATTAAAACACTTATACGTGGAACCTACTATTTAATGCTATAGCAAATGTGTTGGGTATGTTATCTATTTATATTCTCTATACTGATGTGGACAAAATTATAGAAAGCTACTATCTATAACCATTGCGGATGCCCTTAAATGTGCTCTTGTCCATGCATTACAGGTCCAAACCGGAGCCAGGCTATAGTCCTCGATCGTCGAGTACGACTTAAACGGATTCGAAGAACTCTTCATGATGACCTACACGGTTGACGAGCAGAACAAAAAATTAACCCACACGACCTAATTAATTCACAAAGCCTCAAATGCAGAGCTGGGTCGTCTAGCTACTGTAGGCCAGACACAGAAAATGCACGCACGCACATCCAGATGTGCCAAATTAGCGAGAATCGGAGCTAGCTTCTCATCACGTCAGAGCAAGTTTAAGTTTAATATTGAGCTATAGATCGACTAAATGCCTATGTGAAGGAGAAAAATAAAGTAAAAAAAGTAAGGTTGACTCTTGTTCAAAAGCCCGCTTTACACGTGCTCCTAGATAGATGAATTAGATACTTAAGAGAAATATAGATAAGAGAAAAAATTTATAGCCAACCTTATAGAATATAAATTATACATATTAACTTTAGTGCTATTCTTAGATGGGCTTATAGTTTGCTGTTGACTATATTATTAAACTTGCTCTCAAATCTGGCTGATTAGTTCATTAATTAAGTGCTAATGACCGGCCGTTAAGTTGCGTGCATGGCCTATCAGGAGTATCGGTCGATAGTGTGATTGGCCGATCTCGCTAGCTCTCGATCGCTTGACATTCAAAGAGATGATCCATCGATCTTTGAATCGGGAGACTTAGTTCGAGACTTGAGCAAGTTCAACAAAGATCCAACTACTGTCTATAAACTCATATTAAATCTAGAATTACGTTACCGTACATCACAGTACTACAACGATGGTAGTATAGATAAAATCAAACACTTTGTTTGTATATGTAAAGCTAACATTTGTATTGGAGCCAACCCCTCTTATTTTTATGTCTCTTTTCCTTAAAATAAACATATAAATTAAACTATACTTTGACTTTTTATTTGTAATATTTAACTACCCTCATATTCCAATTAGTGCAAATATATAAAAAGATAATTAATAATTAAAGTGCCTCTTGATAAAAAATAATAAATATTTTTTAAAAATAAAACAAATAGTTAAATATTGTAAAGGAAAAGTTAAAAAAAACATTTTGCGACAAAGGGAATACTGCCTTTGCTGTAAGTACGCAAGTGGGTGTAAGTGGCGATGGAACAGTAGTACGTAGCTAGTAGCTAATAAGGTCTTCGATTCCTCTCTTAATTAGCTAGCCATTCAGAAGTAGATAGCTAGAGAGATCAGAGCGAGACGGGGTTCGGGTTAATTTGAGCGCTGTGGCGGCGGCATGACGATCAACTACCGGAGGAACCACGTCGTGCCGTTCCTCGCCGGCGCCGCGCTGCCGACGCTTCTGCTCTTCTTGTTGGCATCCGACAGGATGAGCGATCAGCTGGCGCCGATCGTGTCGGACTGGGGGATTATTATTAATAATGGTACTGGATCGTCGTCGGCTGATGATGATCATGGTCTCAGTACTGGCGCTGCTGCTGATCAACAACCACAGGTACTGCTTTCTTATGCATCTATTTCATGTAGATTGTGATATATACATGGCTTGGTTCAATGGAGTTTCAACTTTCAATATATGATGATGTTTTCATTGCGAAAGAACCCTCATTTTCTATAGTTTTTTTTTTTGCAACAACTCTCATATCGCGGAAGATTGGATAATCAACCACCCATGCACATATTGCATTATTGATCTTGGATAACTACGCGGGTTTAACTTTCTCCCACAAACTAGTACTAATTAAAAACGCGAATAATCGAGGGATTTCACTTGTGCGTGCAGGAGAAATTCCCGGGCTTAGCCAAGTTGCTACTGAAAGTGGCGATGGAGGACAAGACGGTAATCTTGACGTCAGTGAACGAGGCGTGGGCGGCGCCGGGCTCTTTCCTAGACCTCTATCGGGAAAGCTTCAAAAATGGCGAGGGGATAGCCCACCTCCTCGACCACGTCCTCGTCGTCGCCGTCGATCCTGCCGGCTTCCGCCACTGCAAGGCCGTCCACCCCTACTGCTACCACCTCGAGGTTCAGAACATGAACCTCAGTTCTGCCAAGAGTTACATGACCAAAGGCTACATCGATCTCGTTTGGACCAAGCTTCTTCTCCAACAGCATGTCCTCGAGCTTGGCTACAACTTTCTATTTACGGTAATAATGAATTCTTGAATCTCACTAGGCTATGGACCTTTTTCAAATTATCGTAGAGCTACATATCACAGATAGAAAAAAAACGTTTGTACAAACGATTAGCAACCCCTTTATACCCATGTTTTCCAAACCGCATGTGTAAATCAGCTCTTTCCATAAGCGAAGGATTAGCACCGATTGTGAAAAATGATTATGACAGGCGGCACACTTAAGGAGACTGTCGGCAAAAATATAGATTATCCCAAGGTTAGGGGGCCACACACGAAAATAAATTTCAAGTTTTTAGTTTTTGTAGGCGCTAAAATAACCCACCTGTAATATTTTAAATTTTACCAGGCATCTTTACACGGTCACAAGTTATGACTCCATCCGAGGACGGTTGCCAAATTTTGATATATATGGTCACGCCCAAAGTTCACTTATGTCATGTAACATCTATATCGGTTGATATGTTATATGCAACTTGGTGTTATTGGGTTGACCATGTCAAAGAATATACCGTAAAATAAAATTATGCATGTCATATTAAAGACAATATTATGATCTTAGAGAACTTTGTTCCGTCTCAATCTTATTTGTAATTAATTTCTATGAAATTTTAAACTTTGGACTTCCTAAATAACCACATGTAAAATTTCTCTAACTAAACAAAAGGAATTTTCAAGGTCATATATATAGAAACATTCAACAAGAGAGATGCAGACAATTTTAATATAGAGCATGTTTCCATCTTAGATTTGTTTTAATAACATAAAAAGTCATTTATGAAAATAGATCTAAGAGCATGTAACAAAACTTTGAGCCCCAAATGATCTTAAATGAAAATACTCTCGACTGTAATGTTGAGTGCTACAAATTTCATAGAAATTTTGTTTTGAGTAAAGAGCAAGGACGGTCCCTAAACTTGTGTGGGTGTGTCATCTAGATCTATGAGCTCTTAAAATGCATTTTAAAGTATCTAAACTTGTGTGGGTGTATCATCAAGATCCTTGTACTTGTGTAGTGTTTTATATAGGTTCAAACAGATTCCAAACCCATTCCACACGTTGACATGGCAAGCTACGTGCTCCAATCCTCACACGTGGGAGATTGAGGCAGGACCAGACTGACCGCCGCGAGATCACTAGTGGGGAGGGTAGCTGGGAGAGGGTTGGGGTGAAGGATTTGAGGGTGGCGTAAGGAAATGGAGAAGAAGAGAGAGATTAGAGAGGCAAGTGAACCACCGCCATCGCCGAGTTTGCCGGCTACCATGCCTTTATTAGAATATTAGGGGGGGGGAGAGAAAGAGAGAGGAGATGATATGGTTTTTATTTTTATTTTTGCTCATATTACATGTGCCCCTCCTCCCCTGCCACGTCACTTGTGATGTTAGCGCATGGAATGGGTTTGGAACCCATTTGGACCTATATGACAAACTGCACAAGTTTGGGGACCCGAAAATGTGTTTTGAGAGCTCGGGGTGGGGGGTGGGAAGGGGGCTAGATAACATACCCACACAAATTTAAGACCTAAAAAATGTGTCTTTAGAGTTTAAGGACCTAAATTACACACCCACACATGCTTAGGGACCGTCCGTGCACTCCACTTTGTTTTTATACGACTTTGTATGAAAGAGTTGTGATTTTTCTTCTTAAAATTAGTGTGTCCCATTTTTACGGATGGGTACTCATGAGAACAGCCTGCAAAATTCGTTTTTTTATAGGAAACTATTAAGTCTTAAGAGAACCACTAGTAAGAACAGATCTGACATCTTATAACATAAACTTGGGACTCCAAACGACCTCAAATGAAAAAAAAAAAGTCAACTACAAAGTTGTAAAGTTGTAGCTCTTGTCGAGAACTATAACTTTCATATAAAAGTTGCCAGGTACTTTGTCATCATCTGACTTTATATGATGGAGTTTTTTATTCTTAAAGTTAGTGTTGTACTACTCCTTAAGAATTTTTTTTGTTTGTACGTCGTCCCTTAAGGGAACCTCCCACGGTAATAGGCTATTATTGCCGCAGAAAATGATCTTATTTTATGATTAAATTGGTTTTAAATGCGTAGTTTTATGCTAATTAATTTTATCTCTAACTTTATAGTTTTATGACAATCCATTTTAAATTTGTAGCTTGGTGATAAGTTCAGCCCTAAATACATAGTTGTATCATACATTAACTTAAATATGTACTTTTTAAAATTTACTCTATCAAAAAAATCAAATCTGTAAATTTATTGATATATCATCAACACGTCAAATTGGTTCTGAACTCTCTATACATACAGGATTGTGATATGGTGTTGTTCCGTGACCCGTTCCGTTACATCAATCTCTACGCTGACATGGCGACCTCCTGCAACGTCTACTACAACGTGGGGCCACCGCTCAACAGCCCGCTCAACACGGGGTTCTACTACATCAAAGCCACAAACCGCTCCATCTCCATGCTCCGATACTGGCAGGCGGCGAGGCTGCGGTTCCCCAATGACCACGACCAGACGGTGTTCGACAACATCAAGCACGAGCTTGTAGCCAAGATCCATGCCAGGATCGAGCCACTCGATACAGTCTACTTCGCCGGATTCTGTGAATATTACGACGATTTCGACAAGGTTGTCACCATGCACGCTACATGCTGCATCGGTCTTGACAACAAGTTGCATGATCTTAGGGATGTGGCCACTGATTGGGGGAATTATACAAGGTTGTTGCCGGAGGTGAGAGAGAAGGGAGATCACAAGTGGACATACCCCAAAACTTGCAGGGATTCGATAGGATGGCAAAAACCCTATAAACCTTAGTTTGTTAGCGAGCTGATTACTTCCATATCGTTTAATTTTGATCGCTATATTTGCAATATTTAGTTGTTACTATGGATCGTGGACTTGAATTCATAGTTCAATTGACACTAGATCGTACTACGTACAAACTTCGCAATTCTGAATTCTGAATAGTTTTTGTAGTCTCATGCATCCGGTCATTAATTATAGATCAGGTGGACTGTCCTGCAAACGGCAATATTTCATTAATTATATTGAGATAAGCTCTGAGTCGTCTCCTAACTGCATCTGCGCGTACGAAGCTCAGCAGTTAACACTGACTCAATATGGCTTTAATAGTTCTATCATTAACCATCGCGTCAGCACAGAGGGTATAATTGAACTGCGTCATTTCGCTCCAATCCAATCTTTAATTTGTCATTTATATTCGTGCACGCATCGTCCATATGTAATTAAGTATGCGAGCATGTTTAGTACTCGTCTCCGTCACGCATCTACCTAAGTGAAAAGCGAAACTCAAGAAGCAACCAGGATGAGCCACGTCAGCCGTTCAATATTGGCCATCGGATAAACGAATAGAAAAAATAAATTAAATCTTAGCCGTTCAATATAAAAAAGCTGGCTCGGGTCAAGAAACCCGATGATAGTAGAACCTACTCCTCTTAGTCCTCTCCAAACGGGTAGCACGAAGAGCAAAGATTGGGAAAACCGTTCGTGCCAATAGAGAACGTGAAATGGAGGAGCAAAACTGCGGAAGTAGTTTCATTTTTGTATTTTAGTCCTACAGAAAATTGTAATTTATGGATAGATCTTTACCAGTCTATAGCTATGAACAAGTAAGTCTTCAGATTTAGAGAATTATAAGGTGTAATTTGTAAACATGATAAAATCTAAAGACCCTCAAAGCACTCAAAATTGTGCACTAATACAAATATACATTTGACACACTTAGTACAATATTTATAATAAAATTATGCTTTTGCAAACTTTGTATATAAATAGCTTACAAAATTATTTTAAAATAAATTATTACAATATGAATTTCCCTTGAAATAGGTAGAAAAATACAATGACATATAAGTAATTTTTTTCACCGATAGCAACATGCACATGATGTAGAAATCTGGTAGAACAACATGATACATATGCATAGTATATAAATTTCGAACGACAATATGCATGTATTCAAAATCTATAATTTTGGTTTGAGATAAATTTCACAATTCAACATAATCATTATAAACGATTTATTATCATGGTAATATTTATTTATTAGATATCAAGATAAATCTTTTCATCCCTTGACTTTATGCCAAATACGTTCTGTAAACATCATTCAACCATGTGGAGTAAAATTATTTTTTTCAAACTAAAGGATAAATACAAAATATAAGAAGACAACAAGGGTCATGCAATAGAAAAGGTGTCACCACACATCAAACCCCAAGCAACAGCGAAGAGGGCAGTCATATAATAGGGAGGTTATAGTCGCGCGAATGCGTCACTTAATAATCTAGTAAAGTTGAATTCTCTATATCTATAGATGATCCCATGTATTACAAGTCCAAACCGGAGGCTATACTTTGATGCATAGTCCTCGTTGCGTTGAAAAAAGGATCGATCAGAAAAAAAGATCTTCAGCCTAAAATCATTGACAAAAGGCAAGACAAAAGCCATGCCATGGATTCATGACAAGACAAAACGGGTAGACCTATGGGTAATCTGATTTATTTTAGCTTAATCAAATAAACTATACTTTTTTAAAGGAGAAAAATATAACTTAGTTTACTTTAACTAAGGTGGCCCATTACCCACAGGCCGACCCACGTACGCCGGGCAGGATATGCAGAGTGGGACTTCAACGGTGTCTTGTGATCACCGGGGTCCGTACGTAGATAAGAATATGAGGCCCGAATGGAAACACAAAATGGTGTCCTGTGTGTTTTGGTTTAATCGCATCAATGGTGAATAGCCAATAGGTAAAAGGATTGCATCCAATGCAGTGATTTGGAATTTCGTATTAAGGAATATTTATTGCCTAGAACACATGCACGGAGTTCACACTACCAAAAAATCACATTTGTGTCAACACATTTATGCCGGCTTTCTAAAACTCATTACAAAATAACCAACCCACCCCTCCGCGAACCCATTATATCTAAGAACCGGCACTAATGACATCCATTCATGCTGATTTATGATAAAATTCGGCCCCGCATAGATGACTAAGCATTTGTAAAGGTATTCTTATAGGAACCGGTACTACTATTAAGAGCCGACGTGAGTCAATAACTGAGCTAAACAACACAGCTACCACTCATTCTTGTCCCTCTCTCACCTCATCATTATCCCTCTCTCCTCAATCTCTTGACTCTCTACCCATCTCTCGATCCTCTCTCTTCCCCCACCGATTCCTTCCTCTCCAATCCCTTCCCCGCATCCCGTACCCGGAAGCATCGGTGGCCACGTGCGAGGCAACAGCGACAGACGCCCAGCCCAGCATGCGGCGCAACCTAACGGCGCCAACGAAGTTAGGCACCGGATCCTGTGGCCACCCAATCCGTTCGTTGGCGCCGTATCCGGTGGCCACGTGCATAGGAGAGGCGGATACCAACGGCCGCGAGCCCAGATGAGGCGGATCCGGTGGCTGGTGAGTTCGGTGAGTCTTCGGCGGGCATGGTGCCACATCTAGCTCAGACGGGTGCGGCGGCAACTTTCAGCACGATTGGTGTTAGCAAGCGTGACACAGCGTCCAGCTCTTGCAGATTTAATTTGGGGTCCTACTCAAAGAATCATATTTTTTTTCTCGTGATCCCCTCTTTTGTGACGGTTATAGAACCGGTACGAGTGCTATCCCCTCTTTTGTTCCCCTTCCTAGTGCCAGTTGGATAACCGGCACAGTTACCAACTAGCACCAATGTCCTTTTCTGTGGTTGTGCCATATCGTTGTCTAAACCAAAGTTCTAGTGAAATTTACTCATTTATTTATTTAGAAAGAGGAAACTATGTTTTCCCCATTTTTATTAACAGAAAAAATAAAAAGTGAGTACATTTTTTTTGAACTGTAAACGGCTTTCAACCGGGTATATTAGAAGGAGAGCAAAAGAATTTTACACGGAATGTACATGATTGCCCTACCAGTCACAGGCGACTAGTCCTGGCACTAACAAAATTAGGCCAAGAGTGATCTGACCAACCTAGGTTGATGTTCTCGCTAAATCAAAACAAGCCCTATTTTCCTTAATTCTATAAGTGACTTGAAGCGAGGTGGAGTGCTGGTCTCTGAAGATTCGATTATTACGTTCTAGCCATATATGCCACCAGGTGGAAAGAAGAAGGCCAATGACCTTCTTTCTTTCAGTTTTTTGAGCGCAAGGCAGGAGATTCCACCAATTTGCAAGGTTTTCAGAGGCAGGTTGGTTGAAGATCAGGGGGACATCAAACCAACTCGATATTTGCTGCCAGACTAGTTTTGTGAACCTGCAAGATAGCACAAGATGCGAGCAGTCCTTAAATGCTTCACGACAGAGGGAACAGATCCAATCACAAGGTAAGTGTCTGATGAGTAAGTTTTCTGCTGTCGGTGTTCTTTGGTGAAGGACAAGCCAACCAAAAAACTTGTGTTTTGGCTCCGCAGATGCTTCCCACGGTGGTTTGAAAACATGATTTGTCGTCAACCAAAAAAGTGAGTACATTAACCGCGGTGAATTTGAAGGTTGAATTGTGTCTTTTCGCTCCAATCCAAGCTTTGTCATTTTCTTTTTTATTTCCGAAAAAATACTGTTATTTACATTAGTTTGTCGATGCGTCCATGTGTGTATAGTCAAGTGCTTTGGCGTACGTATTACTCGTCTCCCGGCCAGCGAAGCCACCGGGGGTGCCGGCCGGGGTGGGCTTGGCACCTCACACACCTTGTAATTTGCCATAATGTTATTGTATAATTGGTTGATTAATTAGTTTGCAAATTGTGCCTACCTGTAGCCGCCACGGATTCGAAGAACTATTCACGTTTGACAAGCAAAACAAAAAATTAACCCACACGACCTAATTAATCAACACCCAAAGCCTCAAATGCAGAGTTGAGTCGTCTAGCTAATTAATTAATTAATTAATTATCGTAGGCATGCATGAGATCGCGAACTTGAGGAGAAAGCTAGCTATCTAGACACTGAGAAAATACACGCACAAACATCCAGTTGTGTGTCAAAGCGAGGAGCTAGCTTCTCATCGCGTCAAAGCAGCTGGCTAATTGTTAATGACCCGTTGCGTGGCCTAGCAGGAGTGTCGATCGTCTGATTGGCCAATCTCGCTAGCTAGCTGTTGATCGCTTGACAATTCAAAGAGATGATCCATCGATCTCTGAATCGAGAGACTTAGTTTGAAACTTGAGCAAGTTTAACAGTAGATCCAACTACTTGGCTATAAACTCATATCAAATCTAGAATTATGTTACGGTGCATCATAGTGCTAATAAAAACGATAATAATATGGATAAAATCAAACCCTTTAATTATATTGGTAAAACCATATACCACTATATACTACATGCTTATACCGATATGAGTTTTACTTATCTCAACCGTTATATAACTAGTATGCTCCAATACTATATGACAATAAAAGTGTACCGTAAATTAACTCTAAAGCTAACATATTTAATAAGATGACTGGCTCTATTTTTTTTCTTTTTCTTTCACTTATCCATTTAAAGTATTTATCTCGAAGAATACGTAAAGCTAGCTTTTCATTGTAGCCAACCCCTCTTATTCATCTTTCTAAACTAAAGTTTCTTAGGTTCTTTTACGTGCCTTTTACTGTAAGTGGGGAGTAGTGTAGTGGGTTAAATAGCGTCTATTTGTAAGGGTAATTTGGGATATTTGCTCAATAATTATTATAGAAACTTTGACTGTTCATCATAAAATACAGCTTTACCGGCCACATCATCTCTTGGCAGTGCGCCGCTTCCTCTCTCCTTGTTGCTCGGAATCGCGAGGCAGGCTCGCCCGCAGCGGGGACCAGTAGAACATCGCCGCTGCAACCTTGCACATGCATGTAACTTGAAGAAATAACCGTACAAGTTTGCTCTTGTATCAATCATCCTGTAAATTAATTTTTTTTCGAAGATGGATCAATGATCAATTATGCATGCACGCAGATGATTAGGCACACAAATCAGTTTCTGTCGTACGAACTACATGTTCTAAAATCAGGGAAGATTTTTTCACAGACATTAATCAAGACTTCAGAAGAAGCCAAAGAAATAGGAACGGTCCATCTTCGAATTGCATGTGTGCAAGTCTGACTCACTTGAAGTGAGAAGGCTACGATATGATTGCCAAAAATTTAATCTGTTATACGGTCAATTAAGTTTTCAAATTTATTTAATTACCATACATATACTTCCAATTCTACCCCTATGTGAATTTTTAATACCCATTTTACTTGGGGTTGTAAAAATAAATACAATCCATTAGATCATGATGAATAGATGGTCCATATACTCTAAAAATTCCCTAAAATAAGCATATAGGTTGCTTATACCAACTATACACTACCCTTTGCTGTAACTGTAAGTACGCGTGGGTGTAAGTGGCTAATATATAATGTACGTATTCAGTTCCTCTCTTAATTAGCTAGCCATTCAGATAAGTAGATAGAGAGAACTGAAGGATCAGAGCGAGACGGCGGCGGCGGCGGTATGACGACGATGAACTACCGGAGGAACCACGTCGTGTCGTTCCTCGCCGGCGCCGCGCTGCCGACGCTTCTGCTCTTCTTGTTGGCGTCCGACAGGGTGAGCGATCAGCTGGCGGTCGTGTCGGGCTGGGGAATTAACAATAATAGTACTGGATCGTCGTCTCCTGATGATCATCATGGTCTCAGTACTGGCGCTGCTGCTGCTGATCAACAGCCACAGGTATAAACTGCGTTTTTATGCATCTATTTCACGTAGATTGATCCATCTGCAGTGCACCATTTACTCCCTGGCAAGCTGTTGTGTCGTCTTGTGTTTTGTTTGGCTGCAACGTTCTACGTTGGGCTCCACTGTTGTAGTTTGTTGTGGAGTTAGGTCTCGCGTCTTCTGTGTATGATTTTCTTAATTAACCGTGCAGATGTAAGTTTTTTAGGCCCGGTTTTTCTATAAAGTGGGTCAACTCTTTCTTCTTCTTAATATAAAAACGGAACAAAGTCCTGCCTCGGTTTCAAAAAAATAAACGTGAATAATCGAGAGAATACACTTACGCATACAGGAGAAATTCCCGGGCCTAGCCGAGTTGCTACCCAAGGTGGCAATGGAGGACAGGACGATAATCTTGACGTCGGTGAATGAGGCGTGGGCGGCGCCGGGCTCCTTCCTGGACCTCTACCGTGACAGCTTCAAGAAAGGCGAGGGGATCGCCCACCTCCTCGATCACGTCCTCGTTGTCGCCGTCGACCCCGGCGGCTTCCGCCACTGCAAGGCCGTCCACCCCTACTGCTACCACCTCGAGGTCAAGAACATGAACCTCAGTTCTGCCAAGAGCTACATGACTAAGGGCTACATCAATCTCGTCTGGACCAAGCTCTTTCTCCAGCAGCGTGTTCTCGAGCTCGGCTACAACTTCCTCTTCACGGTAAAAATGAGTTCTTAAAATTCATTAGGCTATGGAACTTTATCAAATTATTATAAAACTACGTATCACAGACAAAAAAACGTTTGTACATATGGCTAGCAACCCCTATATACTGATGTTTTCCAAACCGCCTGCAATTGATCACCTGTGTAAATAGGCTCTTCCACAACCAGAGGAATAGCACCACCTGTGAAAAATGATTATTATGAGTGGTGAAAATAGAGATTATCCCTTGCGGTAACTTAGGGGGCCGCCCACGAAAATAAATTTCTAGTTTTAAACTTTTACAGGCACAAATATAACCTAAAAGTAATATTTTAATTTTATCAGGAATCTACACACACAGTCACAGGTAACGCCTCCATCCAAGGATGTTTGCCAAATTTTGATATATATGGTTACGTCCAAATTTTGATAGAATATTATTTTTAATATCATTGTTCACGTTCGTCATGTAACATCTATATCAGTTGATATGTTATGCAACTTGGTGTTATTATTGATTGACCCTGTCAAAAAAATACTGTACAACAAAAGTATATATGCATGTCATATTAAAGAAAATACTAGGATCATAGAGAACTTTGGTCCGTCTCGGTCTGATTCATAATTAATTTTCATAGAGAAAATGTTTTGTATGTTATGATTCGGTTGGTTTTAAATACATAATTTTGTGGTAGTTTTATTTCTAATTTTATAGTATTATGACACTCATTTTATATCCGTATTTCGTGATAAATTCAGCCTTAAATATGTAGATGTATCATACATTAACTTAAATATGTGCCTTTTGTGATGGTTAGTCAAAATATTTGTATTTGTTTTTGAAATTTACTCGATCAAAAAATCATTCGGCAAATTGATCGATATATCATCAATGTGTCGAACTGGTTCTGAAATTTCTATACATACAGGATTGTGACATGGTGTTGTTCCGTGACCCGTTCCGTCACATCAACCTCTATGCCGACATGGCGACCTCCTGCAACGTCTACTACAACGTGGGGCCCCCGCTCGCAAGCCCGCTCAACACAGGGTTCTACTACATAAAAGCCACAAACCGCTCCATCTCCATGCTCCGGTATTGGCAAGAGGCAAGGCTGCGGTTTCCCAAAGACCACGACCAGACGGTGTTCGACAACATCAAGGACGAGCTTGTTGCCAAGATCCATGCCAGGATCGAGCCACTCAACACAGTCTACTTCGCCGGATTCTGCGAATATTATGACGATTTTGACAAGGTTGTCACCATGCACGCTACATGTTGCATCGGTCTCGACAACAAGTTGCATGATCTTAGGCATATGGCCGCTGATTGGGGGAATTATACGAGGTTGTCGCCAGAGGCGAGGAAGAAGGGGGGCCTCAAGTGGACATACCCCAAAACGTGCAGGGATTCCATGGGATGGCGTAAACCTGTCAAACCTTAATTTGTCGGAGAGCGGATTACTTATGTGTCGTTTAATTATTTGATCGTTATATTTGCAATATTTACCTGTCAAACCTTATGGATCATGGACCTAAATTAACAGTTCAATATATTGACACTTGAACCATGTATGAACTGCACAATTCTGAATTCTGAATAATGTATGAGGTCTCTGGTGTGTCCTACCATTAGGCCCAACCAAATGACTGAATACACGAGAGATTACCAGATAACAGCCGGGCTTACGGCCGCCCATGGACAAAGGGTACTGTATAATACACTTAGTATGGCTGTAACACTTGTATTATTATCCGTAGTCAGCACAAAGGGTACTGTATAATTAAATTGTGTCATTTCGCTCCAATCCAATCTTTGATCCGTCATTTTCATTTTTTGAACTTCAATTAAGTACTCCTCTCCCTCACGTATACAGTTGAATTCTCTACGATCTATAAGTGATCCAATGTATTACAAGTCCAAACCTGAGGCTATACGTTGCCGCATAGTCCTTGTTGTGTACGAATAAACGGATGAGAAGAAAAAGGTCTTGATCTCAAAAAAAAAAGAAGAAGAAGAAGAAGAAAAAGGTCTTCAGAATAATCGCCTAAATTGTTGACAAAAAGCAAGACCAATTCCAGGCCAACAGGCCGTGCATGCAGGCAAGAGGAGAGGCCAAGAGTCCAAGACACTGATTGGAAAATTAAAAGGGTTCGCGAGCTTTCCGCGTCAAATAATTAAGCTGGCTAGCTAATTAGTTCGTCCAGTGTAAATGACCCGTACGTTGCGTGACCTGCCTGCACGAGTGTCGCCGTCCAATTGGCCAGTCTCACGGTCGATCGTTTGACAAACAGGTGATCCATCCCTGAGAATCGAGAGGCCTACTGGCCTAGTTCGAGACTTTTAAGTTCGTGTACGTAACTTGGCGATGAAAAACAGTAGCTAGCTAGCCTAAGCTTATTTTAGCTACTTATTTAGAAAACCTCTTCGATTCCTCTCTTAGCCTGGAAGAGCTAGCTGGAAGAGATCGACAGATTGGGATGGGAGACGGCCTGACGATGTTGAACCGGAACCATGTGGTGTCGTTCCTCGCCGGCGCCGCTCTGCCGACGCTGCTGCTCTTCTTGTTGGCGTCCGATAGGGTGGGCGAGCAACTGGCGATCGTGTCGAGCTGGGGGAGTCGTGGTGGTTCGTCGTCGGCCGCGGCGGATCTCCGAGGCGCCTCTGCCGATCAACCGGTCCGTGAGAATCGAACAATTTGGTAAAATATATTATACTCCCTTCGTCCCCATTTATTTAGCGTTGGTTATCTTATTTCGTAAAGCTAACCAACGCCAAACATAAAAAGACAAATAAAAAGACAGAGCGAGAATTGTTGTTACTCCTTAAGTTTATGTATTTCACTTCACTCGATCCATCATCTGCTCCATGCATATTCTAGCGTTCTCATTTGTGCAAGAACTCTAGCTGCTTATACGGGAAGATAAAATAACCAACCATGCGTATTGAATGGATTGTTGCTCTTAGTTATATATATACGTGGCTCTTAATTTCTCCACGGACTAGTATATCTGTATTATTCGTGATTTGAAATCCAGGGCCGAAGAAAGATCACAATAAAAAAAAGGACATTTACGATATACTATCAGTATTTAACGGTGCAGATTGATTTGTTTAAATTTTTAAATTTTTGTTGCGTGGCTTATAACCCAACAACAAAACAACGCGGGCCGAAAATTTTAGACCCCACACGGGCTTATCTAGTCTCTCTCTGTATTCTCACCCCTTGAATTTTTTAATAGAACGACTAGAAAAGAAGTAATTGCATTAGCTTGATGCTGCCGAAGAAGAAGCTACTCCCCAGTCTAAAAAAAAAAAGAACAGCATCTAGAATTTGGATTTTGTCCCACAAAAAGTAACTTTTATCATACCACCTACCATCAATACACAAATCAAGAACAAATTTCTTTTAGTACAAATTTTACATTAAATAGGGACACTATTGTCATTTCATCCACGTGCTAATTATAGGGACACTATTGTCATTAGTAGATGTTAGGTTTTTTTTAAAAGTTTTTGGACAGAGGAATTAGCTAAGAGCGCCAAGTTGCGGTGAACTCCCTGGCTCCCCACAAAGTGCGAGAAGTCATTAATTCTTCTGACATATACTTTGAGTCTATACCTTTGATTGCATCTGCACGAATTGGCAATTAACAGTTAAAGCGGACGATTAGTTAATGTCGTAACCAAAATACTAACCAGACAATTATTAATCTGTCAACAGCTGTAACAGATTGATTAACGCATGAAAGGCAAACCGTGGATTTTTTTTTTCAGAAAGAGGAAAATGTTGGCAAGCTCCCCCATTTCCAGATTAACAGAAATGTGAAGTGGTTACTTATCTGTGATGAACATGAAGGTTGAATTACGTACGTACGTCTTGTCGCTCCAATCCAATCTTTCTCATTTCCTTTTCTTTTATTTCCGAAACAATCTTTGTCACATTTCCATTTGTCGACCTCCTTCATGCGTACAGTTAAATACCTATATCTGAAGGTGATTTTCCCATGGGATTACAAGTCCAAACCGGATGCTATTGTCCTCGTGACGTCGTGTACGACTTAAACGGATTCAAAGAAGTCCACACGGTCACCTACGTACACACTGTTGACAAGTAAAACAAAAAATTAACCCACATGACCTATTTAATCAACAATGCACGCGGTATTTACTCAGTCGTCTAATTACCGTGGGCAGGCATGAGAACTTGAGGAAGACACTGAGAAAAATACACGCACATCCAGGCCAGAACTTTTTCAAGTCAATATCTGGTTAATTAGTTCACTGAGTGTTAAATCAATGGCCCGTTGCGTCGCTTATCAGGACTGTCGTCTGATTGGCCAATCTCGCTGTCGATCGTTTGACATAGAAATCTCTGAGTCGATCGAGAGCCGGCGTAGCTCGAAACTTCTAAGTACGTGTGCATAAGTGTCGATGGAACGGGTACTATGAGAAGTAGAGAGCTCGAGCTGATTGAGAAGTTGAATGATCGAGATGGGGTTCGGGTTTGGATTGGGATTAGGCAGTAGAATGACGATCAACCGGAACCATGTGGTGTCGTTCCTCGCCGGCGCCGCGCTGCCGACGTTGCTGCTCTTCTTGTTGGCGTCTGATATAGGTTGGGCGAGCAGCTGGCGATTGTGTCGAGCTGGGGGGAATGGGTCGACGACGTTGGATCATGATCTCAGAGGCGACGTCGTCGCCGCTGATCAACAGCTACAGGTGATCGTACCGTCATCGATCAGTATATACCGATGTTTAAAAGTTTCAATATGATGTTTTCATATTTTTCTTTAATAAAAAAAAGCCTGACTAGCAAACAAACATTTGTCCAAACGGACCTGTTCGAACGGCGTCTTCCCCCTCCTATACGATAGCCATAGGCCACCACTGCGTTGTTCCCCCGCGCCAAACCGTAGTGGTGGCGCTCCTAGCCAGCCAGCAGTCCATCTTGCGGATGCTTGTCGGAGGATTCACCGGAGGGGACAACAAGGGACTTGCCAGATGGATCGGCGAGGGGCAGTGCCGAAGTGCATATGAACGTAGGTTCCATATGTGGTGCCCCCTCCACGTGATACCCGTCAACGCAACGATACCGTTGTCTTTCTCTTCACCATCGTCGCATAAGAAGTTACCAGATCTAGTATCTAGGTACCACATCCAATAGTTAGGGATACCAGATCAGGTACCTCACTGGACGTTTCTATGGTATCTCGTTGCTGTTATGCATCTTATTCAAGAAGCACATTTAAGATATATCAAGCCTGATACCCGAGGTATTGCCCACTAGTGTCTGAAGATATCAGACGTGGTAACTTGGATACCAGGGCTGATACCTCACGCGGGCTACCCATGCCTTGTCGGAGTTGCATACCTGTTTGAAGCTGCCATCCTCGCCGCCGCCACCAGATTTGTCATTTCCTAAGATCGTCGGTGACGGATCTAGCCTCGTCGTCCCCTCCCTACCGTGGTCGTCGTCGTCATTCCCTCACTCCGCATCCCATCCTCGCTCCGGCTAGACCACTGATGGAAAGGTGGCGCAACGGCGAGCAACAAGCGCGGGAGGCGCATGAGAGGGCATGGGGCGACTGGCCCCTCGTTGGTGGTTTGGGGGGGGTGCGGGGGGAAGGGGCGGTTGTTAAGTAGTCTTTTACCTAAAAAATGAAATTGCTAAAAAAATTCAAGATCTTTTTCGCCAAAATAGTCGATTTCTAAACTTTTAATCTATCCTGAGATCGAGTAAGCAAAAAAAAAATTACGCATTAGCTAAATTATAATGGCAGTGTAGTTACAATATAATTATAATATAGTTACATTTGACTATTATTTAGTTTAAGAAAATGTCGAGTGGTTATGTAGGTAGTCAACAAAATTGCATGCGCAAGAATTTACTCTCATGTCGTGGAAGATTAGATATTAAACAACCAATGCGTATTAATTATTGATTTTTATACGTGGCTTTAATTTTCTCCCACAGCCTAGTACTAGCAACTTCACGTTGCTTTTTTATTATTATTTATCGGGCAACTTCACGTTGTTGTCTTTGTTGTAAACGGTTTCGTTGAAATGGTGGGCAATGGGCACACGTATAGGGGCTAAAAACGAACCTGCGTAACTAACTTCGGTAATTGGCTCTAACAATGAGCCCACTAATCTGCCTCAACTGCTCAGCCCAATACAGTGTATTGAAGCAGCCCTTGGGCCATGTCAAATCATCCAAAGAAAACTCCCCGCAAATAAAAAAAATCATCCAAAAAGATAAAAAATCCCTTGTGTGTGCAGGAGAAATTCCCGGGCCTAGCCGAGCTGCTGCCCAAGGTGGCAATGGAGGACAAGACGGTAATAATCACATCAGTGAACGAGGCTTGGGCGGCGCCAGGCTCCCTCCTTGACCTCTACATGGACAGCTTCAAGAACGGCGAGGGGATCGCCCACCTCCTCAATCACGTCCTCATTATCGCCGTCGACCCCGCCGGCTTCCGCCGCTGCAAGGTCGTCCACCCACATTGCTACCACCTTGAGGTCAAGAATATGAATCTCAGTTCTGCCAAGCGGTTCATGACCAAGGATTACCTTGAGCTTGTCTGGACCAAGCTCTCGCTCCAGCAACGCATCCTGGAGCTCGGCTACAACTTCGTCTTCACGGTAATGTGCAATCACGCAAAGAGAAATCAAGTATTATTTAGAACTGCATGTCTTCGATCAAACCAACACAAAACTACACATTTAACACTAAACTCATCATTATTGCATATATATTATTGCAGTTAACAGAAAACAATGAATTTTACCACTTAAATCTCTAGCACTACTGTTGGAATTGTAAATGGTCTAATTTTATGATTAAATTGATGTTAAACTTATAGTTGCAGTATTTTGTCATAAATCAAATAGTTTGTAATACTTCATCTTAAATATATGCAGTTCGGTGACAGATTTAATCATAAATATGCAGTTCTAAATTGTAATACCCCATCTTTATTACACGGATCTAATTTTCCCTTTTATTTATGTGATAGTTTATTCAGTTGTACGTAGTTTTGTGAAATTTAATCGATCAAAATTCAAAACCAATAAATTAAAGGATTGTCCGACACAATGGCGAATTGGGTGCTGAATCGATTAGGTGCATACAGGATTGTGACATGGTGTTGTTCCGCGACCCATTTCGCCACATCAATCTCTACGCCGACATGACAACATCCTCCGACGACTACTCCACTGCGCGGTCACCACTCTCCAACCCACTCAACACGGGGTTCTACTACATGAAAGCCACAAACCGCTCCATCTCCATGATCCGCTACTGGCAGGCGGCAAGGCCACGGTTCCCCAACTCCCATGACCAGGCGGTGTTCGGCAACATCAAGCACGAGCTCGTTGCCAAGCTGGATGCCAGGATCGAGCCGCTCGACACGGTCTATTTCGCCGGATTCTGTGAATACCACGATGATTTTGCTCGGATTGTCACCATGCACGCTGATTGTTGCATTGGGCTCGACACCAAGGTGCACGATCTTAGGGGTATCATTGCTGATTGGAGGAACTATACGGGGTTATCGTTGGAGGAGGAGAAGAAGGGAGGTTTTAAGTGGACGTACCCCAAAAGATGCAGGGATTCGATTGGATGGCGCAAACCTATTCATCCTTGATTTATGAGAGAGGATTTTGTGGGTGTAATTGTTTGTTCGTTAAATTTGCAATATTCAGTTGATGATCATTGATCTAAGTTAACAGTTTAATAACAATAGAGAGATGTGAGACATGAAGTATTCTGAAATCTGAATAATTCTGATGTCTCTGAAAGACTCTGATCTACCTCTTAATAGTATATTGAGTATTTAGTGTACATGTGATCTGTGAAGATGTGTTAAATAATTCGAGATCGTCTAGTCCATCAACAAAATGCTATTTGTATCCTTTTTCGAGGAAAAAAAAACAGAGTGCTTACTGTGCTGCTGAGTAATCGTTCGACGGAGGCCAAAAAGGTACAGTTTTGAAGATTCTTCCGGTTCCAGGAACCTGTTGCCAATTAAATGGATGCCAGGAAATCAAATGGGTTGTTAAGCGCTTGTCAAGACTGTTCTTTGTGTTGCTTTCTTCTCCAGATCGATGAATGTGACGTGAAGAAAAGAACAAGAATAGAAAAGGTCCAGCTCAACTTCAGTGCATTTCTTCTGAAGTTCGATGAATGTGATGTGAGGAAAAGAAATGAATATAAAGGGCTCAACTCAACTTTATTTTTATTTATCTACACAATGATGAATGTGATGTTAGGGGGAAAAAATAATACAAAAAGGCTCGACACATCAACTCAACTGCATTTTCTCACACTTGAATTTTTCTTAAACTTTCAGGAGGACCATCTGACAGTTCAGTTGGGTTTGTAATAAGTGCAGGGAAATGACTTGTTCTTCCATCATTCACCTGCTCTTCAATTACAAGGGTCAATTGGTTTTTCTCAGTAACCAACTTGCCTTTTTTGCCCTTATCCTTCCATGTGCAGAGCGAGTTCAGTGGTCATCAAAATTCACACTGATTAACAATGGTCAATGGGGGACGAACATCTGTCTCTCCTTGCGTCGGTTGCGATCACGGGAAATACCTACATTCTTTGCCTAAAAAATATAAATGCCTACACATTCCCCTTGCAACAAATCAAATACTACTAGTAGGATGGTGCAACGGCTAAGGGCTTAACAAACCTATTTGATCTCTGTTATTTATGAGTTCTTAGCATAAAAAAATGGCCAACAACCATGCGTGCATGTCGATTCCTGAATATTTTCGGTGGCATATACTCTGAAGCTTCTGCAGCTCCAAAATGGGATCTCATGGCGTCAATCATGGGAATCACAAATCATTGATCATACATGTACATATTACTGAATCTCAGTCGTCTTTTTCTGAAATCTGGACCGTTGATCACACCACAGCACGAATCTCAAGAAATCTGTTGCCGTCCATCGCCTGATCAACGGCTAGGAAATGATAGATGATGGTTGCAGGAGACATGGGAGTTGGAGGGTGGGCATGAACTGGCACAATGGGGCATGAAAAAGTCAAGCTCTTACAAAAAGATTGGTACAAGTAATGGTCTCGGCATTTGGATTACAAAAAGTTGGTAATGCGAGGAAGTGGAGCAGCCATGGCGAGCTCCAAGAACGGCCTCTCTCCGGTGGTCGTCTTCCTCCTCGGCGCCGCCTCCGCCACCGCGCTTATCATCTTCGTCTTCACCTCCACCTCGACGCCCGTGTGGCCATCGCCGGAGACAACTCCGGCGAGAAATCAACAGAAGACCACTGCGCCGCCTTGCACTCCACGACCAAAAGAAACATCAGCAAGACGAAATCAGGTACGAAATCCATCGAATTGCTCCTGCGCCACCATTGTTTGTGAGTTCAAGAATCGAGACCGATGCTTGTGAATTTCACAGACGAGAGAAGAGAAGGAGGAGGATGAGTTTGCGAGGATGGTGAGGAGGGCGGCGATGGAGGACAAGACGGTGATCATGACGTCGGTGAACGAGGCGTGGGCGGCGCCGGGGTCGCTGATGGACTCGTTTCTTGAGAGCTTTCAGTTCGGGGAGAACATCTCACACTTCGTGAACCACATCGTGGTGGTCGCCATGGACGCCGGCGCGCTGCGGCGGTGCAGAGCGGTGCATCCGCACTGCTACCTGCTGCTGCCGGAGGTCGCCGGACTTGACCTCTCCGGCGCCAAGAATTATATGACCAAGGATTACCTTGATCTTGTATGGAGCAAGCTCAAGCTCCAGCAACGCGTCCTCGAGCTCGGCTACAACCTCCTCTTCACGGCACGTTCAACTCTCTCATCGTTTGGATAAATCGAAACATTTCTCTTTGATTTTCGTTCAAGAGTTTCTATCTGTTTTCACGCCGTTTTGTTAGACCACGAAACTTTAGAGAGGGTCAAATCGAACAGATACAGCGGATGGTTTTGGGTTTTTTTTTCCATCCTAGTTTATTTATCAACATTAGCTTTTAAACTACGAGTAACGGACCTTGTTTTTTATTTAATTTTTTCCATGAAAAAGAAGCAAACCTTAAAATTATTTTAGTTGCATATTTTCCATTTTACGAACTCTATCCATTCCAAAATATAACAACCTTAATATGAATGAAATATGTCCTATGTCCATAAATCTGGATAGGTCATTGTCTAAATTCATAGCCCTAAGATGTACTCCATCGAGACTAAGTTTGTTATATTTTGAGACGTGATAATAGTTTTTGCTGTAAACGAGGGTTAGAATATCAAATTTCATCGCCAATTGCTGGGAGATCGTGCCCTGCAAATCGTTTGTTTTCAACGAGGCGTTGACAAAACACATGGGATTAACCCGTTAGTTTGGGGGCGCATGCTTTGCTTGCAGGACGTTGACCTGGCGTGGTTCAGGAACCCATTGGTGCACATAACAGCTGCGGCGGACATCACAACCTCGAGCGACTTCTACTTCGGCGACCCGGACGACCTGGGCAACTACCCAAACACGGGCTTCATCTACTTCAAGTCCACCCCACGCAACGCCCGCGCCATGGCCTACTGGCACGCCGCCCGCCGCCGCTTCCCCGGCGAGCACGACCAGTTCGTCTTCAACCAGATCAAGCGCGAGCTCGCCGCCGGCGACGCCTCCGGCGACGGCGTGCGGATCAGGTTCATCGACACGGCGGCGGTGAGCGGGTTCTGCCAGCTGGGGCGAGACATGAACCGGATCGCGACCGTGCACATGACGTGCTGTATCGGGCTGGAGAACAAGCTGCATGATCTGAGGAGGGTGATTGGGGATTGGAGGAGGTATGTGTCGAGGCCGAGGTGGGAGAGGGAGATGGGCAAGATTGGGTGGACGTTCGAGGGAGGGAAATGCATACACTGATGGCTTTGAGATTCGTGCTGATATGATCGAGGTTGGAATGTTGAATGGCACGTACGTGGGAGAATTGGGGGATTTGGGATGGATGGCGTGTTGTGGGGGAGGAGGACGGTGCTGGGAGATCGAAGAAGGAATGAACTAAGAAGCCTCGTCTTGTTGTTCAGTTTCATCGATTTGTTCATATAAGGGACCAGCATGGCAGCAATTATATGTGCAGTACTGCAGACAATTCTTGCTGATACATTAATTGTCGTACTATAGTACTTACACGCTACACAACATTGTTTTTTCACGGCCCAGTTAGATCTGGGGCCGTTCGTTTCAGCATAGGAAAGGATTATTTTGTCTCGTTTTCCGTTAGCATGTTTTCCAAAATGATTATTCGTGTGTTTTTTGCAAACGAAGTCTATATAAAAGTTTCTTTAAAAATTCATACGAATCTATTTTTCTAATTTTCAATAGTTAATTAATCATGTGCTAATGATCTTTCTCGTTTTGTGTGTCCAAAATAATCCATTTTCACCATCTGTTTCAAACTAGGCCTTGGTCTTTATTGAGTTTTTGGCTACTTGCTTTCTTAATCTAAGCTTACAAACATACATATTAGGAAAAAAATATTAATTCAACGTGAAATGGTGTGCCAAACAGTTTCACCCTCCAAGCTTGACACATCTTTATTTGATGCTGGTAGAGTTAACTTCGGTTCTTTCGAGTGATCGGAGGGATGTCACAACTACACTCAAACTCTCGTTGAACTTAAATTCAGATATGTTTTTGAGGTTTTTTATTGTAATTTTTTTAGCTTTGGATTTCAAACTATGAATGATATGGATTTAAAGTTCAGAAATAATTTTCCATCGCTTCATTCAAGTGTGTACAGCTTATCTATAGAAACAAAATGATCATAGCCTCGTTCTAGCATCAATGTAAAAAAAAATCATCACAATGAAGAAGAGAACGAAACTATAGGCGTTGATTGGATGGGCTTTAACTCCAGCCCAATTACTTGTTTGAACTAAACTACTAGCCCATACAGCCATACAACAGGCCTGCTTTAGATTGGACCAAACCGAGGCCCATTCACGAGCGTGGCCCGGATAGACTGAGATTCATCCTAACAAAGTACTAACAAGGCCTGTGAATGGGCCGGAATCTCGAGAAAAAGTGCCCAGCAACTAGTTACATTCATACAGCCACAGGCGAGTGGCGACGGACACCTGGTATTCGTAACCGTCACTGAAAGGCGTAATCCTAAAATACGTGTATCCAGCGGGAAGACGGGAAAATGGGAGAAACAACCCAAACCCCATTTCCTCCAGTCCAGTCTCCCCAAGCGACTGACCAGATACGGGGAGATCGCCGAGAAATCTCCGATGAGCGGCGGCAGCGGAAGCAGCGTCCGGCGACCGGCAGCCGCGGCGAGGAGCCGGGGGAGCGCCTCCGGCTCGGAGCCGTATGCGCCGGCGGACGCGCGCAGGGCCGCCGCGGCAGCAGCAGCGCGGCGCCGTGGCCGTGGCGGCGGCGACCATGGCCCCCTGCGGCTCATGGAGGTGAGCCCGCGGAACCTACTGCTGCTAGGGATTGGTTCCGTATCCCTCCTCGCCGTCGCCTTCGTGGTGTATACCGGTGTGTGGCACGGGCGGGCGGAAGGGGAGGTGGAGGTCGAGACGCCGCTGCGCAGGGTCGTGCGCTCCGTCACGCCGCTCGACGCGCCCAGGATGATGGATCTGCCTCAGGTGATGTTCCATTAGTTCCTCGCTTTGTTTTTGCTAAGCCTCCGATACTTTGTGAAGTACTACTAGTACTTACTAGCTTTGGATTGCAATATCTCCTTGTGAAGTCTGTTGTGTGACTCTGCTTGATCTGCTGCAGCAGTAGTTGGTTATAAACTCAATTGAACTATGTAGAAATGTTAGGAAATTAAGGGAAGCAACTACCGTTTGTTTGTGAAGCCTTGGTGGATTTGGCGAATGTTGCTTTATGTTTGAACCATATAGTAGAGACGGCTGTTGGTTGTCATAGCCTCATAGGTACAATGAATGTGAATTGTGCTAGGACAGCATTTCGACATTTCGATGGACAAATGCTATATTTTGTAAAATGTACCTAGTTTCTGTTAAATATCTTCATGGCGAGTGTTTGATTTATTGCCCTATAAGATAGCTCTGGTTGATTTATATGTGTAAATCAATGTTATTTCACACTGTTGAGTTTGGATGGTAATTATGGTTAGCTTTCTGATGACCCATAGTTGTCTTGTCTGTTTGCAGTTCCAAGGAGACCACAAGGAAAGCTTGTATTGGGGTACTTACAGGCCAAATGTATATCTTGGAATTCGTGCAAGGTGCTTAACTCTTATGGCATGCTAACTTAAATAATTCAATTCTCTTGGTCCTGCATGGCATGCTGAAGTTCATATCGCTAGCATCATATGATTTAATGGTTTAAACACTTTTAAGGAGTTCTGTCCCCATTTGCTCAGTCCATCTGTGTGGAGAACAGATGTTCTGATGTTTCGTGCACGATTTCTTGAGTGTTATATTGTTTGTCTTTCTGTTGTAGAATTTTGTTACCTAGTAGTTGGAATTCTATTGCTGTATGTTGATGATGTGGCGGCTTTAACATATGAAAACTTCTTCCATTTCTATTTCAGAACCCCGCTGTCGCTAATAGCTGGGCTTATGTGGATTGGTGCAAAGAATGGACAATACTTTCTTCGTCATGTTTGCCAAGATTCTGATGAGCTTAGGTCCTATGGGTGGACAAATCACAATGGAAGGGATTATGGACGCCAAGTGTTGGTTGATCATGGCTTTTCATTGACCACTAGTTTCCTGAAAGAGAAAGGACAGGGTAGTGGCTATGGTGGAGATTGGGCAGTTCGATTGGATGCGAATAGCGAGGGGTAAGTGTATATTTTGTCAGTTGCAAATTTGAAAAAGTTTGAGATGCAAACAATTTAGAAAAGGACAATAAATTTTACCGGACTGGCATTGTCATTGCTTATTCATAAGCCGGGATGATATTAGCTATCCATACTTGCTACCTCTAAAGTTGCCCAAGGAACCAAAAGAAATTTATCCCATGTAGTTACACTTAATTTAGGGCAAGTTTAAGTGAAGACCAAGAAAGCACCACACACCTGTTTTTCTACATCGCCGACGAAGCAGGGAACTCAATCACTATGGGTTCACATGCACCTTCTTCAAAAGGTCATGTTCTTTTGGCATCAGGGTCCCGCGAGGAGATTGGTGATTGGAAAGTCTATTTGAGATCTGAGGTAACATATTTCAGTAAGCTCGCCACATTGTTGCTACTAATATTTAACTTTTCTGTTTTACTTGCTACTGGTTATGGCACTGGAATTCCATACAGCTGATATTAATATTAACAAGCACAGAACTATGTTTCCTTGCAGGACAATTTGGAAATTCACAGAGCTGGATTCAGATCAGTTAGTATGAATAGTCTAAGTGAACAAGTACAGCAAGCCCTTGCGACTAATGTATGTCATAACTCCTTACATTTACTTCTTTCATTGGAAAAGACAAGAGTTACCATTTAGTTACCACTGTGGACCTTTATAGGCAATGCAAAGTGGGAACCTTAACCTTCCAGACATGGCTGAAGATTCTTCAAATGTAATAGTCTATCAGGTACATCAAAGATGAAGAGAAAGCTACTCTATCAATACGACCACACCCCCATTTATTTGCTATACCTATAAAAGGTCAAGATACACCATGACTTAAATAGTGTTTCCTTTTGGCATTGTGATCTGTGTTGTCTCTCATCTTCACAGGTTTCCTTGAAACGTTCTGCCAAAGTCGACATAGTCTTCTTGTCAGGGGCTGCATCAGAAAATCCAATGATTGCAGAACGCATTAACAGGCTGACAGGTGATTTTGCTCATAGCTCATACTGCATGGGGATAGGATATGTGATTCCCTTTTTGTGCCTTGTCATTTTAGGATGCCATAGATACCATGTCATCCATCATTTGGTACGCGTGACCCTTGACTTTTTCTTTTTTCTGCCTTGCATTAGATAGCTGGTTTATCCCCCCTGCATCACTTGTCCTTCTTTTGAACCTGAATTTCAGGAATGTTAAAAGCAATATTATTCATCTTGACTGTCAATTTTATATCACTAATGATGTCAGGTCCTGTTCTGAGCACTCATCTTGAATCAAAACAGAAGGATTTTGAAAAGAAATATGATCAAAATTTCAATGTAAATAATAAGGTGTGTTCTCTTGGATGAGCTCTGTAGTTTTGACAATCTTGTTTCCGCAATCTATACAGTCTCTGCGATTATACAAATTGCTTTTGTGTATTTGCTGGAAGATAAGCAGTGTTACAGGCAACATAATCACAGGAAAGTTTGTAATGGAGCATTAATATTATTTTCTCTGATGCAGATTAATCCCAAAGAATTATCTGTTGGTGTTGCTGCCTTATCAAATCTTCTTGGTGGGATTGGATATTTCTATGGGCAGTCGAGAATTGCACTTCCAAAAGGTTTTACTGTAAGTTTTAGAGTGTTACCTACCTGATAATTAGTTCCTTTTTCGATTGCTTTTGCAACTGAACTTTATGTAGCCATCTGTCCTAGTCTAAGTATTGCTATCCATGTAAAGTTTCTTCTTCTCCTTATTTCTGTGCTATTTCTTTTATAGATCTTCTATAAATCCTAGGTGATTATGCATCACATTCATACAACATCTAATACTCCAAGGGTTTCCTTGCAGCAAAAAAATGGGGATAAATATATCCCATATTGGCCTGCTGCACTATATACAGCTGTGCCCAGTCGCTCTTTCTTCCCGAGGGGATTTCTGTGGGATGAGGGCTTCCATCAGTTAGTCATTTGGTAAGCATTTCATTGGTCTTAATTTGTCGTGCAGGGTTCTGCCATTATATCACGATTTGCAGTATTTTGCTTCTCCACTAGTATTATTATTCTGTTTGTTTAACGCACATCCTTGATGGTGATGTACTGATGTACAGGCGCTGGGATGTGCATATATCAATGGATATAATTGGTCACTGGTTAGATCTAATAAATGCGGATGGATGGATTCCTCGAGAGCAAATATTAGGAGCTGAAGCTTTAAGGTGTTTCCCCTGACAAGCAATAAACCATTGCCATAGATACTGATGAGTTTAGCGTGGCGGTTCTTACATAACTCTTTATTTACGTTGATGCAGTAAAGTTCCTGAGGAATTTGTTCTGCAGTACCCTTCCAATGGAAATCCTCCGACCTTGTTTCTTGCACTGCGTGGTGAGACAATGTTTTCTTCCTTGCTCTTCATTTTCATGACGCATTAGATTCAGTATACAGTAAGTAGTATTGAGAATCAAGGTATCTACTTCTCTGACTTTCTTGGACATGTAGTTTAGTTCTGCATTTATTGATTGTTTAGAATAACAAAAGTAATGAACTATATCTCAGAAATTGAAGTTACACGTTGAAGATCTCTATCGCTATCGCTCTTTCTTCAACACCAAAATGCCATAATACTAGAAGAATGCAGAGAAATAAAGATCACACAAATTTCTGTCTTCAAAGTATTACAAATACATTACTTTCATTGGTTTGGTTCATATGTCTCAAATATATCAAATGAATGCTGAGAAAAAAAATTCACACAGTCTGCGATATGGTTTAGCACCACAATTTTGTTATTGCATGGAAGTATGTCAATTGTTAATTTGTGATCAAGCAACTTATTGAGTTTATATTGTCACCTTTTGGCACAGATTTGGCAAGTGGAATACATGCAAACCAGTTCTCAGATGAGGATTCTGAAAAGATATCCACTTTCCTTGAAAGGGCTTATGTAAGGCTGAATTCTTGGTTTCAGTGGTTCAATACCACACAAGCAGGTGAGTTTTGTAATAACATTGTATGTTCAATACTATTGTTTACGAACTTAGTAACCATTGATTCTTGTATATAACTGAAGATGGAATAGCCTGACTTCTTTTTGGCAAGTATGGAATTTTGTATGGATTGTATCTTCACTTCAATTAAGGCCTGCTATTATGTTAATGTTCAGGAAGCACATGCCTGAACACATGGACATGCTGAACCATTAATATCTTACTCTCCATTACAACAGTGATATTTGAGGATGCACGTAGTCAGTGTATCTATACTCTGAATATTCTGATTGAATATACAAATATGATGTGTACACATTTTTGAATGTTTTGTTTGGACGAAAAAGTACTGTCATACAATATAGTTTTGTCAATTTTTAAATGTATTATCATAGAAGTTAAAGGCCTGTCAGTTCCCAAGGCATCCATTATTTTTAAATGTGATTATGGTATGATTGATTATGAGGGTTACCGTTCTCACTGGACTGTTTTTGTGGATTTTGTTCTGTTATTCTTGTAAGAAATATTTTGGCCGAGGAATCCTTGTGTCTGAGTAGTAATGAGTGCAGCTCACTAATTGTAACCAGCATAATTTCTTGGCCGTTTTGATTTTCATAAATTACTAGTTTTTGCTCAGTTTTAGATGATGCTAGTCACTTAGTCTTCAAATGTTCTTGGAACTATAATTACATATACTTAAGGTGGTGCATACTATGAAACTAATTTTTGATCCTCAACTTATTGAGCTGTAGTTTCACTCCTTGGTTGTTCCAGGGAGAGAGACATATGAACCCAAATTCCTGACTCTTTACAAACTCTAATTCGCAGCCACTCAAGAGCACTTGAGATGTTCAAAGTTCCTTTACAAAAGGGAATTATAACCTTCTGGGTTCTGGCCCTGTGCTAAGTGAAATTTAGCTTAGCGGCATCGCAAGGCATCATTATTGGTCGAATACCATCACAATCGGCAAACTTTTACCACCAACACACATAGCTAGAAATTATGCAAATACTGTTATTTCCTTTTCCATCACCATATTGGTAGTTATGCCAATAAACATTGGGTATATATATTTCTGTTGTCTTGTCAACATTTTATCTTTGGGTTATCCATTCTAGATAGCTTCTTTGACTTTCACAGTTGTTTCTTAGGGAAATATGAAGGCACCTTTTATTGGCATGGAAGAGACAACATGACCACCAGGGAGTTGAATCCGAAGGTTTTTGAACAATTCATAGTCGCTTTCTTTGACACTTATTAATTGAACCCCAAGAATGTTTTTGAGCTTTTGTCATACCCTGACTACAGTTTCTCACTTGTCCTTGATATTGCCTACTACTCTACAGACTTTGACATCTGGTTTGGATGACTATCCACGTGCATCTCATCCTAATGATGAAGAACGCCATGTTGACCTCCGGTGTTGGATGCTTTTAGCTACAAATTGTATGTGCTCAATTGCAGAGTTCCTGAAAACAGATAGTTCTCTTGAGAAGGTACTGTAGGGTGAATGGACTGTGCCTTGCTAGTTGCTTTGTCTCAACCTTTCTCTCTCTCTCTCTCTCTCTCTTTTTGAAAAATCTGTCTCGAACTTATGCAGGATTACCACAAAATGTCAAATCAACTTTCAGATTTTGGGATACTCAACAAGGTATTGCTCTGAGAATTCTGGCAGTTTCTTCTTGTTTTGAGATTTTATCTTTTTTTAGGTCAGACAGATACTTAATCTGCATATCAACTAACAAACAGTTGCAACATTTTGGATATGATCGATGGCATTTGAAACAGTGCTAATAACATTTTGGATACTTTCTTATGTTTTGGTCTTAGTTTTGTTTTGTGATTGGCTTTCTGTCCTGTCCGTGACCATTGAAATATCATAGTTTCCATATAAGTCATAAACATAAGAAATTTCGCATAGATGCATGCTGTGTCAGGAATTCTTACTTCTGATCAAAGATCGTGTAGCAATTAAATGTTCTTATCAACTGCCGCTTATCATTTTATGCCACAGGCAGGGTTTTCAAGGCCATGGGAGTTGCATTTGCATTTGATAATTGTATGCTATATTAATTTGAAAGCATTGCCATTTTACAGATGCACTTGGATGATAAAACCGGTGCCTATTTTGACTATGGTAACCATACAGAAAAGGTTTGTCCTGCAGTTCCTCTCAGACTTGCCACCTGCCTTTCAGACATGCTTAACTTTCAAATTCTGGTGGCAATATTATTCTTACAGGTTCGATTGAGATGGTATGAAATTAGAGACAATGATGTTATGAGACGAGAGCTTTTGCGTGAAACATGGCAACCCCCTCAGCTGCAACTAGTACCTCATGTCGGTTATGTCAGCATGTTCCCTTTCATGATGGGGGCTATTCCACCTGTATGCTCTTGTTTCTCACTTTTTAATAATCCAGTGATGCTCATCCTAAAGTATTAACCACCATTAAACTCTGTTCAGGAATCATGGGTTCTTGAGAAGCAGCTTAATCTTATATCAAATAGCTCTATCCTGTGGACAGATTATGGACTTCGGTCACTTTCCCGAACAAGGTACACCTAAAGATTACTCATTTAACCCGAATTATGGGCAAAATTTCATTTTGACTCCCAGCAACCTGAGTTTTGCTTCAAGATGATTGTGTTGTGAATAAATGGAATATTTGTTTTGTTTATTTGAGAAGTTCAAATTTGTTTTTTTTTTTTNTTCAAATACTCAACTGTTAAGACTTGTCCCGGGGGGATGAAGCGGGTATATATCTGTATTGCCTTGACAACTTTTTTTGGGAGCTGGTTGATGAATTAAAAACAACTTAACAAATTATACATAGCATTATTTATTTGGTCATTCAGTTAATCTGATCTGAAATGTTTGTTGATCCATTCTCCAGTTCAATATACATGAAGCGTAATACTGAGCATGATCCCCCATATTGGAGAGGTGCCATCTGGATAAACATGAACTACATGATTCTTTCAGGACTACACCATTATGCACATGGTAAACTCTATAACAGATGCTGCTAAACAACTAGCTTGTACACTTGTATAAATTTTACTGTTTGCACAATGATGTAATAACATGGTTCTTATCTGAAGAGGATGGTCCATACAAGGACAGGGCAAAGGAATTGTATGATGAGCTAAGGTCAAACCTGATCAGGTATATACATCTCTCTTCTAAGCTGAATAAAATTGGTTAAATTGCAGCCTCTCTTATATATTGCTATTGCTACTTTTGTGCTTCTTATAGGAACATCGTGATGAATTACCATGAAACTGGGTTCTTCTGGGAAAACTATGACCAGACGAACAAAGGAAAGGGTAAGGGTGCGAGGTCGTTTACTGGATGGACTTCACTTCTTGTTCTGATCATGGGGGAGTCCTACCCGACGTTACATAGGTAAGCGAATATACCAAACCGAGAATTGAGAAACAAATCTCGATTTTGATCCAAAAAAATATCGGAAAAGCTTAGTTTGATCATGGGGGTTTTTAACAACCCTTGGAACAATAACAGGTGATTACTCCGTTTAACAGTTTTGAGCCTTCTTGAGACAATAGTTACATAGGTAATAATAACATTTATCCGTGACTCTGTAATTAGTGTATCGAGCAACAGTTTTTCGGGGTTTTGAAATCCCCTTGACTAGTCATACAAAAGATAGGTAATTAAGCTGATTGAACTGTAACATTATCCTGCGCGTTTTTGCTGCATTATGTCGCATTTTGTGTTGAAAGGAAAAAAAAAAAACTTAACCACGGATAAGGGTCAGGGAGCTGTAAGGTCTCCTACGGCTTTATGGAGTAATAGCTCGGCATTACGGGCAGGTTTGGTTTGAGGCCAAAATTTGGCTTTGCCAAAATTTTGGCCACTTAAATAGTATCCTCAACCATTTGGATTTAAGCTAAACTTTGGCATAATATTCTAGCTAAAAGACAAATTATACTCTCACAAAATTAGGCAAGTTATATTTTGGCCTCAAACCAAATACAACTTGGTCTTACCAAAATTTGGCATTACCAAAAATTGGTAAGGCCAACAAAGGTCTCAAACCAAACTGGCCCTACAATTCTTGCATTTACTGAAGTCCGGTCTTTTTTAAGCTAACGGATATTGGAACTGGCACACTTTCCAAACTCCTACACAGCATGATTTATAAAACTTTTTTACTAGAAACATTTTTTTAGAATCATTTTTCAACTTTGTAATATGGGGATATGGCTGGCTGGGCGTTGCAGCCAACAGCGGCAACACCACAACCAGAGCGACAGCAGCGTGTGCAACCTCATTTAATTTATTTCTTGAACAACCTCAAATTTAATTTATCTGTTTATGCTCTCAAATTATTGTTATAAACCGGTCGGGCCCTTTAGAACCAGTAGATTACTAGAGTATCGTCTAGTCGTGGATCCATTAAAACGCCATCTCGAAGTGAACTTCGCTTGCTACATCTGCAAGCATAATAGGCTCACTCCTCTCTAATGCAAGCAAAGTACTACTCCCAGAAGATCATCGTGATCGTACTGCCATAACATCACTAGATCTTCTGACAGCACGTTGCTTTTACTGCCTGCCATAAAAACGGATAAAACATGATCCTTTCCGTCCTAAAATAGCAACCTGACCGAATTAAAGACATTGTTATAACGAATCTAGACATGTTTTTAGTAAAAAAAAAAAATCCTGTACATGGCACATGACATTGTCATTTGTTGTACCGCGTAATGTCTAATTCTTGCTTAGATTTATTGCAAGTAATGTTTAGATTCGTTGCTAAGGAGTACTATTACAGTATACCCAGCGGCCCAGCCTCAATCCCACCCACTCAAATAGCGACATTATCGTAATCAACGGCCAAGATCGTCCAACGCCGCCGCGAGACTAAAAAAAAAAAAACGATACGAGAGGGAGGAGACCCATCTCCATCACACCACACCACACACATGGCGCAAGCTGCTGTTGGTGCGCAACCACCTGTGGTGGTATGGTATTCTCATCTCCACTGATACCACCAGGCTAGACTCTAGAGGAGTCAAGTCGGCTGGCGCCGCCGACTTCGGTCCCCAAATCCTTCTCCGGCGGCGCCATGGCGGCGCCGACCAGCCGGGCGGTGGCAGTGGGAGGAGCGGTGCTGCTGCTCCTCGTCTTCGCCGTCCCGACCACCTTCCTCTACCTCACCTCCGCCCCGGCCGCCGCCGCGTCCCCCAGCGTCCTCCTCAACCTCAAGCCGTTCGCCGCCCGGTGCACTCCCTCCGCCGCCGCCGCCGCCGGCGATCCCCCGCCGCTGCAGGTCTTCATGTACGACCTTCCGCGGCGGTTCAACCTCGGCATGATGGACGCCTCCGGTGGGCACGAATTCCCCGCGTGGCCGCCGTCGGCGGGTGGGATCAGGCGGCAGCACAGCGTGGAGTACTGGATGATGGCGTCGCTGCTGCAGGGCGGAGGCGGAGGAGGGGATTACGGGGTGGGGACGGAGGGGAGGGAGGCGGTGCGGGTGAGGGATCCCGACGCGGCGGAGGTGTTCTTCGTGCCCTTCTTCTCGTCGCTCAGCTTCAATGTGCACGGCCGCAACATGACCGATCCGGACACCGAGGCCGACCGCCTCCTCCAGGTGCAGTGAAATCCCACACTTTTCCCTTCCAATTCAGCTGGTAATTCTGTTGCAGTTGCATATTAGCTCGGATGAGATGGAGACAACTCTTGTGGAAGGATGTGCAGAGTCATGCCTGTGCAAAATTGTGCGTTGTTCTGTCATGTCTGCTTTTTGGGGGAGTTATTTCGGTTTACAATGTGGGGAGAATTTGCAGAAAGCAGTCAAATTTACCTCGAACTACACTACAGCTCTCACTAGGACAGACGAATTATACCCGAAAAATATCAAGTAGTAATCGTTAAATAGAGATGAGCAGTAGCTCACCAAAGATGACATGCGGATGTGAAAGAATGTCTAGTTCTGGAAAAATGCTCTCATTAGTTGGTGTTACGTTGCCATCAACATCACCATTAGCAACAATTGTTTCCTCAAATTCTTATAAACCACACAGCAAAATGTCATGCTCAATTCCTTAATTCTTGAATGGTTGACAATTAGCTACCCTGAGTTATGGACTTATGGTGGGATCAGGAATTTGGTTGTTTTATGCATGATGCTCATTATGGCGAATTGATAGGCTTTGATCACCTCTTAAGACTTTCCATGTTGTTGGCATGTACTGTAAAGTATGCTTCCCTAGTACTGTCAATGTGCTCTATTTATATTTAAACTAATTTCTTAGTCTCGTAATTACACTGGTTTATTTTAGTTTATTTTCTTGTAGGTTGAGCTGATGGAGATTTTATGGAAGTCTAAATATTGGCAACGATCTGCGGGTCGTGACCATGTGATTCCCATGCATCACCCAAATGCTTTTAGGTTTTTGCGTGATATGGTGAATGCATCTATTCTTATAGTTGCAGACTTTGGAAGATACACAAAAGAATTGGCTTCCTTGAGGAAAGATGTTGTAGCTCCATATGTGCATGTTGTAGATTCCTTCCTTGATGATGATCCACCTGATCCATTTGAAGCTCGTCCTACGCTGCTTTTCTTTCGAGGGCGTACAGTCAGGAAAGATGTATGTAATTTACTAATATTCCCTTCTCTGTGATCTATTATAATTTGCTTATTTCTGTTTCTGTTGGAACTGTTTTCAGCATAAATAAATACCTAACTTTTGTGTTTCAAGAATATGACATATTTGGGCTCGTTCTTTTCAGGAAGGGAAGATCCGTGCAAAACTTGCCAAGATACTAAAAGGGAAGGATGGTGTGCGCTTTGAAGATAGCCTTGCCACTGGTGAAGGCATTAAAACAGTAAGGCCTTTGCCATTTACACCTCACCTTTCCTTCTCTTAGATAATGGATTAAAAACCCAGCCTCTACATCCAAAAGGATATGCACAACCAACCAAGTCCATACAAGAACACATAGGTGCCCCCGTTATATGGGTCACACACCAAACATAAAGACTGAAGATATCAACATAAGTTCAATCCATCAAGCTAACACACAAGAAAATAACCTAAGCTTCAATTCTCTTTGTGAAGTTCCATAAATGTATAATGCCCTTTTCTATGGTTTTAACATGTTGAGGTGATCTTATGTCTTTCCTGTTGAATGTTCTTGATAAGAGGAGATGACATATTGACACATAAAAATTGTTAACTCCTAACAGTCTACGGAAGGCATGCGGACATCAAAGTTTTGTCTCCATCCTGCTGGGGATACTCCTTCCTCGTGCCGACTGTTTGATGCCATTATCAGTCATTGTGTTCCTGTGATTGTCAGCAGTCGGATTGAGCTCCCTTTCGAAGATGAGATCGATTACAGTGAGTTCTCCCTTTTCTTCTCAGTTGAAGAAGCTCTAAGACCTGATTATTTGCTGAACCAACTCAGACAGATCCCAAAAACGAAGTGGGTTGAAATGTGGTCAAAGCTAAAAAATGTCTCTCATCACTATGAATTCCAGAATCCCCCCAAGAAGGGTGATGCTGTGAACATGATATGGAGGCAGGTGAGACACAAAATCCCTGCAGTTAATCTTGCAATTCACAGGAATAGGAGATTGAAAATTCCAGACTGGTGGGGATGAACCTTGGTGAATTGTGTGTATATTATCATATCGACAGCTGAAGTGACATTATTTGGGATGTATGATGAAGTCATGCTGGCCATTCCTTGTGCACCAAGGGCTCATCATACGCAAAATGGGCCTGAATCTCATTCCACGCAGGTTTACTGACACGCACTAACATTTTTGCCCCCCTTTTGTGTTTTTTTTAACATCCTAACTGTTTTTTCCTCTGATTTTACGATATAGTGGAAACAAATAAGTTGTATTGATGTTATAGGGCAGATTTTCACCTGACAATACAAAAACACAAGCATATGTACTACATATCGGATGTTGAAATGTGTTCCCATTAGATACCACTCCTCTCTGTAATCGATACTGTTGTGTCCTTTCAAGTTTTTCTTGGAAATTTCATTGTATATATGTTTCGTTTGATAGCTTGATCACTTTGCCAGTTTTCAACTTCTGATGGAAACTTCCTGAGGAAAGTTCTGATGGAACTTTCTTCAGGTTGTTGGGGGTCCTGTTTGTGTTTAAACAAACTTAACTGTCAGATCTGAACCTGATGTGTTCATTTTATTAGTTTAAAGGATGGGTAAAGGTTGTTGACAAAAATCGGATTAAAGGAACGTTCCTCCCATTCCACCCGAGTCAGATCAGGATCATCCTTGTTCATCTGCCTATCACATGCACTGACTTGCTGGCACATACCTATTATTTTTTAACACACATTATAAGTCATTAATCTACTGCAATATTTTTTAACAACATTACCTAATACTTGTTCTTTGTACTCATCATGTGTAAAATTTAAAGGGGAATATTTAGATCATTTCACTACCAGTAGACACCACCTCAGAAGTTACCAATACCTGTAACTTGTGCAGATTATACCAGAAGCTTTTTTATAAGTACTAAAGTCTTTGCTGTCCCAGTTTCTTGCGGTTTTGAGCAAATAAAGATATGGAAAAGCATGAAAGGTTGTGACCGAAAAGATGATCCCAACAAACCACTGACTTTTGCTGCTGTGTCTCTGTGCATTGCTTGGTTGACCATCAAGAAGAACAGCAGATACCATTTGCCACATCACAGCTAGTATGTAACAATTTCAGATTCCAACACTCCAGCTTTGCTGATGAGTATCATCAGTACAGATAATGCAAATCCAAGCATGTACGAGATATATTAATATTAATTATACATGATCAAACGAGGTGGTACAAGCCTGACATGAGCGTGACATTGCCTGAATGGCTGTATTAGAGTTGCTGATTATATCATCATATGCAATTGCTGGAATCCATGCAGAACAAGACAGCACAGCAAGCACTCTCCTGTCATCTCTTTCAAGCAACTGGTGGTTGGCTCTTTTGATCCCTTTTTAGGGAATAATGTGTAGAGATTAGTCCATCCAAAGGACAAACGAACAATACGAGCACGAGGCCATGTGCCTGCCTTCCAAATTTTTTGTTGGATTGGTGCAAGCCAACATAATGGCATCAACATAAATTCAAACCAGTGACCATCTCCTATTTTAGTTTAGTTTTAATCCTAATACTGACTTGGAAGAATATCCCCTTACCAAAAGAAAATCTAAGCAATCGCAACAAGAAAACAACCGGAGAGACGAGCAGAACGGCTGTATCGCATTTATCGGTACAGCGACGGGAGCCGCTTGGTTATTCCATTTGGACTTGTTGAGCCGGTATGGAAGTGCTCGACAAACCGGTCAAGTTGTAAAAACATTCTGAAATTGAAATTTTCGGCTAAATTTGTTCAAAGTGAGTGATTATTGCGGTTTTTGACAATTTTGCTGGGAGTGGGAGGAAAATGTCCCGTCGAGTTAAAATTCTAGATTTTGCATATCACTATGATACAACTTTTCGTTAATCTCAAGATATATTGGTCTAGTCTTTTAAAACGTTTATAAAAAAGGTTCGAGACGACGAGTATTTGGAGGTGTTCGTAGGAAATGTAAGGTGGGTGAGCGTGCGTTACATGTGCTTCGATAAAAGAAAAATGAAATTCGTACTGGCAGATTATGTTCGAGTGATCTTGATCATCATCCCCTTTTTGTATTTGTACGAGGGAGTGGAGACTGGAGAGCCGGCCGAGCAAATCCGGACCGTCCGATAAAGCGAGGATCAGTGCGATAATTAACACATAATCAAAATCACAAAACCACCTATCGAACCATTCAAACCCACCCACCCAGCTCAGCTCAGCTTCAGCTCGAATCCATTTCGTCTCTTCTTCCTTCTCTTCCTCTTCCTCTTCCTCTTCCTCTTCACCGCCGCACCAACTCATCGCCGTTGCTCTCGATCCCAATTGGCGGCGGCGGCGGAGGAGGAGGAGAAGCAGCAGCAGCAGGATGGCGGCGGCGCCGCCTCCGGGCGGGCAGGAGAAGGTGATCGCGGCGGCGCAGCACATCGTCAAGTCGCTCGCCAACTCGAAGAACGCCGCCGACGACATGATCCGCATCCTCTCCGGCTTCGACGACCGCCTCTCCCTCATGCCCGACCTCTTCCCCCCTCCTCCTCCTCCTCCCCCTTCCATCCCCTCCCCCGCCGTCGTCGCGGAAGAGGAGGATGACGCGGATGCTGATGACGCGCGGCGGCAGGAGGTGGACGCGGAGGTGGAGGCGGCGGCGAGGTTGGTGGAGCACTGGGATTCGGGGGTTGGGGATGGGATGGTGTTCGATTCGGCGGAGGACGCGGGGAATTACCTCGCCGCGGCGGGGTGCCTGGTGGGGGCGGAAGGGGCGAGGGCGGAGGCGGCGATGCAGGCGGCCATGGCGAGGCTTGAGGACGAATTCCGCCACCTGCTGATCCGCGGCATGTCGCCGCTCGCCGGGGAGGATCTCCACGCCTCCCTCCTCCGCCGCCTCTCCCTCTCCGTCCCCTCCTTCGCCTCCTCCGCCTCTGACCTAGATTGCCCCTCCTTCGCCAACCACACCGCCGCCGCCGGCGAGGGGGATGACGGGAGGAATTCGGTCTCCGACGAGGAGATCTCCCCCTATTTGATCGCCCCGGACACCGTCGGGGATCTCAGGGACATCGCTGACGTCATGCTGAGGGCGGGGTACGCGCCGGAATTGTGCCAGGTGTACGGCGAGGTGCGGCGCGACACGCTGATGGAGTGCCTCGCCGTGCTAGGGGTGGACAAGATGAGCTTAGAGGAGGTGCAGCGTGTGGAGTGGGGGGTGCTGGATGGGAAGATGAAGAAGTGGATCCAGGCGCTCAAGGTCGTCGTCAGGGGGCTCCTCGCCGAGGAGCGTCGCATCTGTGGCCAGATCTTTGCTGCCGATGCCGAGGCCGAGGAGGATTGCTTCACTGAGGCAGCTAAAGGGTGTGTCCTGCAGCTGCTCAACTTTGGTGATGCAATTGCCATTGGGAAGAGATCGTCCGAGAAGCTGTTCCGCATTCTCGGTATGTATGAGGCGCTGGATGAGGTGTTGCCGGAGCTCGAGGGATTGTTCTCCGGTGATGCAAGGGAATTCATCAAGGAGGAGGCCGAGGGGATACTCGTGAGGCTTGGGGATGCTGTGCGTGGCACGGTTGCGGAGTTTGCGAATGCGATTCAGGGGGAGACGTCGCGGAGACCGCTGCCTGGTGGGGAGATTCACCCACTTACGCGGTATGTCATGAACTATGTCCGGCTGCTTGCAGATTACAGCCGATTGCTGAATCAACTTCTTGAGGACTGGGATACTGAGCTAGAGAATGGGGGTGACAATGTGAATATGACTCCATTGGGGCACTGTGTGCTCATACTGATCACACATCTACAGGCCAAGATTGAGGAGAAATCAAAGCTGTATGAGGATGAGGCGCTGCAGAACATATTTTTGATGAACAATCTGCTGTACATTGTACAGAAGGTGAAGGATTCGGAGCTGAAGACCTTGCTTGGAGATAATTGGATCCGCCAGCGTCGTGGTCAGATAAGACGGTACTCTACTGGGTACCTTAGGTCCTCATGGACGAGGGTATTAGCTTGTCTGAGAGATGATGGATTGCCACAGACAATGGGTTCATCAAGCGCACTCAAGGCTTCACTCAAGGAAAGGTTCAAGAACTTTAACTTGACATTCGAGGAGTTATACAAGACACAGACAACATGGAGGGTTGTGGATCCTCAATTAAGAGAGGAGTTGAAAATTTCCATCTCAGAGAAAGTCCTTCCAGCATACCGTTCTTTTGTTGGAAGGTTCCGAGGTCAGCTAGAGGGGGGAAGGAATTCAGCAAGGTATATCAAGTACAACCCTGAAGATTTGGAGAATCATGTCTCAGATTTTTTTGAAGGCAAAAGACCAAATGCGTGATCAATTAATCATGTTTGATGGCTAAGGTGAGTGCTAAATCCCTGACTGCACTTCCATAGAGTTTACATAGATTACTACAAAGTTTTGCAGTCAACATCTTTTTGCTTGTACGTGGTTAATCTGGGAGTAATTTAGCAAGAACGTAACGATGCCTTGCACATCAAATTAGCCTATAGCTTTAAATGTCTAATGAGATCATGTCCTTGTATTATCTTGCTTAGTGCTAATGATAGGACTACATGCATATGTGTTACCTTATCACTTTAGAAGTGGTTAATTAAGCAATGGTCTGTAGAACTCTTGAGTTACTGACTGATGGACTTTGATGTCTCAAGTGATCCATGGTTTGTTATGCTTCTTAACCTGCAACCTTTGTTTATATAACTGTATATCCATCATAAAAGTATTAAAATTTGCTCTTAAACAACATTTTTGAACCTATAGTATGAATTTCATATATGGCCCCTCATTTCAATTCTCTTGCTTCTGGAAGGCCACATATCTTGTCTGAACCATATACATTTCGTGGGGGATATGGTTTAATTTGAGAACCAGAGTTTTTAAGATATCTAGCACTGTGTATTGGCTTTAACGTTATTGTCTTTTATAAGTAGGCAAATTATTGATAAGTTTATAGTGGCGGGAAGAAAACTCTTCCAAATTTGGTAGTTTTACTTGCCAATTTGTTGACGAAGAATCTTTTATAGGCATGGTTTTAGTCTTCAAATAAATGCTCACCAACCTGATCATTTTTCTGTTTAGGGAAGGTCATAACAATGATTTCAGTTACAACTCCCTCTTGAATTTCATTGGTGACACTATATTGGTAGCTTGACCTGCCAAGACCGTTCGATAATCTGGAGGTGGGGAGATAAAATCAGTTTTGCCTGAAGGAGCAGAAATATTGTGAAGTGCAAGCAAACATAATTTTTGGGAATTATGAATCAGTTGGAATCAGATTGATTGATCTGTCAAGGTGCTGACTATACGAAGGCTCGACATGGAATTTAGGAACACTGGACACTGCCATGAGCTGTGTAACTGTAATTCTTACATTTTTGTCATTTTTTGTTGATTGTAAAATCTCGTTACTTGTTTGACATGAAAAGAATGATTGGCGCTTGTCATATTTATGTACAATTTATACCAGTAGTTATATCTATTGTAGCCATTTGTTATGTGCAGTTTAGTTTGTTGCTGAAAAAAAAAATGATCGCAACATTGCTCCTACCATCCTGTATTTATCAATGAGTCAATCTATGATCATGAAGTGGTGTTGCAATTTCATTCTAACAGCTATGCATTGTGTTGGCATCTTGTCTATTGTTGTCCTCATAATACAAATGGGCAGGAAATCTTCTGGTATTGCATTGGTCACATACTCACATTCCAGAATAGAGCCTTAGTGTTCCACATCTGGAAGCATTATGGATTTATGATAAGCTAGCTATGCACAAGTCAGTTGTGGCACAAAATGATTACCAGAATGGTTCGAAAAGCACCGAATACTGCACAAAAGAAATGGATCGAAAAAATGAATATGTATAGTGAAGAAACCTGATTTGGACTAACACAAATATTTTGGTTTTCAGACTCTGCTGTTCTGAGGTAGAGGGAAAACACCATTGAAGAAGTCCCCAAAGTAGCCAGGCGGCTCGTAGACCAGCTTGGCGATTATGTCTCTGAGCGTGATGAGCCCGTCCAGGTTCTCTTGATCATCCACGACGTAAATCCTCTGCCTCTTCTCTGCATCCAGCTTCAAGATGATCCCCTTGATACTCTCCTCCTTCTTGCAGGTGACGATGTTCATCTGCCTCTCGCCTGAGCTCTGCCTCGCACTGGCAATGAAGTCTTGAGCCGTCAGCGTCCTGCAATATCCAGTAAACACATTTGAGAAATTCCATTCTTTTTTAATATGATCATCAATCTCAACCATTGATTTATAAATTCTACGACCAGTATTTGAAGTGGTAGTATAGATAAATATCATTCATTGGATTAGAAAAAGGCAAACATATAGATTTATTCAACTATCAGTGAAAAACATTTGAGAATTCTGAACCATGAAACATCTGAGGAGTTTGATTCTTTTGAAATCTGAGCATGCAAATGTTTGAGGAGTTTGGTTATGACCTGTAATCTCTGTTACCATCTGATGTAGCAAGAAGATGCTTGACATCCTTGATCATGATGCTACCAATGGGCCTCCCAGAATGATCAACAACAGGGATGCCACCAACACCACGCCTGCGCATGAGCCGGAACGCCTTGAGCGCCGGCTCGTCATGCCTCACCTTGACGAGGCGGCTGGGCCGGATCATGGGGAGGCCCAGGTCGGTGAGCGACTTGGCGCCCCAGTCCTCGAACCAGTGGAGGCCCGCGCACTCGGCGAGCATGTGCACCACCGCGGCTTGCGTCACCACGTTGCTGATCGTGCCCTCGCCGATGTCCACGACGGGGAGGCTCTTCATCCGGTATTTTGATAGGAGGAGAAGCATTGTGAGGAATGTGTCTGAGCTTTGCAGTGCTAGGAATGGGGCCCAACGGAATGACCCCGAGATGTCCTTCACCTGATGAAAACGGTATGGAAATTTCAGACCCTATCGATATCGTTTCTCGAAGAAATTATAATGATGATACTGTTTCAATTATAATTTAAAATTTTTATTACCTCCATCATGTACTATATTTTGAGATGGATGGAGTTTTCTTTTTCCCTAATTTTTGTTAGCATCTTGTCATCATCAACCAAATTTCTATTAAACGCACAAGCGCCAATGGTGGTGCATGCCTGGTGGTGAAACTTCCTCCCTTTTAAACTATTTGAAAGCTTGATTTTTTTAATTGAAAATTTGAATCTCTTTTCAATTTGAAAGTTTGATCTCTAAATCACTTGGAAGATTGATTTTCTTCTATTTGAATCTCCTTTTGTTTTTCATTTGAATGTTTTCTATTTTATTTTGAAGTTTGATTTGTTTTAAAAAGAAAGATTTATTTGGCGAAATTGATTGCTGGCAGCAATTGGTGAAACTCATTAATCGGTTAAATTCGTAAATATGAAAATTTTACGACTGTACCACAATCACATAGAAAAGATATCGTTTTCCGGCCGTTTTCATCCCTGACCTTGGTCTTGTTGAAGAGGTCGGACGACGGTAGCGCCCCAAACGCCTCAGCGACGGCGGCGCTCTCCGTCAACGACGACGACTTATTAACGCCAGTCGCGGCCGCCGCCGCTGCGCCCTCCTCAAGCGCGACGGTGCCGAGCTTCGCGGCGAGCTCGTCGGCGCCGAGGGAGGCAACGGCGGAAGCAGCAGCCGATGCTTCAGACTGGTGGAGGAGCCAGACGGCGATTCCGGCGAACTCAACAACACCGATATACCTGTCGATCCAGCTCGAGTCGTCCGGCGCGTCGACGTTGCGGACGGGGGCGGTGAGGATGCGGTGGCGGGAAAGGATCTCCACGGCCTCGGCGAGCGTCGCGTCGGAGGGGATCTCGACGACGTGCGCTCCGGCGAACGTGTGCGGGAACGACGCGACGGGTATGGCGTCGAAGCAGCTGTTCAGCCGGTCGCGGCGGCTCATCTCGCCGGCGCCGGCGGCGGCGTGGTCGAGGCTGTCCCAGATGTCCTCCACCCGCATCCCGATCTCCGCCTCCGGGCTCCACCTCGCGCTCCCCAGCGGGCTCTCCTCCGCCGCCCGCCATTGATGCTGATGAGATTGCTGCTCGTTTTCCTCCTTCGTCCTCACGTCCCTCCTCGCCTGCATTGCTGATGATGCCGATCGATTGGCCGATTTGGGTGAGTGATTTGTGCTAAATCGATCTCCAATTTGGGATTCCTTTTTGTGGTGGTGGTTTCAGATATGTGTGGCCTTTCTTCTCCGATGGTTTCGCGCCCCGGGATTTGAGCTGCTTCTCTCGCAGTCGCAGCGGAGACCAAGACGAAGGGGATTTAATTCCAAATGGGCTCAATTCAGCAGATGGGCCTGGGCCGGGAGATATTTTTCTCTCTCTCCCGTGGCCCCTTTCACAAGCCATACTTACGTGTGGGACTCCCGTTCGTTTACGTCACACTGACAGGTGGGACCGGATTGACACGGGCCCACATGGCAGCGTCTCCGCTTCCGCGGTGCGATCGGCCTACAAGGTCACCATACCTAACCCTCTTCGTCCTCCTCGAGCCGTCCGTCCTCTCTCCCTCCCCAAATCGAAGCGGAGGCCTAAAACCCTAACCCCCAAATCGAGGCACATCGGAAGCCGCCGCCGCCGTCGCCGCCATGGACATGGGAGCGATGAGCGATCCGGAGAGGATGTTCTTCTTCGACCTGGCTTGCCAGAACGCCAAGGTCACCTACGAACAGAACCCGCTCGATGCCGACGTACGTACGCGAATCCCTTCCTCCCCTCCCTTGCTGGTTCGGTTCTAATTGGATGCGATGAGATGCGGCGCGATCCGATCTGATGGTGGTTTGTTTTTGTCGCAGAATCTCACGCGGTGGGGCGGCGCGCTGCTCGAGCTTTCGCAGATGCGGAACGGGCCCGAGAGCCTCAAGTGCCTCGAAGGTATATCCGTAGATCTAGAAACCTCCTTGTTTGTGTGGATTGTTAGGTGATTTGGCCTACTTGCTTGTAGAGATGTTGGAGTAGATGCTTCCCTAGGGGCTATCCCAACCATTGGGATTGAGATTTGTGTGTGTTTTCAGCATTACTTCATTAAGTGGTTCTGAATGTGACAAATTTGTGCCTATCGTGTTATACCAGTCAAGCTAATGCTTAGCAATAAGACAGACTTTTGTTCTCTTGAAAATTGTTGGGTTGTTTGCTAAAAATAAGAACTGCAATGTTCAAGGAAAAGTTGTGATGCTGTTTTACTAACAATCAGATAAGGATAAACTCTTGCTTGTATGCAACTGGAAGGTAATCACAACTTGTTCTGCCCACTCTAGTGAGTGCGTGATTATTCTACCCACGGTTATGCCCATCGTTTCAGTACCGAACATTTAGGGAGCTTCCTAGTTACAAATGTAGTTGTATGGATTTTAGGAACTGCTGGTGTTTCTTGATGGTGCTTATGTATCCATGCATCTTTGGACAGCTTTGCTTGTTTTATGCATTGTGATAAAAGACAGGGCAAAGTTAGTCCTTCACCTGATTAAAGACAGGATAGTTTGTACCAAGCCTACCGACATAATTTTATCAAGTTTCATGTAAAATGCTAGGAGATGTTGGTTTTCTTGATGTTTTTTTGCTTGATTTTTTCGTTAAGTGAAGACTCATGCTGTTACATTTGTAACTAGGAAGTAGTTACAGGAATGGAAAGCAATTGATAGCCCTTTTGCAGTCTAGTTTGGTCAATTGAAGCAACAATATTAAAGCTTGGTCACATAAAATGCATGTGTTTTGAGTTTGTTGTGCATGTCTTTATGTATCTTGATGTCTATAGAAGTTCCTCAGTATGTTCAAAATTGAAGTATACTGATCGATTTGATTCTATTAATAGATGCGGAATCCAAGCTGGAGGAAGCATTGAAAATTGATCCCATGAAGGCGGATGCGCTTTGGTGCTTGGGGAATGCCCAGACCTCTCATGGATTCTTCACTTCAGACACTGTCAAGGCTAATGAGTTCTTTGATAAGGCAACCCAGTGTTTCCAGAAGGCTTGTGATGTGGTATGTGTAGAGTTTGCTCCTGCAAACATATTTTTCTTGTTCGACGATGAAGGCTGGCCTACAGTCCTGAGTTTGTGTGGACTAAAACGGCACATAAGCCTCTTGATGTTCTTTTCCTGTAAAAAGAAGTGCCTGTTGTGGGCCTCTTTTTTATCTGGGATTAATCTGCAGTCAAATGTTTTTGTAGGAACCTGCGAATGATCTTTACAGGAAATCGCTGGATTTGTCATCCAAGGTGCTGAATGTTCTCGTTATGTTTAAGGATTATTATTTATGCAATCTTTGTTACAAACTTACATTATGATGCTACCATGGGTAGTGCACTACAAATAAAGCATGTGAGGTCTCAAGGTTCAAATTCTAACACAGTACATGAGCCCCCTTTTCGTTAAGAACTTAGCCTTACAATTACTGCTGATTGTAATCCTAGCAGCTTCTTTTGCTCTTTCCAGTCACAACAGATTGACGCCTTAGAATACATGCAGATGTTCTGTTAAGAAATGCTTGTAACATTTACATTATTTTTGTTTGAAATAATCACAGGCGCCAGAACTGCATTTGGAGATTCATAGGCAAATGGCATCTCAGGCTTCACAAGCTGCATCCTCGACCTCAAATGCAAGGGTATTCTGTTTTAACATTGCAGAACTGTACTTTCTTCTTCTTCTTTTGCCTGTCAGAAATCAGAATGACACAGGCAGTCTATTTTTCTTTCCAAAATTTATAGAAATCAGAACTATATTTTATATTTTTACGCCTACATTAAAATCTTGCATCATCTTCTTAATAAGCGGTTATCAGTTGATAAATTAGTAAATTATCAATGCCTAACTTGCATGTTTTGGGTTAGATGCATTGTCGTGTTGCTCTTTAGTTGTCAGTATTGGCTGGTGATTTTTTACTGTGCATATTGGCTTTGTTACTATTTCTCAGATAACAGAGATAGTTGTCAGTATTGCGCAAAATAGAACAGTCCACTCCACATACATTTTTTATCTAAGATATATTATGGGTTGTATGCACCGGTAGAATTGGGGCAGTACAGATTGATCTGGTACCTCATTACTGATTGAGTTATTCAGCCAATTGATGTGCAAGGTTCTTTTAACTCTTCAATATCTCTGTTGTTAGTTGTTACTTGCCCCTTTTGTCCTATGCATGTCATGTTGTCATTTGCTAGAAAACTAGTCACTTGGATCGAACCTGACAATCTAGAACAAATAGTAGTTTGCTCGAAGCTTTGTGCATGTATTACAAGCTTTTTTCAGTTTAGCCATTTTTAATACACATGTTCTTCCATTATCCCAGTAATATGATCTTATTATGCCCTACATCAGTTTTATTATACTCATCCTAAAAGACGTGGTTTGGTTTTGGTATAATTTTTACTTGGTATATTTTAAAATACATGTAGACAATGATCCAATGATTTACAGCCCTGCAAAGACTACAATGACCCAATTCAATATTGTAATTCTGAAATCCTTCGGGTGTACGATTATATTTTCTCATTGAAACTGCTAGCCGACTTTGATTTTCACGTTATTCTTTAGCATGCAATGTACTTTTGCCTGATACCCTACCTTTCCCTTATCCAAACTGATACATTGTGGTTTTGCAGCAATCAAGGAAGAAGAAGAAGGATAGTGACTTCTGGTATGATGTATTTGGTTGGGTGATTCTTGGCGCTGGTGTGGTTGCCTTGATAGGTCTTGCCAAATCTAATGCCCCTCCACAACCTCCGCAACCTCCTAGGTGAGGTTGGTCGTCTTCCAACACTACCTGCAGAAGGCAGCATGCCTATGTTTAGGTGCCTCAGACTTGCAATCTTGCTAGTAGCTAGTTAATCATGCAGAGGAACTGGTGTTTCCATGTTACAGTTTGGTCAGATTTTCAACGTCTGATATCCTTTTGCAACTTTGATGAGGTTTAGATGAGTCATAAATCTACACTTATTGATACTTTCTTGATAATCCCGGTATTGTTTTGAGGCAACACCTATTAATATGTTTTGATCGTTTCATCAATCTTATCTGCATCATATATACTGCCAGCCAGTGCATCCTTTCTACTGTTGTCTGAATCCCATACTTGTCAACACTTCTGTTTGCTCGTGATTCTGTTGGGAACATCGTTTTTCCTTAAATCGACCTGTGGGTATGAATACCCTGCCTATTTGTAATTCCGTTTCCCTTGAATTCTTCATTATGTTTTGATATGTGCGATCTATTAATCTATTATCATGTCATCTCTTTGGAAGTTTGTCGGAATCCTGTTGGCACTTGGCACGCACGCATATAGGGCAGCCATCTTACCTGCCCTCCAAAAAGCGTTCGTTGCCAGGATCTACTCTGGTATACCTAGCGTGCCTCACAGCTGCCTCCTGAGCACTGGGTTAACTTTGGTCCCTGCTTGTTGGTATTCTCCTATGCTTGATGCCTCCATGGATGGAACATGTAAAATCATCAGCCTTCTCTTGCAAGCAAAAGTTATTGGCCAATCTTTGGGAGGACGAACTGAACCTCAGTTTGAATACCAAAAAATTCTAGATTTGAATACCAAAAATTCAGAATTGATTTTGCAGGAAGGTTAGCACATCAGTCAACTGTTCCGTGGATCTACAACGCCATTTCTTGTGAGGAAACAGAAAACATTGGCCAGCAGCTGCTAGTGCAGGTGCTGCAGGCTGAGATTGCAAGGTGATTGGCCTAAACCGGTTGCTTGCATTTGCATCTGAAAACCCCGTCCACCAGACCACCACGTAGAAGAAAGAACAAGGCAGGCAGCAGTAATAGCAGCAGTACGTTGTGTTCCGACTTTGTGCGTTTCCTGCGAGATGAAGAAAAGCTCCATGTATAGTCCAATCCATCATGGATCCCCGTCTCTGGGCCCGTGTCACGCACATTTTCTTGTGTTGTGAACTACATCTGTGGTGATCATGGGATGGCACTTGGGTAGTATATTGAACTAGAAAATATCCCATTCATCCTAAGATTGCTATATCTTAAGACGATGAGAGCAGTTATCTACTTTCTTTGTCCCCAAAAAAAATGCAATTATGGGTTTAAATCTGGATATACAATTACATTTTTTGGGATGGAGGGAGTATAGTCGATCGTGTTTTTACATTATAAATATGTGGTCCACTTCGCGGTCTTACATAGTTTATTGGAGTCTGGATTGTAGCCAACTGTAAATTTGCAGCCTATTTTCATCCTCTCCTCCAATTCATATATCTTCTTCACTACATCTTCTTCACTACGTTTGATTATAGTTGGTTTATAACATGCTATTGTATCTGCTCTAAAAGTGGGATTAATTTCTTCAAATAAAATGCATTCAGGCTATGACTTCATACATTCTAGTATAATGAAACTGTACCTAGTCTCTTTAGATCATCCCAAATGCCTGTATTCTTAGACGAAGATAGTAACTGCCAGGCGGTCTCCTCCCTCCTCCCTCCATGATTCGCTCACATTGCACGCAACGCGACGGCAAGTGAGTGAGTTGAGTTTGCTGGGTTCTTGAGGACAAAATTGGTTTAGGGGGAAGAAGGTGTAGCAGCTAGCTGACGCCGGTGTGGGGAACACGGAGACGGATGGCCTTTTCTCCCTTCCTTGTTCCTCACGCCTCTGTCAGCGTCTGAGCTAGCTGCTACAGGAGTCGCCGCTCCGGCCGGCCGGCTGGCCCTGCACTGACAATGGTCGTCATTACCCCATCGATCGATCGATCGCCGTCCATCCCCTCCTCCCGTGTCGCCCTCATTCTTGAGTAACTTGGAAGCCTTCTCCCTTGTTCACTCGTCTAAATGCAACACACAGTTAAAGAATCAGCTCAGTTCCTGTGAGAATGACAATATTTACATGATGTGAACTTGTTATGTTTGGATGGAAACCATTCATGAGTGAGAAAAATAGTTTATTAAAGTTTATGACACCGTATAGCCTTGAGTCTGATCAAGATTTTCACATCTAGTAGTACATTTGCACCGATTGTGTTTCATGGCAAAATACTTGCTATGTTTTTGTAAATCTCCAAATACTATAGATAGTACGTAATATGTTTTGTGTTTATGATGCAATACACTTCTGTAATATGTTTTGTTATATATTTTAATTTTTTAAAAAAGGAGGTTTTATAGTTTGTGTTTAAGATGCAATATACACTTCGGTGATATGTTTTTCAGTTTTTGATATTTTTTGTTTGGAAGAGAAAAAGATCAAAGTCTGATGTAAATAGTTCCAAGGTCTCTTTCAATTTGCCGGGGGCAACGTACGCTTGTCTCTATGTTGACCCAAAAGTCAACAACCAAAAGCCAAAATGGACATTTGGAATATAACATACAGGACTCTAGCAGAGAGAGTAGTAGAGCGTGGAGACCTAGCTACAAGACGTGCAGGCCGAACGACAGCAATATCTCTCTGTACCTTCATGAACCCTAATTCAAACAATGATGGTACCTAAGTAACCATGGTACATGCAGTGCACCCACAACCAACAGACTCTGTAGCCATACTCACATACATGCATGGCCATGTGTGTATGTGCCAGTCAGCCAGTGTGTTGATGATCTGTGTGTGTGTATGCATCAGCTGGAGTACTGAAGTACTGAACTGATTATTAAGAACATACACTGTACACACATGCAATGTTATTTAAGCTGTGAGATGCCCTGAACCAATCAAATCCAGATGAACAGCAATCTTGTGATCATCAGATATTCAGATCAGCAACCCCATGCATGGATGCATAGTGATAGTGGAGTATTTTATATTGCCTTTGGCTCCCAGCTAATCTAGCCCATATCTGAATGACACACCAGCCATTTCAGGGTTGAAATTAGAACACAGACCACTGTTTGATCCAATCACCAATGGCCTGTGTATCACTATCAGTCATGAGATGTGAAGCTAGCTAGCTGCTCTGCTACTAGTATTTGCTTGCTTGGCTGTGAGGTGGATGAACTTTTCTGTGCAATCATTTGCAGATGGGTAGCTGCTTTGATCATCTCCTTTAATTAGTACAATCTTTGTGCATTTTTGCACTTGTAAGTAAGCAGTTATGGCATGTTGGTGGCCTGGCCAGCATGGGGTGCCCTGCTCCCTTTCTTTGCACACACCCAACACACACCAATACACCATTGCATGCATGCATGCATGCATGCATGCACTTTGGCTGAGTTAGCAAGTAAGCTGATTAATTGGACTCTCAGCAAACAGGTACAGCATGTTCTTGACTTGAGTTTTTGCTTAATTGGGCCCCCCTCATCTATGCATCACAGGACTGAAATTTTTTTCTCAAATTATTAGGTGGTACAAAAGCTCAACCAATCCCTTCTTCTCACCACTTTTGGGCTTGATGCATGTCTGCCTGCTGCCTCACATGCATGCAGGAAGAAGCACCCCCATGCATTTTAATTTGGTTACCTACGTAGAGCTTTCTGGATTTCTATAGCTTTTGGGTTTTGATCAGTATATGAGATAACAAAGTCAAATCCAGTTGATTATCAGACAATTTGCCCACAACTAGAGTTGTTTCATAATTCATAAGACACAAAGAATAAACCTACTTCAACTTTTCTTGTCCTCAATTAACTTGACATGTATGTTTTGTTTCCTTCTGAGAATTAAAATTAAGCAGTGGCATTAATTAGGCGAGAAATGTTAGCCCAAGAAAACAAAAAACTTATCTGCAGATAGCAGGACCCATAATAATCAGCTCGCTAAAACGTCGTCCAATTTAACACCAAACAGTAGTACCCTTAAAACAGGCCAGCTCGTGATGGTGAAGTGGCCGGTTTCGTGCGTTCTAATCCAACCCTAGCTTGGAGTTTTCATGCCACGCTACACATGCATTACTTACATGCAGTGGCCCCAGTGGCCCCAATCTCATGTGGTCAGTCAGATACATAGTTCAGAATTTCAGATTCAGATATAGAGAAAAGCAGCCTGAAGCTGTGCACTGCAAACAACAAGCAGACCGATCCATGGACAAGCAGATGGATCCAAGGATGGTATGGATGGATATTGCATTTGCATAATGTGTTTTTTTTTTTGAATTCGCATTTGCATAATGTGTTGATGTGTGCATTGCACAATGTGGTAGACGGGTAGCTTGATTTGCTACAACTCATCTACTAGGTGAGTGCATGGAGAAAGTCTTGCAGAAGCAGCAGCTGGTGTGTGTTGGTGTGGTGTGGTTAAAGGAGTTTGCAGCCTTTTGGTACACAGCACAACACACCATTGATAGCTAGCAAGCAGGCAGCAGCACAGCACTAGGTTTTTTTTTTTCAGTACTGATACACTTTTTACTAGTACTCCTTCCGTTGTTTAATCGCATCACATGCATAGCCTGCAAATGCACATGAAAATTTGGTGATTGTTGTTAGTAGTAGTTGCCAATTGTATCTCTGCATGATTAATTCTGTGAAGGATGGAGTCAGCTTGTTTGGTTTGTTCACTCACTACTTCCCTCTGCATTTCCATCATTCCATGTGCTCTTCTGAAGAAAATGAGCACAGCTGCTCTGCACAAGTGTTTCGGTTCTGCACATCGGTCTCTACATCAACTGGTTAATCACTGGCTGGTCTCACTCTCCTGCTACAGTGTTGATCAGCAGATTAAGCAAGCTGATGGGACCATTTCCAGTCTCTTGCTACAGTGTTCAGCAGCAGATTAAGCAAGATGCTAGGACCATTTCCAATCTCTTGCTATACTCCTATTCAGCAACAGATTAAGTAACCAGCTAGGACCATCTCCAAGTGTTTTCCTTCATTTCTTCAGATACCAACTCTATCTTTGGTGATAAATGTTACTAGTAGAGATGAGGTCTCTCAAGATAATTTCAGATGTACCAGCATACTGTACATGCAAACATAAAAATCAAGGGCAGTAGCAGTCAAGTACTGATGTACACAATTACTACTCTGATCCATATATGTTGCCATTACCAGAGCAGCATTACTATGGCCGGCCGGCTTGCTAGCTGCTAGCTCCCTAATTGAAGGCAGAGATTAGCATTAATTCCATCATGTTACTCTCCTTCTGGTACTCCAAAATCTTAAGCTCGTTGCAGCAATTAATTTGAAAACTACAGATTGTGACGTGACGTCTCCTTAAATTAGCTCACTCCAAGTTTCAAATGCTTCTTGTGGATGGCTTAATTAATTTCCTTTTCACTGTTAGGTCTAGCAGGTCAGTGGTAAGTGGTCCTAATAAGCTGCATGCAATCTGAGTAAACCCCCACTTACACTTTAGAGCATTGTGACTTTCACAACACGCTTGTTGGTACATCAGAGGGATGTCGTCCCTTTCCTTGGAACAGATCTCTTCTTCTGCAGCAGCTGCAACCAAGACAAGCTACATGCCATTATGTAATCACTATCTTGTTCTTTCTTTGGTGACAAATTAAAGTCCATTTACTTAAATAATCAACCTCACAACATGTTATAGTCTAGTATCTAGTATCCATTAGTTGATTGGTTAAGATGCAGTTGGTGATCACGCTTTTGCAACTGAGGAAATTCAGCATGTTCAGTTCCTTTTGCAATTCTGCCCTCCCTTATTTTCTTCTATATTCAATGACGCAGAGGTATTCGTCTGAAAAATCAAAAACTTCTACAACCAAACTTAAATCGTGATCAAGAATTTATCTGGTTTTATTACATAACATGGGCTAAATAGTCCCACAGAAATTAAAGGATTTTACATGAGTAAACTGAACTTTCTCCTTAGATGAGATCAATAACTTGTGGATTGTGAAAGCAGCTTAGGCTTGAGACACACTCTTGCACGTGCAATGACAAGAGGAGCCAGTAATGTTACCAGTAACACTACCATTGCAATCGTCACAACACCACTAATTTGAGAAGATGATGCTCTCTGAACTAGTGGGATGGAAATCCAGATAAAGAGAAGAAAAAAAGAAGGATATGTGGTGCAATGGCTTTTTCTTTCTTTCTCACCCCCATTGCCTTATCTCTTTGCTGCGTCCAAGAATAATTTTTTTTGCTGTCTTTTTACTACTACTCCAGCCTTTTCTTTTGGTCTTTTGTTCTGCCCATTGTGTCATGTTGGAATCGAATCCGAAATGTCTCTCTTTTTTATTTTTACCAAATTTATCCTTTTATCTCTCTCTCAAGCTTCTTTAATTTCTTTCTACCTGTTTCCTTTTGACAAACTTTTTCCCTGCTTGGTTTCAAAGGGGAAGTGCAGAAGATAGTGTGAGCTGATATATAGGCCTCTTTTCAGCCTTGGATTCCTTGTACTCCCCCACTAGTATTTCTGATTCTTCTCCATTTCCTTTTCTTAAAATAACTTGCTTTTCTTTTCTTTTTTCTTTCATATATCATGGCTCGACTGTACAGAATATTTTCAAGACCTGTCAGTGCCAGCAAATCTTATGCAGATTCATCATTGTCAAGAGATTGTACCATCAGTATATATACACACTGCAACATGAACCATTTTTGTCAAGAGTGCATTGGATGATAACTGACTCCTGTAGTCCTGTTGTTTGTTGTTGTTACTGTCAGATTGGTGCTCATTTTCTATTGTCCCTTTTTGACCGGACCTTTTCATATAGCAATGCAAGGTCAGTGCTCTACTTAACTGCGACGCAAAGTTAATTCCATTTTCTTCTTCGTTTTGTTCATTAATGGGAGAATCAAGCGCACTTGTTGCCAAAGAGAAAGCTAACCTAGCACCCCCCATAGTCTTAGCCGAGATAATTAATTACTACCTGAAACAGTGAAAAGGCTACACTAATCTAGTATTTAATCAGTGCCCAAATTAAAGCGTATCACGCCTCCCTCCCTCCCGTGCAGCTTCGTGCGAACTCTGACAAAAATATTCAGAGAAAAAACAGAACAGAACATGTGCAGGAAGCCTCTTACCTCTTTTTTATTTTCAAAGTCTTTTCGATCGATCGATCGCGTTGTCGCCCGTGCATAATCATGCTCTTTTCGTGATAAACTGAATCAGATGAAGTGTTTAGGTGGCCGTTGATTTCATATTACTCGCGTCTGTGTCACGCTTCGTTGGTCGTCGTCGCCGCGCTGTTCTGATATGATATGACTAGGTTGGATTCTGTAAAATCTTAAGGTTTTCTGTCTCTTCCGAAAACCTGTCATTTCTCAAGTTCTCTGAAGTAAATGCCTCTGCCATACGACATACGGCACCAGTACGCCCACTGTTTCAGTTCTTACCTTTTTCCTCACCAAGGATTCTTATTAGCACATGTAAACCACGAGAAAAACATGTTAGGCCGCGTTTAGTTGTTGGAAAATTTTTGCCAAAAATATCACATTAATGTTTGGACGTATATTTCAAGTATTAAACATAGACTAATAACAAAACAAATTACATATTCGAACTGTACACTACGAGACGAATCTTTTGAGCCTAATTAATTCGTCATTAGCATATGCTGGTTACTTTAGCACTTATGGCTAATCATGACGTAATTAGGCTCAAAATATTCGTCTCGTGATTTATAGTCGGACGGTGCAATTGGTTTATTTTTTCGTCCACATTTAGTACTTCATATATGTGTCCAAACATTTGACGTGACGGAAAAGTTGGAAGTTTGAATTTTGAGGAGGGGGGCTAAACGCAGCCTTAGTATTATAAACCGGATGAGTCATTTCAGATTAATTAGCCACCAATACAGTCACCTAGCTAAGCTAAGTAACAGTGTCAGTCATCTTCTAAAAAGTAAGGCCCCGTTTAGAAAATTTTTGGAGAAAACATCACATTAGAAATTTTATCAGACGTCGGGAGGGGTTTTTATATATGAATAAAAAAACTAATTTCACGACTAGCCTGTAAACCATGAGACGAATTTTTTGAGCCTAATTAATCCGTCATTAACACATGTGGGTTACTGTAGCACTTATGGCTAATCATGATATAATTAGACTTGAAATATTCGTCTCGTCGTTTACAACCCAACCGTGTAATTATTTTTATTTTTTATCTATATTTAATGCTCTATATATAATTCTAAAGATTTGATGTGATGTTTTTGAGGGAAAAATTTTAAAACTAAACCTGGCCTAAATATTGCCTTGCGTGATGTTGTCATTTCTAATTAATTTTATACTGTGGATCGATCGCTCTCATAAATACTAGCACTGGGGGTAGTTGAAATGTTGAACAAATTCCTCACCATGGATTATCCACGATGGCTGCCTGCCTGCATCCAAAGATCCAACGACTACTTCATCATCAACCGTCGTCTTCTTCCCTGCCGAGCTGCAGTGCCTGCCATGGCGATCCATCCATTCGTACAGCAAATAAACTCCGCAATAATGCGACATGTCGGCCAATCCATAGCAACGGCATCTTCTTTCACATATTATACTTTCAAAGAAAATACTTTTACTGCTAGGCTATTAGCCTTTCACATATATATACTCTCAAAAGAAAATACCTTTGTTACTAGGCTATTAGTCTTTCTAGCCTGTCACATATATACTCTCAAGGAAAAATACTTTAACTGCTAAGCTATTATTCTTTCACATATATCCTCTCAAAGAAAATACTTTTACTGCTAGGCTATTAGCTGTATGTATGTATATACGGCTGAATGCCGACATCGTGGTGGTATGCATTGGATTCCTGAGCTTTAGCATCGTTGATCAACGCACAAAAAAAAAAAAAAGAAAGGTTAGCCACGCACACGCTGCGGATGCGAGCTTTTGCCTGCAACAAACCTGCAAATGCACAGGAATCAGGGGAAAAAGAAAAGGAGAGATAGAAATCAGAGCTTGAAAAGGAGAGAAAGAAAGGTAGTAGGAGCATGAATGAGCATATAGCTTCTTTCTTTTTAGCTTTATTCCAGTGCACGCAGCTGCTTCTTGTTCTTTGCAGCATTCTTCCCCCTTTTTTCTTTTTCTTCCTCCCAGCTTCATCGCACGAACTAATGATGATCCTATCTCATTCCATTTGCTCTACTCGCTAGGCTGAAGATTTTACAGCTGTTTTTCTTCTTTACATTTTGAAAGCTACTAGATTTTTAATATTTCTTTGTAATTTAAAATTTAGTACAACTATGCCCTGAAGCTAATGAAAGTACTTCTTGTTCTTGATGAGTATTCTTAGTATTGTAGTAACTTCTACTAATAACAATTAATTGTAAACAAAAAGTACAAAGGCTGGTGAAGTGCCGAGGAAAGAGAGAAACCCCAAAGCTGCAGCTGAGCAATGATAAGCCATGGAGTATGTATGGATCATGGATGGAGAGGGACCCTACATGAGTGATGTTGGTCAAACCCCTCAACATGCCTCTGCTACACAATCAATTGCATGCCGCCTTCTCCAAATTGCATCCACTTCTTCCTCATCATTTCACACAAATATGATATCTAGCACTAATACACCACCTCATGTGATATGATCTGCTGTTTTTCTCCAAACCATTGACATTTGAGGGAGCCAATACTGCAAGAAACAGTGGTATTCCTGTTCCATGTGTCCCATTCTGAATTTTCTGAATTTCTGAAATGTACTGCACTGCCACTTGGTTAATTACGACTAATGTGCCAGTATAGAGAGAGGAAATTTCAGCACTAGCATTTGAGCAGGTACGTACCAACCGTAGCTGTACGGCCAACCATAGCATATATACACGTACGAATACGCTCCATTTCTGAATTTGTGATCTCTGAAGATTCCCTCGTAGAAACCTGTCCATGTAGATACAAAAACATCAGTTTGGTAGGCACAATTAATGTGCAGCTCCTGCAAATCTAAACTACATGTTTGGTTGCTTCCGGTCGCAGTTCATGAGATTTGTTGGGGGAGGTTAAATTTCTGCAAGAACTATGTGGTAGACGGCAACCGGCACACACACTTCTCAAGAGATGCTGTCCCTTGGTAGCCATTGACTATCACTGCAAACTAAAATTTTATGAGATGCTGATCGTATCAAAGATGTTAATTAATCTGTCACCATTTGGAGGGCTCTTGACTCGAAGCTAATAGTGAGCACATCATGCATGGGAGAAATTAGAAGAAAATTTGAGCACATCCAGTGTCAACTAGGCACACACACAACGTACTACCGGTCAGCCTCAGCTTGTGCTCCCAAGTTGGAAATTTCAAGGCTTTGCCCCATGCATAGACACCAACTTTCTGCTTTGTTTTGATTTGTTTTGTTTTTTTCCTGTGAATAATGCAGCTTGGGATTGTAATCAAAATAATAGAGTTCAGCTTGCTTCTCCTTCACAATATCCACTAATAAATTCAGCTGATCAAACTAACCTCTGAATTCAGGGACGGGACCATGTACATATGTAGTTGTACTATATACACTTGAACACATCCGATTAGCCAGAGCCATATGATTCATGCACATCGTGTCTTGTTAATTGGAACACGCTACGACTAATAAAAACGGCGCCACGCCGTCGCACGATACCCTCACGGAAACAAACACCGTCCAAAAAGGCCCATCAATAATAGCGTTTGAACTACTCGAAAACATACGAAGAGAAAAAACGTAAAAGCTGGCCTATTGACATCTACATTTAGCATAATGCTTACTCCATCAGTCCCAGAAAAAAACGTATTCCTCTAATTCTGTTATCTTCGTCCTCATCTCCCACAAAAAGGAGAAGCAAGCATTGATCACGAGGCTTGCGGTCTAGGTTCACGTTTTCGACAAAAACCATGAAATTTTGATGTTTTGATGTGAAACGAAAGTATATTCAAACGAAATTTCGAATGTTTTTAAGCAAATCAGTAAACTTGACGCAAAACTGACCGAAATTTGATAAAAACGAACCGTCTTGAGGCCACGTTTTGCCTAGTTTAATTCAGTACAACTGTTAGGACACTGCCCCCAGCTACATCGACGAAGATAGAAATCTAGGATTGGACCCCAGCCGTCGGATCAGGCCGGCATTCACTCCAACTAAAACCATCTACTACGATTATTCTGACGTTAGTTAAGTCACCTGATATATACACTTTCTTCAGTTTTGACTTCATCGTAGTTGCAATGAAGGCTCATCTTGAAGGCACCGTAGAAGTAAACCATCCATCTATCTATAAATATATGTGTATACTCGTATTATCATACTTATATACCCATCGATTTTGATCGTTCGAACGGCCAGGTAGGAAGTAGTTGCAACGTATATATCTGTCCTGGTATATGTACACGTCTACAATACAGAATCGGTACGTGTACTCATTACGTCGATTAAAAAGAGGACACTAATCTTTGTATTCATTCGATGACCTAGGAAACAAAGATTGATTAGAAAACAAATCCAAAAACAAAATTTGATGTCACTTTTGCGGTAGCCTAGATGGCTACCACCACACACACCACCTTCCGATCCTCTCCAAGTCCAACTACACAACCAGCCATGTAGAAACCTCCAACCTGTCTCAACTCTCGAGAAAAAGAATAAATTGAAAATTAATCTAATCAAGATTGGTAATCACCCTCATTTAAGTGTTAATGAACAGCAGCAGCTGACGAACTGTCTTGTCCGTACTCCACACAGCAGCATAGGTCCAAACCACAAGACGACAAAAATGTAAGGTCCGGTTTAATTAACCCCAATAAAATGTGGTTTTTTTAGAGGGGGTTGGGATTATATTTTAATTTAATTTAGAATACTGCATCCGTAGAATCTCTACTCTCTCCTCTTCTTCCCTAGTGGAATACGTGTACATCATCTGACAAGACGACATTGATGGAAACGGTAGAAAAGTTGGGGAAAAAAAAACCAAAATGGGTTCCCTCATTTTTTCTCTTCCACTTGCCTTGGCTAAATAAACCCGGTCCAGCGTTAAACCGGTGAACCGGTCTAGTAGGGAGCAGCAGTAGTAGTTGGTTGTATCGTCGTCGTCGTCGGCGGCGGCGGCGAGGTCGCCGGCGACGAGTCACTGGGGGTCGCCGGCGGCGAGGAGCCACCGGTCCATGGGAACGCACTGCGCCTTGTGCGCGCGCTTCCAGTCGAGCGCCTGGCACGCGCGGGAGCAGTAGTTGGCCGCGCCGCAGACGGAGCATCGCCGGAACTCGTGCCGCCGGGTTTCTCGCCGGCCGCACCGCACGTGCGAGCAGAGGCGGAGCTCGCGCTCGCTGCCGCCAGCGCCGTCGCTGTCGTCTCCGGTGGGCGCGTCTGCCGCCGTTGCCGATTTCTTCGCGGTTGCCTGCACGCCGCGTGACGCCCACCAATCGGCCATGAATTGATTCGCCGGATGGGGATCCGCCTCGGGAAGGCTCCACCCGAAATCGGAGAGGAGTGGGCATCCGGCGACGCCGGCGGCGAGGGGGAAGTGTCGGTGAGAGGCGGCGGCGGCGGCGAGGGCGAGGGTGAGCTCGCGGGCGTTGGCGGCGACGAGGAAGCGCCTCCCCTCGGCGGGGTCGCGGCGGACGCCATAGCCGTCCTGGAGGCAGTGGCCGAGCTCGCGGAGGGCGTCGACGTGGCCGAGCGCCGCCGCGCGCGCGCACAGCGCGGCGCCGGCGCGGAGGTCGCGGTCGGACTTTGCGCCGCCGCTGCCGTTGAACTGGATCACCGCCAGCGAGTAGAGCGCCGCCGCGTGTCCCCCCACCGCCGCCCTCGCCAGCAGCGCCGCCCCTCCGCTCCGATTCCCCAAACAATAGAACCGAATCTGCAAAAATCCACACCCAATCAATCATCCACCTCCATGAACGAACGAACACGAAATCAGCTAGGGTTTGAATCGAATGGAGTGGAATCGTACCATGCCGAGAATGTAGCAGGCTTCGAGGTTGCCGGAGTCGGAGCAGCGCTTGAGAAAGCGATGGACGGGGTCGGACCACGCGGCCGCCTTGACGGCGAGCGACGCCGGCGAGGCCTTAGCGAACACCATCTCATTCCTCCCCAATCCATTCAGCCGCTTGCACCTGAAAAAGATAACGCCTCGGTTAGTGCGTGTCCATTCATTCCACTACCTTATCCCAAACCCACCCCTCAACTTCCCACTATTTGCAAACTGGTCCCTCGCAATGAGAGGATGGGATGGATCGGTTTGCAATTAGAGGGAAGACGGAGGAGTAATCCGGGAAGAGAAAGAGAGAGAAATCGAGGAGGAGGCGTACGTGAGGTGGACGGAGAGGAGGTCGGAAGGGGAGGAGGCGGAGGCGGCGAGCTTGGAGAGAACGGCGAGCACCAGGTCGTCGGGGAGCTCGTCCAGATAATCCGGCCCAACGCCGGCCACCCTCTTATTCCGGCCGCCGCCGCCGACGCAGCACTCACCGGCGTACTGCGCCGCCGCCGCCGAGCCACTAGACGACCTCTTCCGCTTCTGCCCAACAACGGCGGCCATCTCGCCGCCGGCGATGCGGTAGAGAGATCCACTCCTCGTCCTCATGCCGCCGCCGCCGTCGGCGATGTCTCCGGCGAGCAAACGCGGCGAGCGAGAGCGCGATTTTGGGTAATGGCTTGTGAGTTAAAGGGATAGGTTAGAGGAAGAGTCTCTTTTATATAGAGCGTGGCCGCGTATCAGCCGTACTAAAGTGGAGGGGGAGCGAGCGTGTCAGGTTGTGGGACCCGCATGTCAGTGACACATACGTCAGTCTACGTTAATATTATCTTGTTTTTTTATTGTTTTTGTTTTTTATCTACTCCTAGTCTCCGGCCGAATAATAATGGAAATACGTAGTATGTATAGTATGGCCTCCTTGGAGGGGAGAAAGATACATGAGTGCTGGACTTTTAAAAGGCAGCTTTTATTTGGGAGGAGAAATTGGAAAGGAGGGGATTCTTGGGAAATTGCGGGACTTTTAAAAGGCAGCTTTTTTGGGAGGAGAAAATAGAGAGGGGAAAATTTGGAGAAATGAGGACAGTTTCACTCTCGTATTGGCGTTGTACGGAATTTACGTTTTTTTTTTCAGTAACGGTATTGTGAATGATGTGGTGTGGTACACATCGTATTGATTGTTGAACGTGTGTACTAAAAGGTCGCAGTGAACTGTCAAACGGAAAGGGCGGTAAAACGGTGTGGATTAGGGGATTAATTAAACTGATTTTGGGGATGGGATGGTTCGTGGTAATATTTGATACGCAAATGTGCGTTTCTTCCCAGTAATTAACGCATCCGGGGCTAGCTGTTCGTTGAGTCCTGGATTGTTATTGGCCTTGGTGGATTATGTAAATCTTATTGCTTCTCAATGTTGATAGGACCAGACATAGTGGTCTTGTATAACTGGCCCCAAGAGTGGTCGTTGTCTGAGAGAACATAATTTTGATCAACTCATGTAAACTTATAGTGGTTGACACGCAAATCTTTTTGTGTGAAGTAAAGGCTGGGTTTATCCATTATCTAAAAAGTTTTTTTTTTGGAGAAAAAAGATTACATAACATGATGGCATAATGCTACAGGGAGAAATAATATTGTGCAGGCATGTTTTGGAAAGAACGGGTTCACTATAGTTGACAACATATTTATCTTAGACAAACTATTGCGGAATACATTAGTAAGGGTTACTACAAAGGTTTACCTTACCGTGAGCCATGCCAACTCTTCAGCTCGAGCAAGAAAAAAAAGCTTTGTTACTGTGACCAATAATGTGCCACCGATGTTTTATTATGTACCATTCTATTAGAATTGGTGGGAGCCATGTGTCATGCTCTCATTCTTTTTTCATTATTTGTTTCTCTCTGGCGGACCGGTCAAGCCAAACAGGTCAACCTTCGGCAAGTCTTGGCGAACTTGGGAAGGCGACGACGCTCTTCTCCCTGGTGTGCACGGGGAAAGGTGGCGGCGTCGTCATCGGAGAAGCCATGGCCGTAGAGGAGGCAGACGACGACCTCGGTTTTGTAGTTGGAGCGGAAGCGGACAGTGGCAGCGGGAGAGAGGTTGGAGGAGGTGATAAAGTAGAAAGCGGTTGCAGTGGAATCGTCTCCGATAGCGGATTGAAGCGGATGCCTTCTACGCAACGACTCATGTTGGAGTGAGAGTGGCGAGGGGGGGCGACAGGATTGCTGTAGGAGGTGAGCCGCTAGCGCCAGCTTCAGCGACGGAGGGAACCGTGAGCACCGCACCCGCATGAAGACGATAGGGGATCTGGATGAAAACGGAGAGGGGATCTATGTCTGACCGACGTGTGGGCCGGTGGGGCCTACAAATAGCCATCCGGTAGGAGGGAGAGACTCGCCAGATTTAGCTATCTAGGGAGTAAGCTTGGTTATTAAGATGACATGGCTAGTTAAATGTTTAGTCTATTGGAGACTATTTTTAATATAATAGCAAAATTTTGGTATAAAATTCCATGTACACCCTCTATCTCCCAAGTGATCTACATATTTGGTTTGTGCACTTATACCGATGCGTGTATGTTTCAATGTTTATCTTTACTCCTTTAATTAGACATGCATTGAATAGGTAAAGAATACCCTCATCCTGTAAGGCTCTTGGAATTTTTGTCACTCTTCTTTCCTACGTGGAAGTGATTGAATGAAGAGAGAGCACAGCTATGTACTAATCTATAGAGAATCTATAATAAAAAAACAAGACAAGAGATTAAATAAAGAGAGAGTGAAAATAAATTATTATTTATATATACAGCTGTGGATACATGTGATAACATTGAGGTGATTTACAACTAATCATCGAGATCTGCCCGTTGCTTTACCATTAGGCGGGTGCCCTAATAACTGGAGCGAGAGGTTTAATGACGTGCAGGGCGGCACGTGATGTGCGATTGATTCCACAAGTCATAGATTCGGCGGTTGACTCCCCCACCCTCTTTTTATCTCACCACATGCATGCACGCACCTACCCGGCGACAAGCGAAAAAACGCTCGAGCGGCGCGGCGCGGCAGGTCAGGTCAGCCGCCCGCATCCACCACGGACGCGCGCGGGCGGCTACCCTGCCTAGCTATTAGCTACTTTCACGGGGGGTTGGGTTTGGGTTGATGCGGGCGGCGGTGGCGTTGGGTGGTGGTTGGGTTGGGCCGTCGTGCATGCGTCGTCGTCTCGATCGGATCGTGCGTGTGATTGGTTGGTTTGATGCCCGTCCATGTGTCACGCCTCGGGTTCTTCTCCAGCCATGCATGTCCGGCCGGCCGGCTGACTCGATCGATAGATAGATCGCGGCGTTTCTTTATTTATGTTTTTGTTTGCGAGCTCAGCTCGCATTCATTCTCTTCATTCACTCAATCACTCGCTGCGCTGCTATTTAATCCGATCCATCCAATACTGGATGGGCACCACGGGCCTGCATGCACTGACAATTTTGGATGGATGGATGGATGGATGGCTGCTGCTCTTCCCCCCAAAAGATGAGGGAATTCATTCCGATGAGCTGAGCTGCACAATGTGAAGGTATTGACCAGATAGATTTTAAGATGACGACGAACGCTAGTCCTCTCTCCCGGCCTCTCTACACGACTTTCCCAACCCGTTTTTTCCCCTCTATTTCTTTCTCGAAATGTCGACAAAATACGCAAAAAGGCACTGCAGCTAGGTTGCTCTCCCTAGTGTGGCCAGGAATACCATCGCATCACAGTGATCACACACACCAGCGGTACACCACCCCACACCACACTATCACAAACCCCCAGTTGCAGGAACAAGAAATGCCAAACTCAACTGCTCCCCTCGCACCATCACAACGACAACAATCTTACGCTGCTTCGTACTAGTACTAGAATCCAATCCACAGGTGAGGTGAGGTGGAAAAGAAGAAGAGAAAAAAAAAAAGGAGCGGGCGATGTGTGTACAACGTGGAACCCGACCAGCCATCGTGTCGTACGTGTGGCTGCGCGCGTGCGACGCAACGCAATGCCAATGCCAACACACGCGCCGGATTCGATCCGGATAAGCCGAGGACGAGAGCCAGCGCGACGCGCGGATCCACTGGCTCTGCCGCTCTCGCGCGGCTCGTGAGGAGACCAAACCAATCCAATCTGCAGCGAGATCTCGCCGGCCAATGGATGCCGGCCGCCACCCGCTCCATCTCGGCCTCTCGTTTCTCATCCCCTTTTCCAACCCTGTTTAAACTAATTCATTGCAGAGATAAACAGTAGAGAGTAGAAGTGAAAAGTGAATTTCATTAGTCTGTTTAGTGTACAACAGTGGTCTATTTATAGGCCAATTACAAGAGAAGTTAGAAGGGGAAGTTAGAGAGGAAGTTAGATTAATCCTCAATTGATCACATGTTAATTGTGTTGTAACACTCCCCCTTGAGCAATTGACTTCTCGCGACTGTCTCATGATTCAACCAATGGATAAAACTTCTCCAAAAACCCTGTGTGAAAAACTTGAGGAGAAACCATATATGTTGATATAGTTATGTCATTAAAACTCCTTAAAAACCCAGTGGGAAAAATAAGGAGAAAATAATATGACATATATGTTAATTCTTAATGAGAAACTTTAAAGGAAAAACTCATATAAGAATTTCTGGATATTATGATCAACTTGTTATAATATAGAATAACTCCCCAAAAACCATATAGGAAAAATATGGGAGTCAAAATACGTCTCTTTAAAACCCCAATGGGAAAAATAGAGATATGATGTTTACATTGCTCTATTGTCTCATTAAAAACCTTTCACAAGAGAAAGGGAAAAAGAGTATAATATTTGCCATTAACAGGTTTAATCTAGGGAATCACTTCCCCTGATTCTTGCAAATCCTAAAGTCGTCGCATACTAATTCCTTCAACACATTTTTGGAATGTGAAGGTTGGTAATGACTTCGTAAACAAGTCTGCAA